>SJXQ01009524.1:114704-336232 GCA_006408695.1 Aepyceros melampus | reverse complement strand
ATTAGATTGACTAGTTTTCTGTGAGTATGGTTTCAGTGTGTCTGCCCTCTGATGCCCTCTTGCAACATCTACCATCTTCTTTGGATTTCTCTTACCTTGGGCGTGGGGTGTCTCTTCATGGCTGCTCCAGCAAAGCACAGCCGCTGCTCTTTACCTTGGACAAGGGGTATCTCCTCAATGCTACCCTTCCTGACCTTCAATGTGGGATAGCTCCTCTAGGCCTTCCTGCGCCCGCACAGCCACTGCTCCTTGGACATGGGGTTGCTCTTCCTGGCCGCCCCTGGCCTCTGGCGTGGGGTGGCTCCTCCCAGCCGTACCTGCACCTTCACAGCCTGGCACTCTTGGCTGCTGCCCCTGACCTCCAACGTGGGGTAACTTGGGCGTGGGGTGTCTCTTCATGGCTGCTCCAGCAAAGCACAGCCGCTGCTCTTTACCTTGGACAAGGGGT
Organism: Aepyceros melampus; assembly: GCA_006408695.1. Lineage (NCBI taxonomy): Eukaryota > Metazoa > Chordata > Mammalia > Artiodactyla > Bovidae > Aepyceros > Aepyceros melampus. The sequence goes on along the minus strand of SJXQ01009524.1, from coordinate 335,784 downwards.
ATCTCCTCAATGCTACCCTTCCTGACCTTCAATGTGGGATAGCTCCTCTAGGCCTTCCTGCGCCCGCACAGCCACTGCTCCTTGGACATGGGGTTGCTCTTCCTGGCCGCCCCTGGCCTCTGGCGTGGGGTGGCTCCTCCCAGCCGTACCTGCACCTTCACAGCCTGGCACTCTTGGCTGCTGCCCCTGACCTCCAACGTGGGGTAACTCCTCTTGGCCGCAGCCCTTCAGGCATGGGGTCCTCCCGGCTTCTGCCCGTGACCTTGGACGTTGGGTAGCTCCTCTCGGCCGTGCTTAGTGTGCTTAAAACAGCAGAGCAGATTATCACCACCGAGACAGCCATGAAATGACGTCACAACACATTGTAGCCACACAGCAGAATATATATTTCACTCATTTATTCCACAAACTGAGTGCTGCCATTCAGCGAGGCATACGTGCTGCTCATGTCTTGCTTAAGGAATAGAAAGACATGGTTATCAGAAAAACAGAAGTTGGGGGAGGGGCAACTTTAAAAAAAGTATCTGGATATAATACTTACAAATCATTTTCATTGTTTTTAATTGAAAACAAATCCTGTGTATTTATCTATGCAANGGCAAGAATACTGAAGTGGTTTGCCATTCCCTTCTCCAGTGGACCACATTCTGTCAGACCTCTCCACCGTGACCCACCCATCTTGGGTTGCCTTGCGGGCATGGCTTAGTTTCATTGAGTTAGACAAGGCTGTGGTCCTAGTGTGATTAGATTGAGTAGTTTTCTGTGAGTATGGTTTCAGTGTCTCTGCCCTCTGATGCCCTCTTGCAACAACTACCATCTTCTTTGGATTTCTCTTACCTTGGGCGTGGGGTATCTCTTCATGGCTGCTCCAGCAAAGCGCAGCCGCTGCTCCTTACCTTGGAAGAGGGGTATCTCCTCAATGCTACCCTTCCTGACCTTCAACGTGGGATAGCTCCTCTAGGCCTTCCTGTGCCCGCGCAGCCACCGCTCCTTGGACATGGGGTTGCTCTTCCTGGCCGCCCCTGGCCTCTGGCACGGGGTGGCTCCTCCCAGCCGTACCTGCACCGTCACAGCCTGGCACTCTTGGCCACTGCCCCTGACCTCCAACATGGGGTAATTCCTCTTGGCCACAGCCCTTCAGGCATGGGGTCCTCCTGGCTGCTGCCTGTGACCTTGGATGTTGGGTAGCTCCTCTCGGCCGTGCTTAGTGTGCTTAAAACAGCAGAGCAGATTATCACCACCGAGACGGCCATGAAATGACGTCACAACACATTGTAGCCACACAGCAGAATATATGTTTCACTCATTTATTCCACAAACTGAGTGCTGCTGTTCAGCGAGGCATACGTGCTGCTCGTGTCTTGCTTAAGGAATAGAAAGACATGGTTATCAGAAAAACAGAAGTTGGGGGAGGGGCAACTTAAAAAAAAGTATCTTGATATAATACTTACAAATCATTTTCATTGTTTTTAATTGAAAACAAATCCTGTGTATTTATCTATGCAGATGCTACCAGGCTAACTAAAACACAGATATTTTGTGTTTATACGGAAGTTTTTCAACCTTGTTGTTCTTACCCAGGCAGACACTCTGCTTGCCAATTATACCATTTTTCCTATTGAAATTAAAAGGAAAATTGTTACTTAGAAGCAAATATTTCCCAACATGGAATCATGGGCTGTGCTGAAAATAATAAAAGAATCTTTTATATAAAATACATTTAAACTTTTGGCACCCTGGACTATTATTGGAACCTAGGCATCTGAAGCAGTAACAGCAGGGACACGTGATCAGGGACTATTCAGTGTTCCAAAGTGATCATCTTTGCTCATTATCCCTCCTGGACACAGAATGGATGAAGTACACCTAACATTTTTAGTGAAAAGACATACATTTAAGCAAACAATAGAGCAAGTAACATGAAAATAGGAATGATGTAACTGAATGAATGTGAAGTCCATTTGTCAAATAATCAATAAGGTAAGCACTTGGGATATTTCACAATTTATTGGATGATGGTATGCATTTTCTAAAATGCTACCAGGCTAACTAAAACACAGATATTTTGTGTTTATACGGAAGTTTTTCAACCTTGTTGTTCTTACCCAGGCAGACACTCTGCTTGCCAATTATACCATTTTTCCTATTGAAATTAAAAGGAAAATTGTTACTTAGAAGCAAATATTTCCCAACATGGAATCATGGGCTGTGCTGAAAATAATAAAAGAATCTTTTATATAAAATACATTTAAACTTTTGGCACCCTGGACTATTATTGGAACCTAGGCATCTGAAGCAGTAACAGCAGGGACACGTGATCAGGGACTATTCAGTGTTCCAAAGTGATCATCTTTGCTCATTATCCCTCCTGGACACAGAATGGATGAAGTACACCTAACATTTTTAGTGAAAAGACATACATTTAAGCAAACAATAGAGCAAGTGACATGAAAATAGGAATGATGTAACTGAATGAATGTGAAGTCCATTTGTCAAATAATCAATAAGGTAAGCACTTGGGATATTTCACAATTTATTGGATGATGGTATGCATTTTCTAATTTATTGGATGCTTGCTTCTTTCATAAAGGCAAATTATAATCCTTCCTTTTTCTTCCTCCTCCTCGTCTTCTTTTCTCATTAGTGTTTAACTTAAGCAGGTGGCAGGCAGAGACAGGCAGGACAGGTGAAAATCTAACAGAAAGCCACACCCTTTTTGATCTAAAAAGCAGAGGACAGAGTTGAGCTACAATTTCTAAAAGGCAAGAGGGACTTACTTCCTTGGTTATCTAGTGGTTAAGATTCTGCCTGCCAATGTAGGGAGGGCTTCTCTGATGGCTCAGAGGGTAAAGACTCTGCCTGCAATGCAGGAGACCCAGGTTTGATCCCTGGGTTGGGGAGATCCCCTGGAGAAGGAAATGGCAACCAACTCCAGTATTCTTGCCTGGAGAAGTCCAAGGACGGAGGAACCTGGCAGACTACAGTCCATAGCATCATAAAGAGTCAGACATGAGTGAGTGACTAACAATTTCACTTTCACATTTCAATGTGGGGAATATGGGTTTGATCCCTGCTTGAGGAGGATTACATATGCCAAAGGGCAACTAAGCCCCTGTACCACAACTACTGAGTCTATACATCTGAGAGCCCATGCTCTGCAAAAAGAGAATCCACTGCAATGAGAAGTCCACACACTGCAACTGAAGACTAGCCCCCACTCACCACAGATGGAGAGAGCCCACGTACAGCAACGAGAACCCAGAGCAGTCAAAAATGAATACATTAATTAAATAAAATGTAAAAACAAGAGAAGTAGGGTGGGGAAAACTCCAAAAAGAAGAGAGCCAGAGAGGAAGAGTTACAAATCCTATGTATAAATTTTGTGCGGAGATCTCAGAAACAAGGATAACAACCTGAGTTTGCAAGTGCATTTGTAGTAGAGGTCAGTCTCCTCGGACAGAGCGCTTAACCTGTGGGATCTGACGCTGTCTCTGGGTAGATAGTATCAGAATTGAGCTGCCTTGTAGGACATTGGATGGCACTATGGTAAAGAACCCGCCTGCCAGTGCAGGAGACACTAGAGATGTGGGTGTGACCTCTGGATCAGGAAGATTCCCGGAAGGAGGGCATATCTCCATACCAGTATTCTTGCCTGGAGAATCCCATGGACAGAGGAGTCTGGCAGACTGCAGTCCATGGGGTTGCAAATGAACCCCATGAAGTGACTGAAGTGACTTGGACACAACTGAAGTGATTTGCACACAGGCACAGAGGACGCTTGGCTGGGGTTGCAGCCTTGTGTGTTTGGATATGTGGGAAACCCTCACCATCCCCTGGCACTGGAATTGGTTCTACAACCTTTCAACTGAAACTTTTATTCCACTTTGCTATGTGTATGAAAACCAGCTTTTTTTTTCTCATTAAAAAGTTCTTATGAGCAACTTGGATAAAGTTATATAATACTGCTTAAAACCCAGTAAGAACGGCTGAATGCTAGATAAACATTAAAAAAAAACAACAACAACTGGAAAAGATGTCTATATAAGCTTCATGGAAGTCTAGTATTATCTATCTGCTTAGAATTCTAGGGAAATTATCCTAAGACAGTTTACAGTCATAGAAAACAAGGCTGACTGATTGAGTGGTTAGCATGCTAAAATAATTGAGTACTTAAAAAGAACAGGCAACTCCTAATTCCTTAGATAAAAAATATGATGTACAGATTTATACTATGTATCCTCAACTTGAAAAACTAGAAATAATTAGATAAAGATTCAAACGTCTAAAAAAAAAAAAAAGTACTACATGAACGTCCTTAAAAAAAAAAAAAAGCTTGCAGCACAAGTGTTGCTTTCTAAAATAATTTCAGAGTACATAGTTCTTTCTATATAACATAAAATCCAAAAAAAGAAAAGTGATAAATTCAACTGCATGAAAAATTAAATTCCTGCAAGATAGAAGCCACCATAAGCAAAGTCAAAAGTCAGATGGTAAACTGGGAAGCACTTACAATTCATGTTACAAAGCATTAATTTCCTAACATATATGAGAGATAAAAATCTCCAGAAGCAATAACAAAAAGACCAATAATCCAATATAAAAATAGGAAAGGATATGAACAGGCATATCACAAAAGAGGAAAATTAGTTATTTTAAAACATATGAAAAGATGCTCAGTCTAGATAATAAAAAAAGAAATATAAGCTTACACCATACTGAGCCTACACTTTTTGCCACCATATTATCAAAGATCAGAAAAGATGATAATGTCCTCATAGTTCCAGGTATGAGGAAACCTGTCATTCATTAGCGTGAGTGTAAATTACCATAACCTCTATGGAGGGCTATTGGACTGGGACCAGCTGGGGAAAGGGGGTTTCCCAGGTGGCACTAGTGGTAAAGACCTGCCTGCCAATGCAGGAGACATAAGAAGTGCAGGCTTGATCCCTGGGTTGGGAAGATCCCCTGGAAGATCATCACTCCAGTATTCGTGTCTGGACAGAGGAGCCTGGCAGGCCACGGTACATATCACTGCAAAGAGTCAGACAGGACTGAAGGGACTTGGCAGGCACAGCTAAGGAAAGGAATCCTGGGAATCAGCTCTCTGTCTCCTCTAACTTTTTTTCCCTTCCCCTTCTTGTCCCTAGGGGCTCAGATGGTAAAAGCGTCTGCCTGCAATGTGAGAGACCCGGATTTGATCCCTAGGTCAGGAAGATCCCCTGAAGAAGGAAATTGCAACCCACTCCAGGGGTTTTGCAATTCCATGGATGGAGGAGCCTGGTGGGCTACAGTCCATGGGGTCACAAAGAGTCAGTCGCTACTGAACACTTTCACTTTTCACTTGTTGTAGCTTGTTGTTTAGTTGCTAAGCCGTGTCTGACTCCTTTTGCCACACCATGGACTGTAGCCCATCACGCTCATCTGTCCATGGAATTCTCCAGGCAAGAACACTGGACTGGGTTGACATTCCTTCTCCAGGGGATCTTCCCAGCCCAGGGATCAAACCTGCATCTCTTGCATTAGCAGGCAGATTCTGTATCCTCTTGTAGCTTAGCAGTGAGCTAGTTCACCAGGTTGGAGTTGGGTCTTAGGCCAGTGGGAGACCTGTGGTCAAGAGCAACGTTAGTATGTAAAGTCATGAGCATACATATGGACTAACATGTCCATAAAGGAGCTCTGGCCCCTCACGGACAGTTCCCAGTCCAGGAAGCATCACCTGTCACAGAATTAAGGAGGTGCTCTCTCCTGGATCACCCTAGAAATGCCAAGAGCTGAACATGTATAGGGTCCTCTTCCTGGGCTTGCCATGGTACATCCTGTAGTGCCCAAAGCAGAAGGCCTCTCCTTGGGACCTTAACAGGACAGTGAAGCCTTACACACTACCAGCCTTTCCACCTGTGAGTTTTTCCAGAAAACCCAATTTTCTGGGACTTCCCTGGTGGCACAGTGGGTAGGGACCCACCTGCCTATGCAGGGGACTCAAGGTTGATCTCTGGTCTGGGAGGATCCCACATGTCGAGGAGCAGCTAAGCCCACGAGCCGCAACCGCAGAGCCCAGCACTGCAGCTACTGAAACCTGTGCTCCTAGAGCCTGTGCCCCGCAGCAAGGGAAGCCAACACAGTGAGAAGCCCAAGCACCACAGTGAACAGGAGCCCCGACTCCCCGCAACTGGAGAGAGGCTGCTTGAGGCAGCATAGACCCAGCACAGCCAAAGAAAAGAAAAAAAATTTTTTCCCCTAATTTTCTCCCATGCCATGTAACATGAGTGTGTGTGTGTGTCCATTATCTTTATGTGGACACATCCAAATTATAAATGCATATATCCTCTTGCTCAGCAATTTTACTATTGAGATTTCATCTGCAGATGTATTCATACACATACAGGAAATGCCTCTATGCAAAATTATTCATCATATCATTGAGATACAAAATATTGGAAACAGTCTAGATGTCAACAAGCGGGGAACTAGCTGAATCATGAATTATGGTATATGCATACAATGGAAAATTACACAGCTATAAAAAAGAATGAGAACACTCTTTATGTATGGATAAGGAATAATTTCTAAAATAGAATTTTAGGTTAAAATTCAAGATGCAGGGGACTTATGGTTAATACTTTTCCTTCCAATGCAGGAAGTGTTGGTTCGACTCCTGGTCAATGAACTAAGATCCCACAAGCCTTGTAGCCAAAAAACCAAAGCCTAAAACAGAAACAATACTGTAACAAATTTGATAAAGACATTAACAATGGTCCACATCCCCCCTCCCCAAAATAACCAAGGTGCAAAATCCATTATGTAACATTAAGCTGATAAGAATAGTTCCCTTTGGGAAGATCCAGTGGCTATCTGTGAATAATGATCAGACAGGGAATTCTCTGTGGGTGCAGTGGTTAGGACTCTGCTCTTGCATGGCAGAGAGCATGGGTTTGATCCTTGGTTGGGGAATTAAGATCCCGCAAGCTGTGTTTTGAGGCAAAAAATTTTAAAAAGTAATATTTCACTATACACCCCTTTGGGCCTTTTAAATCTTGAACCACAAAAATGTATTATATCTCTAAAACAAAACATTGAATGAAGTAACTATTTTAGAAGTCCAATAAATCATGGCAGAAGCTAAGGATCATCAGGTGAGAGGGTCAGGATCGGATGGCAAGAGAGAAGGGGATGGAGGAGACTGATATAGACAACCCCTGAGGCTTCTTTCGACAATAAGATCCTCAAGCACAATAACACCCAATGCAGCTAGGTAGAAGCAGCAGATATTTGACATGCACTCCATGCCCTCTTTGCCAATTTTCTATTTTTTTCATTTGAGTAGTCCTGCTTATCATTGCATGCTAGTTTTATGGATCACTTTTAATTTTTATAAGATTTTAGAAGACAGAGGATAACCTAAGATTGATTACCTAATGCTCTTTAAGATGAGAGGCTTTCCATTATCAAGAGTATTCACCTTAAATCATGTTAATTCTTTGCCTTCCCACCTATAAGGAAGAAATCAGACAATAATTCTTATAAGTGGAAATATTTGAAAATGCTACAATGCAATGTGCCTCATGCAACTGGAATTTCAGTGAAATGATTATCTCAAAAGTGGTGGAAAATCGGTATGATGAACCCAGATGTTTCAAAATCCTAGATCATTCCTACCAGGGGGCAGAGTATTTTTCACTCTGCAGGGAACTGGGGAGTTGCCAGGCAATGCAATCGCTTTTCACTTGCTCGAGTTCTGCCTGCAGTTTTCAACTGGACATACTCCCCACTCCCCATCACAGTGCTGCCAGCTGCTAGGAATGACTGCAGACTTTTACTTCAGAGGGAAGAGCTTACAGAAAACAGCAAAGTTAGAAAAAGGTAAGAAATCATAAAAATCAGAGCAGAAAGAAATGAAAACGGAATGAGGAAATCAATAAATGGACTTGTGGACACAGCTGGGGAAGAAGAGGGTGAAATGAGTTGAGAAAGTAGCACTGTTAACTACACACTGTTATCATGTGTAAAATAGCTCATGGGAAGTTGCTGTACAATACAGGGAGCTCAGTCCGGGGCTCAGCAACGATCTGGAAGGATGGGATTGTGGTGGGGGAGAGACTCAAGAAGGAGGGAATATGTGTATACTTATGGCCGCTTCATGTTGTGCAGCAGAAACTAACACCACATTGTAATTATCTTGCAATGAAAAAGAAAGAAAACAATTTGAAGTCCAAAAGATGAGTTTAGTGAGTAGCAGAGAAATGAGTTGTCTGACAAATATCAAGACACTCTTGGAGGCAAGAAGAAAGAGGTTAATTGTGACTGGTAAAAATAATTAGTAATTACTGTTGCTACTTAGAGAGGACTCGCCATGGTAGACACAGTACTCAGCGATTTTGCCTACATAATTTTATTTAGCCCTCACATCAGCTCTTTGAGGTATTGCCTTGTGCTGTGCCAAGTTGCTTCAGTTATGTCCAGCTCTTTGCGACCCTATGGACTGTAGCCCACCCACCCAGCTCCTCTGTCCATGGGATTCTCCAGGCAAGAGTACTGGAGTGGGTTTCCCTTTGGGAATAAACATTATCCCCATTTTCCAGAGAAAAAGATCACAGTGGCTAAGTTTCTTGTCCAGGTTCACATAGCTAACGGGTGGTGGAGCTGACATTTGAATCAGCTTTTATTCCATGGCGGCACCTGCAATCACTATATGATTACAGTACTAAAAAGAACTCCATCCAGATACAAACACTACAACTGACAAGTGAGACTTCCTAGGGTGTGAGAACAAAACAAAGGCAAAATAAAACTCTGCCCCTTTAAAGCACTCGTGTAGGTTCTTTCTTCCTTGGACCTTCAGAAAAGACTGGGGCAGGTCTCACGGCTCTTAGCTAATTAAAAAAAGATTCTCTTGTACTTCTAAATGCAATAACAATCTCATTTCAGAATTAAAATGATCAGTCCGTGGTAGTAATCTAGACTCTGAGCTTTATGTGAGGTTAAAATTCTTATTTCACCCAACTGCACTGTTTCCTTGTCCGTTTTGGGAGTAGCGTGGGGGTGCAGGGAAGGGAATAGCGAGAGGAAGAAGATATATTAGGGGCAGGAAAGGCGACACGTGGCTGGCTCCTCCCCACATGATCTCACTGTGCTGATCTCTGAGCTTGGCGGGTGGCCAAAGCTGACTCATTATCTCTTGGGGAACTTTTATGTCTTTCTCAAAAATTTCCCCAGTGGGAACAGCCTCGGTTAAAGCAGTGCTTCTCATTTTGTTATTCTTCCCCAAACCGTGGGTAGCCAGTGGTTTCCTCTGTCGGAGTCTCACCTTCCTTCTAAGCATCGCCATGGTGATGAGGAGTGTGTTTGAGTCAGAATTGGTAGGGAATTCTGTGCTATTTACCGATGCAGCCTCCACCACTTCCCATGTTCAGACTTTTCTTGAAATGAGTATGGCATCCATCTATGCCTTTCATAGATTTTTAGGGACAGAGATCAAACTTGTTTCCTTCACATCCAATTAATTGACTTGCGGTAACTGCTGTGGTCCGTGAGCAGGTTGGAAAAGAATTTCCAGACATGAAGCAGGATGAGAAGAGAATAAAGTTTATTAGAGTGGGAGACACTGTTAAAACAGTCAGCTGGCTCAAGAGAGAGCCGAACCCTTTCGCACGCTAGCAGCCAGTTTTTATAACCTCAAACAGAAAATTCCTACTGAAATGATGGTGGCTCAGCTGGTAAAGAATCCACTTACAATGCAGGAGACCTCAGTTTGATACTTGGGTTGGGAAGATCCCTGGAGAAGGGAACGGCTACACACTCTAGCATTCTTGCCTGGAGAATTCCATGGACAGAGAAGCCTGGTAGGCTACAGTCCTGCTGCTGCTGCTGCTAAGTCACTTTGGCCGTGTCCGACTCTGTGTGACCCCATAGACGGCAGCCTACCAGGCTCCCCCGTCCCTGGGATTCTCCAGGCAAGGACACTGGAGTGAGTTGCCATTTCCTTCTCCAATGCATGAAAGTGAAAAGTCAAAGTGAAGTCACTCAGTCGTGTCCTACTCTTAGCGACCCCATGGACTGCAGCCTACCAGGCTCCTCCGTCCATGGGATTTTCCAGGCAAGAGTACTGGAGTGGGGTGCCATTGTCTTCCCAGGGCTACAGTCCATGAGGTCACAAAGAGTCGGACAGGACTGAGTGATTTCACTTTTTTTCTTTCTTTCCCTAGGATGCTATAGGGTGGATATAGGATAGATATTTTACCAATATGGGGTCAGGGAACTGGCCAGTTTAGATTCTGAGGCTTATGGCAACAGTTGCTATGGGGTTTGGTCAATTCTAGAGATTTTTATCCTGGGACCTTGGTACAGGGCTCCATAGTAAGGAAAATTCTCTTTTCCCTCATGGTGATGAGGAGTGTGTTTGAGTCAGAATTGGTAGGGAATTCTGTGCCATTCCAGTAACTCTCTCAAAAACACATATACCCAGAATAATGTTTGACCAGATACCTGGGAGCTCCATGACCCAGTCAGGTTGAGACATAAAACTAATCATCACACAAACAAAAACCAGTTCCCTTTGGAATGACTTTAGCTCCTAAATTCAACCAGGTATGCATGAAGCACTACCCTTGCACTTCTCAAATGATCTATGTATGCCCTTATTTCTTAAGTCATTTTAGTTATCTTTTCTAATTGAAATATTCGTTATTATCTTCATAATGTCCAGGACCCATGTGGCTCCAAGGAAATCACTGGCAAGTTCCTAGCTGAGACTTTATTCTCTGTCATCATCCTTAAATCTTTGGGGGAAAAATATAGGTCTGTGCTCCTCTTGTCTATGAGCCAATAACTCGAACCATAGTTACCTATTTGTTCAACAGTAGAAATAATACACACTGTAGAGTTGATTTTTTGATTCACTGAGGAAAGAAGTTCTTTCTTTTGGCTATAATATACTTTCTATTTATGCTTTTTCAGAACTTTTCTATGTGTTCCCACACCAAAATATCTCATTGAAATATTAAAAACACAATCAGCTAATTGTCCAAGAAAGCAAGTAACTTTATGTCTTAGCATAGTGACTAGAGGATTTATACAGCCCAAGGAGATTTGAAATTCTCCACAAGTTCATGCAGTCTATAAGTTGACATTTTTCCAGCCCTTGAGATGTCTGCATTTAAGACTCCATAGAGAGAACTCAATCAACCAAGCAATACAATCAGATTGTTTTCTTTAACACTTGCTTTCTGTTAACTTTTTTGATTGCAGTGGCACACACACAAAAAACAAATTCTCCCTGGTAGACAGGAGCTATATCAACTCAAGGATAAAATGCAGCATCTAAAGGTGATAAGAGTGTCGAATGTTGAAAAGATTCATTTTACTCTGAGGATATCTGAAAGTTTGCTCCACCTTGTTTGACTATATTCTGGGCCTTGCTTCTCTTCTTGCAAGTTAATTTCAATAGTGAAGACTGGGGTTGAACCCCTGTATCACGTGATCACCACCTAGCCTGACATTATCGATGCTTCTGGAAAGTTACTTATAAATCGAATCAGGTTGGAGGCTCACTAGAGGAAATTGTTATCTAAAGGAATTATACAAGAAACCTTTTTTTTTTTTAAACAAGGCATCTATTTGGTAAAATAAAATGTCTCAGATTTGATGTTCATGTATAAATTTGGTCTTTCTTATTTTGGACTTGCTTTAAGCAAGTCTGAAGTTCTATTCTTTGAAATTCATCAAAACCAGATGAAACTGAGCTCTTAGACTAAAGCAAGCAAGAGCAGAGGAAGTAGGACCCAGTTAACTGAGAACTATGCATAAGTAAAATTAAAGTCTTTCTCTCCTTGCCTTTAAGCCTGATTTAAAATATTTAGGTTGAGAGAGAGAGGGAGGAAGAGAGAGAGAGGGATAACATATTTCAATTTGGTAAACACATTTTTTCTTAAAGTTATAAGAAGGAAGAAAAAATATCTTACTTGGATAGTGTTGGATTCATTCTATTGTGATAGAGACTCAATTCAAATTAGCTTGAGGAAAAAAATAAAAACATAATTTACTGACTCATTGACTCTTTAGTGGGATAGAAATATATAGTTCTTTAAACCTTTGCTGATTGTAAGAACTGACAACTTTTCATCATTTCGAGACTAAAAAGATACCTCATTATAAACATTTTCTTTTCTTGATTATTAGTCATACTAGAGTTTTCTTCACATGTTTATTAGCTATTTAATCCATTTTATTTTGTCGATTGCCCACTTGTTCATTTTAATTGAAATGTTTTAAAGTTAAAGATATTCATCCTTTAAAGACATTAGTATGTCTTAGATTATACACTGTATCAGGCAGGAATCATGGTTCTCAAATTTACATGTGTGCTAGGTCACTTCAGTCATGTCAGACTCCTTCCAACTCTAGGGACTGTAGCCAGCCAGGCTCCTCATCCATGGAATTTTCTAGACAAGAATACTGGAGTGGTTTGCTATTTCCTCCTCCAGGGAATCTTCCTGATCCAGGGACTGAACCTGCATCTCTTATGTCTCCTCCATTGAGAGGTGGCTTTTTTTATCACTGTGTTGTGCTGAGCTACTCATTCTGGTCTGACTCTTTGCAACCCCATAGACTGTAGCCTGCCAGGCTCTTCTGTTCATGGGGATTCTCCAGGCAAGAATACTGAAGTAGGTTGCTGTGTCCTCTTCCAGGGGATATTCCCAACCTGGGGAGGAAACCCAGGTCTCCCGCTTTGCAGGCTGATTCTTTACATCTGAGGCACCAAGGAGGCCCAAGAATACTGGAGTGGGGAACTTATCACCTCTTCAAGGGATCTTCCTGACCCAGGAATCTAACCAGGGTCTCCTGCATTGCAGGTGGATTCTTTACCAGCTGAACTACCAGGGAAGCCCTCTTTATTACTAGCAACAGCACATTCACATAGTGCTAGTTACACTATCATACAAAAAGATGTATCAGTATTTATCAGTGCTTCTGAATGATCACTGATGAATGAGATAAATTACTTGATCATTGATGTTGCTGATCATGAATCATATAGAAGTATTGTTGTGTTGTTGTGTAGTAGCTAAGTGGTGTGTGACTCTTGCAACTGCAAGGACTGTAGCCTGCCAGGCTCCTCTGTCCATGGGATTCTCCAGCCAAGAATACTAGACTCTACTGCCATTTCCTTCTCCAGGGGATCATCCCAACCCAGGGATCAAACCCACATCTGCATGGCAGGTGGAATCTATACCTCTGAGCCCCCAGGGAAGCCCATATAGAAGAATAGAATATTAAAATATTTGTTGTTCAGTCGAACCCCACCTTCTGTGCCTTCTGCATTGAGAGGCATACTCTTTACCACTGAGCCACTTGGGAAGCCCTCAGGGTTATTTAGTCCAGCTGCTAAATGTGACCCTTCTCCTGCTTTTGATCTTTCCCAGCATCAAGGTCTTTTTTAATGAGTCAGCTCTTTGCATCAGGTAGCCAAAGTATTGCAGTTTCAGCTTTGCCATCCATCCTTCCAATGAATAGTCAGGAGTGATTTCCTTTAGGATGGACTGATTGGATCTCCTTGGAGTCCAAGGGACTCTCAAGAGTCTTCTCCAACACCACAGTTCAAAAGCATCAATTCGATGTTCAGCTTTCTTTATGATCCAACTCTCACATCCATACATGACTACTGGAAAAATCATAGCTTTGACTATATGGACCTTTGTCAGCAAAGTAATGTCTCTGCTTTTGAATATACTATCTAGGTTGGTAGGTTGGTCATAACTTTTCTTCCAAGAGCAAGTGTCTTTTAATTTCATGGCTAGAGTCACTATCTACAGTGATTTTGGAACCCAAGAAAATAAAGTCTGTCACTGTTTCCACTGTTTCTCCATCTATTTTCCATGAAGTGATGGGATCAGATACCATGTTCTTAGATTTTTGAATGTTGAATTTTAAGCCATCTTTTTCACTCTCCTCTTTCATCTTAACCAAGAGGTTCTTTAGTTCCCCTCCACTTTCTGCCATAAGGGTGGTGTCATTTGCATATCTGAGGTTATTGATGTTTCTCCCAGCAATCTTGATTCCAGCTTGTTCTTTACCCAACCCAGCATTTTGCATGATATACTCTGCATATAACTTAAATAAGCACAGTGACAATATACAGCCTTGACATACTCTTTACCCAATTTGGAACCAGTCTGTTGTTCCATATCTGGTTCTGCTACTTCTTAAACTGCATAGAGGCAGGTAAGGAGGCAGGTAAGGAGGACTGGTCTTCCCATCTCTTTAGGAATTTTCCAGAGTCTGTTGTGATTCCTTGGCATTGCTTTTCTTTGGGATTGGAATGAAAATTGACCTTTTTCAGTCCTGTGGCCATTGCTGAATTTTCCATATTTGCTGGCATATTGAGTGCAGCACTTTAACAGCATCACCATTTAGGATTTGAAATAGGTCAGCTGGAATTCCATCACCTCTACTAGCTTTGTTATTGAGGTTGGTTAAAGACAGCTTGCTTTTAATGAGTATTGAAACAAGAACAGTCATTGCTAGGAGATTTTCATAGCAGCACTGAGATCGTACAATTGAATAGGTGACAAAGCCTAAAGCTGGTAGTTCCTATAACCACTGAAGAGGATTAATATCAAATTCCATTATTAACACAAGTCTTATTTCAATTTTTAAAAATTGAAAATATATGGTTACCTGTGACTTTCTATAGCATATGTTCTCTTATGTCTATCCAAGTTTGATAGTAATATGTCACAAACTGGGCTTCCCAGGTGGTGGTAAAGAATCTCAATGCAGGAAACTCAAAGATTGCAAACTCAAAGAAATGCAAAGAATTTCCTGCCTCCCAATGCAGGACACTCAACAGACATGAGTTTGATCCTTCAGTAGGGAAGATCCCATGCAGGAGGAAATGGCACCCCACTCCAATATCCTTGCCTGGAAAATTCCATGGTCAGAGGAGCCTGGTGGAATACAGGCCATATAGTGTCCCAGAGAGTCAGACGTGACTGAGCAACTGAGCACACACACACAAGTCACAAACATATACTATAACTTTCTCAAAGTTGGCAAATGTCACAGAGGTTTTCTAAAGCTACACTGTCTTTAAAACTCTCTTTTGACAAGGACTTTTGACGTCCCTGCTACAGAGATCTCTTACCTCTCACCCCACTGTTCAAAGCATCCGATTAGCTGAATGGCAATGAGTAAGAGGTAGGGGAGAAGCACCCCCCACAGGAAGGAGGAAGGGCACAGTCCTTTCCCACAAGGCCCTCCATGGCACAGGGAGGGTCTGTGTCAATGGCAGCTCCAGAGGAAAGGTAAGGCTGCCCAAAGAGATCAACAGTCAGTACAAGTCATGTCAGTTCACAGTTTCTATTTATTAGTAGTATATTTTATTTGGCAAAAGTAGCATAATATACTGTTTCAACCATATTTAACTGTACATACAGTTCAGTAGCTTTAAGTACACTCACACTGTTGTACAACTCACCATTGTCCATCTCCTGAGTTCTTTGCCTTCCAAATGGAAGCTCTGTCCCCATTCTGTTGTAGGAAATGGATTACTGATGAGAACCTACTGTATAGCATGGGGGGACGGGGGGCAGGGAGAAGGTATAATCTGCTTGGGGGACATATATTAAGTTAACCTTAAAAATGCTTTCCAATATATACTAGGCGCAGATGAGTACTGTTTGATTCCGCTTATGCAAGGTTCCTGGCACAGTCAAATTCATAGAGTCATAAAGTGTGCTGATGGATTGCCAGGGGCCAGGAGGTTGGAGGGTGGGGAGGGAAAATGGGGAGTTATGTGTAATGGGGACAGAGCTCAGTTTAGGAAGGAGTCCATATGTTTGTGCTCTATAGCTGTGTGTAGTTTCTCTTTAAGCTGCTGTCTGCTCCATGGAAGAGAGGCAGGCTCATGGAATTTTAAATTTCTGGATGGTCCCATGGTGGATACATGAGGACACATGTCCCTTTGGGGGAAGCGTGAAGATGCTCGTATATGTTAGACAAGGATATAAAAGAGAGACAAAGTAGGACTGAGGACAAACTTTAAAACAAAAAAATGCTCACTTATTGATAATATTTGGCTGTGCCAGGTCTCAATAGTGGCACTCAGGATCTTCATGGCGTTATGCAGAATCTATTTGTTGTAGTACTTGAATTCTCTAGTTGTGCCACATTGGCTGGTATCTGGGATCCTAGTTCTCTGACCAGGGATCAAACCCGCATGCCTTGCATTGCAAAGCAAGTTCTTAACCTCTGTTCTACCAGGGGTGTCCCTGAGGGTAAACTTTATTTACTTCAATAAATTGGCCGGGGGAAGCCTCTATTCATTTGCTAGGAGGTAGGAACTGAAGCTTTAGCATTTGACAGGGATCACATTGGTTAGTCAGCTGCGGGCTCTGAGTTCATATTCACTGTATTAGACTGGTTTCTCTAGAATAACAGAACCAATGGGATCTGTGTGTGAGTGTGCAAGAGGTGGGTAGATAGATAGCAAGATAGATTTTAGAGAACTGGCATATTTAACTGTAGAAACTGGCAAGTCTAATAGCTGCAGGGTACGCTAGAGACCCAGGTTAGGTTGACCTTGTTGTCTGCTGGCAGAATTCCTCTTCCTGGGACGAGGTCAGTCCTTTTTTCTATTCAGGCCTTCAACTGATGGAATGAGGCCACCTATATTATGGAAGGGAATCTGCTTCATTAAAAGTATACTGACTTAAATGCTCATTTCATCTAAAAATACTTTCACAGAAACATCTAAATTAATGTTGGCCCAAACGCCTGGGTACTGGGACACCTAATATTAACTCTCAGATTCTCTGTGGCCATTAATGGTTTTAGACCACGGGGCTTCCCTGGTGGCTCAGGGGGAAAGAGTCTGCCTTCAATGCAGGAGACACAGGTTCAATTTCTGGGTCAGGAAGATGCCCTAGAGAAGGAAATGGTGACCCACTCCAGTATTCTTGCCTGGGCAATCCCATGGACAGAGGAGCCGCAGGCTACAGATCATGAGGTCACAAAGTTGGATACAACTTAGCATATAAGCAACAACAACAATTTCCAACCATGTCTTTTTTTTTTTTTAAGATTTTTTTTCTTAAGCACACCATTTTTAAAGTATTTAACTTGTTACTATAATGTTTCTGTTTTATGTTTTGGCTTTTTTGGCCATGAGACATGTGGGATCTTAGGCCTATAAGCAGGGATCAAACTCTCACCTGCATTAGAAGGCCGAAGTCTTAACCAATGGACTGCCAGGGAAGTCCCTCCAAGTATGTCTTCTTGTTGCTGTCATTTACTTGCTAATTCACGTCTGAGTCTTTTGTGACCCTATGGATTGCAGCCCACCAGGCTCCTCTGTCCATGGGGTTCTCCAGACAAGAATACTGGACTGGGTTTCCATTCCCTTCTTCAGGGATCTTCCTGACCCTGAGATCACACCCATGTCTCAACTATGTCTTGGCTAACTCAAAGAGGAGCTCTCCAGATGAAGATTTCAATCACTCCTCTCAAAGGCTAGGATCACAGAAATGTGACATGCAATGACGTTTTGGCAAAATGATGGCCTTTGTCTTATCCAGGGCAGTTCAATGAGCCATGTAATTTGAAGACATGAAATATCTTGCCTCATATCAAAGGCAATGCAGCTCACACAGATGTCAGTTTTTAGCCCCTGGGGTACAATAATTAATGTTCAAAGATCTGCTGACAAGCGCACCCTTTGTAGATTATCTGAAGAAAATGATCATTTTTACAGTCATGTTTATTTGTTCACTCTGTCAGTGAAACTGTTTAGTGCCCTTAATGTGCTCATATGTGAGTTACATGCTGAATATATGAAGGTTAATACCTTAAAAATTCCTCTTTCACAATTAAAATTGAGAGGCAGATTAATATGGATTCATTTTCCCACACCCAAGTGTTTTTGTTGTTGTTTTAGTCGCTAGGTCATGTCCAACACTTCTGTGACTCCATGGACTGTAGCCTGCCCGGCTCCTCTGTCCGTGGAAGTTTCCAGGCAAGAATACTAGAGTGGGTTGCCATTTCCTTCTCCAAGGGATTTCCTGACCCAGGGATGGAATCCATGTCTCCTGCACTGACAAGGTGATTCCTTACCATTGAGCCACCAGAGAAGCCAGCTAAGTGTTTTAGAAGGTCCTAATTCCACCACTTTGGGGGCATCAGGTAAAGGAATGATTTTCTGTGGTGGTTTCCTGAAATTAGACTTAATTGGTGAATAATAATAATTAATGATAGAAAATTAGGCAAGATTCCTCGACTACTTTCTTTGTCCAGGCATGGTCATAAGCAGTGTACACAGTTTACATATCTTCGTCTGTTTAATGACTAACACTTGACCAGACACCTTGGGTTGAGATGCTTTGTGAGGGAACAGGTATATCATGTACAGACTCATGGCCTAAGACCAGGAGACACATTTAGGGACCTTCAAGTGACCTGGTAGTGGAACATAAGGCTGCTATGCAGCTATCAGTGAATGAGACTGAAACTCTGCCTCCTGGAGATCCCATTACCTGCAGCCAACATGCTGCTTTGCTTCCATCTCTAAGTGCCCACACTCTGTGTCTGGACTGATGCTGTGGAGATCTCCCGGTCTTCACCCAACAGACCTGGTCCTCTGAGTGCGGTTACCCGTTTAGTTTCACTGTCTAATGCCTCAGGGTCTCAACATGTTCCCTTTGCTAATCTAGTTGAATAGGAGTACTCAGAATCCTTGTCATCATCACAGCTGCCCTCTTCCTGGGTGCATTTGGGTGATGGATTCTTCCCATCTTTTCTCTTTGTCAGTTGAATTCTACCTGCCTTCTATCTTTAAGGGATTCTTCACGAGTTTTGGCTTAAGGGTGGTGCCTTTGATGTTTCATGTTCTGGATTTCATCTACATCTATCTAATCTATAAATACATAGGCATATGTGTATGTCACATCAAAGGATCTGTGTAACCGGAGAGGTCATTATGGGGCTTCCCTAGTAGCTCAGATGGTAAAGCGTCTGCCTGCAATGCAGGAGACCTGTGTTCGATCCCTGGGTCAGGAAGATCCCCTGGAGAAGGAAATGGCAACCCACTCCAGTATTCTGGCCTGGAGAATTCCATGGATAGAGGAGTCTGGCGGCCTATAGTCCATGGGGTCACAAAGGGTTGGACATGACTGAGTGATTCACACACACACACACACACACACACACACACACAGGTCATTACATCCTTGTTTTACTGTTATGATAATTTTGGATACTGGTTTGGTGGCTTTTTTTCCCCAGGTTTTACTGATGATTTTGATTGTGCTGGCCTCTTGCTGAGTATTACAGTCCTTCTGACCTTAAAACCAATGCCCCTATTTGTTTTTCATCTCCAGACTTGAGGGACTGTTCTTTCTCTCCCTTTAGTTTGAGAGACAGACAGCATTTGGAGCTGCTCACTATCCCCTAGGACCATAAATCTTCTTTCTTGATGGTCTTTGCATAGTGTCCCTTCAAAGACTCTTCCTTAGTCCCCTGCTGAGGATCAAAGGATATCACAGAATGGCTTAATATGCAAACATGGTAGCTTATAAACTGTTGACATCCCAGGCGAGAGGCTCATTTGGATGCTTGACTTTCCTCTGCATATTCTTCCTCTGTTCTGTGTGCCTTATATCTCTGTCAGGGTCTGAGTGGAGGCGGGGCACAGGGACTCAGATACAGTTTAGAAAATAGAGGAAATTCTCAAGTCAGAGTGATGTTTGTAATGGAGGTTCAGGAAGTTGGAAAATCCGAAGGTCTCTAAGGTCAGTCACTGCAAAAGATAAAAGGCCAAGGCATTGGAAGGGGAGGAACAGCCTTGTGGGACAGGCTGCAAAGCAGAAGACCAGCGCAAAGGTTCTCAGAGTTTATTCTCAAGGGATCAGGTTTTGTATCAGAATTTCTGTCATTTTGCCTGAGTGCGGTGCTTTGGGTCTCCTGGAGAACCCAGACATCATCTTTCTCTTTCAGTTTTTCTTTCTTTCTCTGCTTCCTGCTTATGGTTTAACATTTTATTTTATTTCTAAATTGAAGGAAAGTTGCTCTGATAGCCTTCCTTTATCTTACTATTGTAGTAAAACTCCATGGTTGAAGCCCTCCATGACTCATTTTTTAAAAATCACACTTTGTTCCCAATGGCATTTATAAAATGAATGTTTGATTTATATAGAATTCACATAGCGTAAAATTGTCTTCTAAAGTCTACAGTTCAGTGGTTATAAACATACTCATGGAGTCGCCTAACTACTACAACAGTCTAATTTCAGAATACTTTTATTACCCCAAGTAAATCTCAAATATGTTAACAGTTATTCCTCATTTCCTTCCTTTCTTCAGCCTCTGGAAATCCTGTATCTACTTTGTGTTTTTATGGATTTGCCCATTATGAGTCGGAGAAGGCGATGGCACCCCACTCCAGTACTCTTGCCTGGAAAATCCCGTGGACGGAGGAGCCTGGAGGGCTGCAGACCATGGGGTCGCTAAAAGTCGGAAACGACTGAGCGACTTTACTTTCACTTTTCACTTTCTTGCATTGGAGAAGGAAATGGCAACCCACTCCAGTGTTCTTGCCTGGAGAATCCCAGGGACGGAGGAGCCTGGTGGGCTGCCGTCTATGGGGTCGCACAGAGTCGGACACGACTGAAGTGACTTAGCAGCAGCAGCAGCAGCAGCAGCCCATTATGAGTATTTCCTATGGGATTATACAGTGTGTAGACATTTTTTTTTTCTTTGATGACTGGCTTCACTTACATAATATTTTCAGTGTTCATCCTTGTTGTCACATGTATTGATACTTCCTTTCTTTTTACTGCCATTGTATAGATATACCACGTTTTGCTTATTCATTGTTCAATTAATAGAGATACAGGTTCTTTCCACATTTTGGCTACAATGAATGGCATTATGTTGTTGTTCAGTTGCTATGACATTGTCGTTGCTGTTGTTTTTCAGTTGTTCAGTCGTGTCTGACTCTTTTCAACCCCGTGGACTGCAGCATGCCAGGCTTCCCTGTCCTTCACTATCTCCTGGAGTTTGCTCAAACTCATGTCCGTTGAGTCAGTGATGCCATCCAACCATCTCATTTTCTGTCACCCCCTTGTCTTCTTGCCCTCAATCTTTCCCAACATCAGGGTCTTTTCAAATGATTTGGCTCTTTGAATCAGGTGGCCAAAGTACTGGAGCTTCAGCTACAGCATCAGTCCTTTCAATGAATATTCAGGGTTGATTTCTCTTAGGACTGACTGGTTTGATCTCCTTGTAGTCCAAGGGACTCTCAAGAGTCTTCTCCAGCACCACAGTTCTAGGTCATCAATTCGTTGGCACTCAACATTGTTATGAAAATTCATTTAGACATAGATTTTCAATTCTTTTGAAAATTGTCAGGTTAAATGGGAAGCCTTGGGTTAACCCTTTGAAGAATTGTCAGAATGTTTTCCAAGGAGGTTGCACTGTTTTGCACTGAGATCAGGAGTATACAGATTTCCAATTCTCCACATTGTTGTCAGAAGTTCTTATATGCCTTTTTGCTTGAAGTTATCTTCCTGTGTATGAAGGTGGCATCTCGATGTGGTTTTGATTTGCAATTCCCTGCTGCTAACGATGTTGCACATCTTTTCCTATCCTTATTGGCCATTTGTATATCTTCTTTGGAGCAATGCTATTCAAAGACGGCTTATTTTTCTTCAAGTTGTCTTTTTTTTAAATTAATTTTTATTTTTTAGTTTGTTTTGCTTTACAATACTGTATTTATTTTGCTATACATTGACATGAATCAGCCATGAGTGTACATGAACTCCCAATCCCGACCCCCACCTCTCTCCTCCCGCCCCACACCATCTCTCTGGATTATTCCCCTGCATCAGTCCCAAGCATCCTGCATCCTGCATCGAAGTTGTCTTTTTATTGCTGAGTTACAAAACTTTTTAAAAATAGATTCTAGATATAAATCTCTTATCAGACATAAGATTTGCAAATATTTGCTCTCATTCCATGAGTCATTTTTTCACTTTCTTCATGGTGTCCTTTGAAGCACAAAGGTGTTTAATTCTGATGAAATTTAATTTATCTATTTTCTTTTATCATTTGTGCTTCATATTTGGTTTTGGATATACCTAAGGGATTGTTGGGATTTAGAAAAACCCTGTTCTCTATCTAGTGGTCTGGCTTCAAAAATTGTTATCTCACCATGGACTTAAGAAAGTCCAAACTCAAGGCTGATCAATGACCTCTTTGTACTAGACAAAGAGGCTATAATCCTTTATGGAAGGTCTGCTATCAGGGTTAAGAGATAGAGTAGATTGCTTTTTGCTAGGGTGGACAAGAGACATATGAAGACTTTTCTCAACTTGAGTAGGGTTTGGATAGAAAGATGTCCAGTCCCTAGGGTATTACAGATAGACCCAATAAAGGTATAAAGTTGAAAGGCCTGGTTGCAATCTGAGCTAGAGCAGAAAGTGTGTGGTAAACAATTGAATGTCAAACCAAAGATGAATTGTATTGTTCCATGGAGAAGCTATTAGATGTTTGTTGCAGGGGAAGGTAGGAAGATAATTCCTCCTGGGTTTTTACAAACATTCATCTAGATTATAGTCTAAAGAAACGATTGTGAAAAGTAGGCCTAGAGGAAAGGACCCATTGCTATAGAGGGTCTATATCAATGAATTAGGTGAGATGGCTTAAATGGAGCCTTGGTAGCTACAGTGGGACAAAGAACGATGGCACAGATGCTTTGGCGCTGGATCTGTTGAGTCCTTGGCACTGCTGAGCTGCAAGGTGGGAGCTGACAACAAGAGCAAGCAAACAAGCCAGTTTCAATGGGGAAATCTCTCTGATTAAATAAATAAAATATCATTTTGAAGTAATTGTGGTGCATTGTTCTCATGTTCCAAAGGGACTGTAGCTTCCTTAATCAAAATGACCTAAATTACATTGTTTTTGAAAATTATTCCTCAAATACTTTTTCAGCTCCCAAGGAAGGATACTTCTGAAGAGGGAAATATATTTGTTTTGCCATTTTGACTTGAGCTCTAATGGATAAAAGAGTCTGCATTCTATTTGCAGTTCTTCATGGCAACATCTTAAAATTCTCATTTCTCTATGCAAATGAAGTGCACCTTAAATGGTTGTATGTGTTTTCCTCTTGAAGACAGAAAAAAAAAAAAAAAAGGCTGTGTATGTGTGACTGAAATAGCATATGAGGCAGTACTCTTTTGTATTGTATTTTTGTTCTTATATATTGCTCCACGGTAGGCCCTGGAGGTTCCAAAAGATATTAAATTTGTACAGCAGACTTACGGAGTGAGAGGAAGTTCATATTTTCTGGCTTTTCTTCCCACAAGCCCTAGTGACTTAACCTCTGAAGAACAAAGATAGCTCACTTAAGCTTCAGGTTTAAAGAATTCAAAGAAAAGACATATAAATATCTTCTAAGGTATATACGTATATGTAATGAAGTGATTATAATACAATTGTGTAATGAAATCTCCTTGAGGGCTAGTTCTAATTGTACACTGGGTCATGGGTTTTTTATGTTTGCTTTGTTTTGATATAATTTTGTCAGGGACCTTTAAGAAATGGGATGGAAGCCATGGACTCTTTTCCTGCTACCTTTTGTGAACAGAATGAGGGGTCATGCGGATTTTCTGATGACACAGTCTCTGTTGCTCTGTGAAGAGGCTTCGGCAACAGCATGCTTGAGTGCTGTGCACACTCTTGGAGAATAGTCACATTGGCATGACTGTCTGAAAATCACAAGCATAAATTACACTAAACAATAAAAAACAAAAATTCATGGCAGAGGAAGGATGCCTTGTATATATTAACAAGGAGGTGAGTTAATAAGAGAGTGAGTAACTTCTCACATTTTAATCACTTTGCAATGGTCATGGTGCAGTCAGCTCTTTATTATTCCCAAATAATATAACAACGTTATATCAGTTCAGTTCAGTTGCTCAGTCTTGTCCCGCTCTTTGGACCCCATGGACTGCAGCACGTCAGGCCTCCCTGTCTATCACCAAATCGTGGAGTTTACTCAAATTCATGTCCATTGAGTTGGTGATGCCAGCCAACCATCTCGTCCTCTGTCGTCCCCTTCTCCTCCTGCCTTCAACCTTTCCTAGCATCACGGTCTTTTCAAATGAGTCAGTTCTTCACAACAGATGGCCAAAATATTAGCATTTCAGCTTCAACATCAGTCCTTCCGATGAATATTTGGGATTGATTTCCTTTAGGATGTACTGGCTTGATCTCCTTGCAGTCCAAGGGACTCTCAAGAATCTTCTCCAATACCACAGTTCAAAAGCATCAATTCTTCGGCGCTCAGCTTTCTTTATTATCCAACGCTCACATCCATACATGACTATTGGAAAAACCATAGCCTTGACTAGATGGACTTTGTTGGCAAAGCAATGTCTCTGCTTTTTAATATGCTGTCTTTAGTTCTTCACTTTCTACCATGAGGGGGGTGTCATCTGCATATCTAAGGTTATTGATATTTCTCCTGGCAATCTTGATTCCAGCTTGTGCTTCTTCCAGCCCAGCATTTCTCATGATGTACTCTGCATATAAGTTAAATAAGCAGGGTGACAATATACAGGCTTGACGTACTCCTTTTCCTATTTGGAACCAGTCTGTTGTTCCATGTCCAGTTCTAACTGTTGCTTCCTGACCTGCATATAGGTTTCTCAAGAGGCAGGTCAGATTGTCTGTTATTCCCATCTCTTTCAGAATTTTCCACAGTTTATTGTGATCCACACAGTCAAAGGCTTTGGCATAGTCAACAAAGCAGAAATAGATGTTTTTCTGGAACTCTCTTGCTTTTTTGATGATCCAATGGATGTTGGAAATTTTATCTCTGTTTCCTCTGCCTTTTCTAAATCCAGCTTGAACATCTGGAAGTTCATGGTACACATACTGTTGAAGCCTGGCTTGGAGAATTTTGAGCATTACTTTCCTAGTGTTTGAGATGAGTGCAATTGTGTGGTAGTGAAAGGTTTTGTTGAATTACTACACTGGGATTCTTGGCCCCCAGAGGAGAAGAATTCAATCCAGGGCCAAAGACGAGGCTTGATTGCTCAGAGCTTTTGTGTAATAAAGTTTTATTAAAGTATAATGGAGAGAGAGAAAGCTTCTGACATAGGCATCAGAAGGGGGCAGAAAGAGTACCCTCCTGCTAGTCTTCAGCTGAATGTTATATAATCACAGCAGCCTGTTAATGAAAGAAAGGAATGTCTCAAAACTCAGAATGGCACCAGGCCCCTCACCCATAAGATGTATTTTGGGATAATCTTGGCACCAAATGGTTTATCTTGGGCCATAAAATGATTAACTTGAATCTTGAAGAAGGGCAGAGCACCATACAAATAGTTTCATTTACATAGATTAGAGGAACAATATCGGAGTATAACATACTGGTTTATCAAGTAGGTTCTGAGCCAAAAGGTGGAACCGACTTGAAGACAGAGTTTGGGGTAAATGCATAGTACATTACCTTAGCTTAAGATAAACATTTCCATAAGGAAAAAGCATTGGTTAACTTCAGGTGAAACCAGGTATCATTATGGCAACACAGAATTTTAAGAGAAACCTCCTTTTAAATTTATATAGATAAGGAAAAAATATCGCTAGTTTGTTTCCTCCTGCCACTTAAGAGAGATAAAAATGTCTGACACTTGCAGGCTATTTCCTCCGTTTGGAGACCGCTGCCTGTTACCCTCTCAGTAGTTTGAGCATTCTTTGGCATTGCCTTTCTTTGGAATTGGAATGATAAATGACCTTTTCTAGTCCTGTGGCCACTGCTGAGTTTTCCAAATTTGCTGGCATATTGAGTGCAGCACTTTCACAGCATCATCTTTTAGGATTTGAAATAGCTTAATTGGAATTCCATCACTTCCACTAGCTTTGTTCCTAGTGATGCTTCCTAAGACCCACTTGACTTTCATTCCAGAATGTCTGACTCTAGGTTGGTGATTATACCATCGTGATTATCTGGGTCATGAACATCTTTTTTGTGTAGTTTTCTGTGTATTCTTACCACCTCTTCTTCATAGCATCTTACCTCACAGGATTGAGAGAATTTAAGGCCATGTAATACTGAGCAACTGAACTGAACTGAACTGAATATACTCAGTGATATAGAACTTTGACTTAGGTGCAAAGAAATAAAAACACACTTCCTTTCATCCTCCTTTTCTGTTTAATAATAAACCAACTTTTTAAAGTCCAGCTCAAATCATGACTCAAAGAAATCAGAAAAAGCTGTATTGTAAGGCAATGCTATAATGCAAGTCATTGTAAGTTATTGTCTGTTATATTCCAGGCATTGTGCTACACGCTATTTGCTTTCATATTTGTACTAGTTTCAAACTACTTTGGACTCTTAGAAGGAGCAGACCTACAGAATGGAACATATGGCTCTTATTTCTTAAGAGTCTTTTGTTGGTGTGCCTTCAGCTGCTAAAAAGAGCAAAAGAAAGAAAGAATCTGTGAAGCCAGGAGTTCTTTGAGACAGAAATACCTCCATCTTCCTTCTCTTGACTCAAAGTAGTATAAATCACATTGTAAGAGCCAATATTTTCTAGTTTAAAAAAAAAAAAGTTTTTTTTTCTCTTCATTCCACTTGTCAATTCAAAGAAAGCTTTTGACAAAATTTTAGTAGTGAAAAAATACGTGTCTGAAGATCTCAACCTGAATGTGACATTCACCGTGGTCATTTGTCCACAGAAAAGGCTCAGTGCGTGTTTGTGGGATTTGGTCAGGGCTTTGGCCTTGACCTGAATGTAAACCATGGAGGGAGGCAGCTCCCTTTCCCCTTCCGGAAAAGGAGTGTGATGTTATCATGCACATGTTTTGGGAAAGATTATATGAAAGTCATTACAGTTTTGTCACGTTTTTAGCTTCTTGGAAGAAAAAAGATGATCAAGATTCTGCTGTTTTGCAAGCAAAGATTACTTGCATAGCTTCGGAGAGGTCCATTTTTTGCACCATTGGGTTTATTTACTTTCAGTTTTATTGTCCTGGAACAAGAGGAGATATCCTGCTGCAGAGAGGCCCCAACAACAGGCCACTGATGATTTTAATAAGAAAATTATTTTTATAAACTTAATTTTAGTGACAAAAGAATGTGGGGATGTTGAGCCCTGCCATGTGGTCCGTTTACTCTTAAAAAGCTAAGGATACATTACTCTCAAACTGGGGAACCTGAGAGGTGTAAAGACCTCAAAATCTTTCTCAGCATCCACGCTGCAGTGGCATTTTTGCAGCTTCAAAGGATAATGCAAATTTGAACTATTATGAATATTGTTCTTATTCTATTGAGTGTCAGTGTGGGGCTGGCTCTTTTGAGAGTACTTGCTGGTATACTGGCAACTTCATCTCGACACAACCCTGACTGCATGGTTTTAAAAAGTAAGCTGAGGGAACTTCCCAGTGGTTAGGACTCTGTGCTGTCACTGCCAAGGACTTGGGTTCAATCCCTGGTCGGGGAACTAAGGGCCTGCAAGCTGTGCAGCACGGCCAGAAACCTGCACCACAGTGAAACGTGAATGACCTTGACAGACATCTTAACAAGAGGGATAGTTGAGAGAAGAGAGCCCTCTGCACAAAAAATACAAAATGCTTTCTTTTGTTTTCCCTAGAGAGGGCAATGAGAGGTAAACTTTCCATTGTTCCTGTTTCTATGGCGCCTTTTTAAACATTCGCCTGGCCTTCAATGTCACGGCCTCAGGCCACGAATTTTAATGGTAAAAAGGTACTAGGCAGTCTAGAATTTGAATGGGGGGGGGATCCAGGTGTTTCTTGACTTTCTACTTTTGCATTCCAGGTCCCTGTGATGAAAAGGACATCTTTTTTGAGTGTTAGTTCTAGAAGGTCTTGTAGGTCTTTATAGAATCATTCAACTTCAGCCTCTTCAGCATTACTGGTTGGGGCATAGATTTGGATAACTGTGATATTGAATGGTTTGCCTTGAAAATGAACAGAGATCATTCTGTCATCTTTGAGACTGCATCCGAGTATGGCATTTTGGACTCTTTTGTTGATTATGATGGTTACTCCATTTCTTCTAAGGGATTCTTGCCCATAGTAGTAGATATAATGGTCATTTGAGTTAAATCCACCCACTCCAGTCAATTTTAGTTCACTGATTCCTAAAGTGTCAACGTTATATTGTTGACAAAGTTATATAGTAGGGAATACATCATGAGGTGTGGTGATGGGATTATCACTTTTGTTTGTCTTTTTAGAGCTAGGCAGTTGCAAACCACATACCTAAATCAAGGTCTTTTTGTGTATGCTCGTCCGACAGTCACGTCCGACTCTTTGCAACCCCATGAACTGTATCCTGCCAGACTCCTTTCTATCCCCAGAATTCTCCAGGCAGGAATAGTGCGAATGGGTTGCCATTTTCTTCTCAGAGGGTCTTCCCAACCCAGAGAATGAACCTGCTTCTCTTTCATCTCTTGCATCTCCTGCATTGGCAGGCCGATTCTTCACCATTGCACCACCTGGGAATTCCCAATCAAGGTCTACTGAACATGAACTACTTTCAACATTTTACTCGTGTTTCACATTGGCAAAAGTCAATAAGTGCTGTGTTCTGAGAGCATTTTTACTAGAGTGCAGGTAGAAGTCATGTACAGGTGCTGATCCTATAGGCAGATAATAAAATTAGGACGTGTTTAGTCTATCCTTAAGCTCCCACTCTGGCGACAGGGCTGTCTGTGTACTCCTGGGTTTCAGTGTCCATCAGCAAGCAGCCTCTGTCTCAGGATCTAGCTCAGTGCTACCTGGATTGGTGAGCCCAAGACTGAAGATCACGATATGGCCTCTGATCTGAGAGGATCCAGAAGCACTACTTGCCCCACCAAAGAGGAGAAGTGTCTGTGAGGACTGAGCAGGTCCACGACACTTGACTTTGAACTACAGAAAAAGCAGAAGAGGGAAGCTTTGTGAGAGGCAATGCTCATGACAGGAGCCCCATGAATGGTTGTGCAGTTGTTCCTCTGCCAAGGAGCCTCCTGGAGAGGTGTGCAACTGTGATCTAACTTCCATTCTGCCCTTGCTGCACAACTATGTCCACGTGCAGGAGACTCTTGTCTCCGATCTGACACATGCCCTTTGTGACTCTTGTCTCCGATCTGACACATGCCCTTTGTGACTCTTGTCTCCGATCTGACACATGCCCTTTGTGACTCTTGTCTCCGATCTGACACATGCCCTTTGTGACTCTTGTCTCCGATCTGACACATGCCCTTTGTGACTCTTGTCTCCGATCTGACACATGCCCTTTGTGACTCTTGTCTCCGATCTGACACATGCCCTTTGTGACTCTTGTCTCCGATCTGACACATGCCCTTTGTGACTCTTGTCTCCGATCTGACACATGCCCTTTGTGACTCTTGTCTCCGATCTGACACATGCCCTTTGTGACTCTTGTCTCCGATCTGACACATGCCCTTTGTGACTCTTGTCTCCGATCTGACACATGCCCTTTGTGACTCTTGTCTCCGATCTGACACATGCCCTTTGTGACTCTTGTCTCCGATCTGACACATGCCCTTTGTGACTCTTGTCTCCGATCTGACACATGCCCTTTGTGACTCTTGTCTCCGATCTGACACATGCCCTTTGTGACTCTTGTCTCCGATCTGACACATGCCCTTTGTGACTCTTGTCTCCGATCTGACACATGCCCTTTGTGACTCTTGTCTCCGATCTGACACATGCCCTTTGTGACTCTTGTCTCCGATCTGACACATGCCCTTTGTGACTCTTGTCTCCGATCTGACACATGCCCTTTGTGACTCTTGTCTCCGATCTGACACATGCCCTTTGTGACTCTTGTCTCCGATCTGACACATGCCTTTGTGACTCTTGTCTCCGATCTGACACATGCCCTTTGTGACTCTTGTCTCCGATCTGACACATGCCCTTTGTGACTCTTGTCTCCGATCTGACACATGCCCTTTGTGACTCTTGTCTCCGATCTGACACATGCCCTTTGTGACTCTTGTCTCCGATCTGACACATGCCCTTTGTGACTCTTGTCTCCGATCTGACACATGCCCTTTGTGGGCTCATAGTGGCCATGGTTCAAAGTCAGTGACTGTCACAGTCTTTGTAGACTGGGACTGGAGTCAACAAGAAGAAGGACGCAGGGGACCCAAGTCTTGAGTGAAACAAGGGTACTTTATTTGCAGAAATGCAAGCTTATATATCTTCAATAAAATGGTTACTCAGCCATTAAAAAGAGTGAAATTCCACCAGTTGCAATAAAATGGATAGTCCTTTAAGTACAAGGTCACTGAAGAGAGTCACTGAAGGGGGCCACTGAAGGGAATCCAAGCAGGTGCTCTTTCCCATGATCTCGGTCCTGAGAACTGAATGCAGCGCTGCTCATTCCTGTTTTCCAGGAACTGATAAGGAACAGAGTCCTTGAGAAATGGCACACAAGGGAAAACAACATATTGGATCCCTTAAAGTTGAATGTCTCCTAACAAGTGACGAATACTGATGTCCTTCCAAAGTCAGTGGAACAGGTTCCAACAGCACTGAATCAACACTGAGAGAGAATGGGAGGAAGGCAGCATGAAAATCAGGCCAAACCCTGAAGCCTTCAGGTCGTGGCAGCTCTCCTTTGAAACAAGACACTACCTTGGGAAGTAAAAAGTGGAGAGAGTCAGCCCATTCAGGAAATTCAAGATGAAATTATCTAAATATTTACTCAGCTGAGACTGATCACCCTGAAAGAAACGATGGGAAGTCAAGACTCTGCTGTAACTCAAATTGTCAAGTTTCTGTCCTCAATTCCTCCTGCAGCAGACACACCCAGCCTTTGAAACTTATCCAGTTTCATGTAAAAGATAATACACTGATAACAAAGACCCTGCTGTTTCTGCAGGACAAACTGTAGAACATAACCTTTGACTTGTATGTTATACCTGTTCTCCTCTATAGTCTATAAGCCTCTCTATGCCACAGTTATGTTTTTATTCAAGTATTCAAGAATGCCTTCTACATAGAGGATGCTCCATACATTTGCACTGAAGTGTTTCACTAATAGCTTAGGATGTAACAAAGCATGTTTATCTCTTTCTCTAGAAGACTGGCTGCCTTTTCAGTCTCCAGATAACATGTCTTTGTTTTCATCACATTTTATATCTTTGTTGTCAATGTTTGGAGTTTTGGCAGAAGAGAGAGAAAGGAAAACCTGCTCACTGTATGTCACCATATATGCAATATATATACTCAAATATTGGCATAGCCTCAAGCCTGATAAAAATCTGTTCAGCAATCATATTAACTTGGTTCTTTAATCCTATGAAAGGGGAAAATTACTGAGAGATGAATAGAATTCTTGCAAGATGCTGGCTTAGCAATTCTCAAAGCTCATTCTGAAGACCTCTAATTAAGTTGGAAATAGTGAGGTGCGTTTCCCCCCAGGACTCCTGACTCCAAAGCAATACTACACTTGTGTGTCTGGTCGAACTGTGTCATCTCTTTAATATTTATTTATCTGACTGTGTTGGGTTTTAGCTATGGCACTCGGAATCTTTGTTGCATCAGGTTCAATCTTTTGTTGCAGCTCACTGACTCTCTAGTTGTGGTGTGTCAGCCCAGTAGTTGCAGTAGAAGGGCTTAGTTGATCTGTGGAACCTTAGTTCCCCGGCCAGGGATTGAACCAGCATTCCCAACATTGCAGGTAGCTTTACAAGGTGGCTCAGTGGTAAAGAATCTGCCTGCCAATACAGGAGACATAGGTTTGATCCCTGGCTTGGAAATGACAATCCACTCCAGTATTCTTGTCTGGAGAATCCCACAAACAGAGGAGCCTGGTGGGCTATATATAGTCCATGGGGTCGCAAAGAGTTGGACATGACTGAGCAACTGAGCACACACACACGTTCAAGGTAGATTCTTAACCACAGTCAGGGAAGTCCCTCTAATCTCTCATAGGGATTATGTCAAGCTGTCTTCTCTCTTTTGCTTGTGAGGAGTACACGTGACACACCGAGGCAGAAAAGAGCGACACTAGGTGCCAGTATGAAAGGCTGCATTCATTGTCTGCCTGGAATATACAACAGACCTTGACTGCAATATCTTATTCTGTTGAAAAACCACTACAATATTGTAAAGTAATTAGCCTCCAATTAAAACAAATAAATTTACAAAAAGAAAAGAAATATCTTTTGGTATTTACTGACTTTTTGAAATTGTGGTAAATCTCTTCTTTCCAAAATAAAAATCTTTATTGTTTTCACCTTTCTTTGGTAAACTCTCAATGCTTATATTTTAAATTTTATTGAAAGTGAAAGACACTCAGTCATGCCCAACTCTTTGCAACCCCTTGAACTACACAGTGCATGGAATTCTCCAGGCCAGAATACTGGAATGGGTAACATTTCCCTTCTCCAGGGGATCTTCCCAACCTAGGGATTGAATTTAGGTCTCTCGCACTGCAGGCAGATTCTTTACCAGCTGAGCCACAAGGGAAGCCCAAGAATACTGGAGACGGTAGCCTATCCCTTCTCCAGGGGATCTTCCTGACCCAGGAATTGAACTCGGGTCTCCTGCATTGCAGGCAGATTCTTTAGCAGGTGAGCTATGAGGGAAGCCATAAAACTTTTAGTAATTTATGCTATAAATATTATACTGCAGTTTTTGGCTACTATATTGCTGTTTGTCACTATATATGTAGCATCAGACAAGTACACATAGATTGCCTTCATGTTTTCTTTTAAAATTAATTATTTATTTTTGCCTGTGTTGAGTCTTTTCTCCAGTTGTGGCAAGTAGGGGTTACTCTCTAGTTGTAGTGTGCAAGCTTCTAATTTCAGTGGCTTCTCTTGTTGCAGGGCAAAGATCTAGGATGCGCAGGCTTCAGTATGTGTGGTTCCCAGGCTCTAGAGCACAGGCTCAATAGTCATGTGCATGGGCTTAGTTGCTTCAAGGCATATGGGATCTTCCTGGACTAGGGATCGAACCCATGTCTCTTGCATTGCAGACAGATTCCTTACCACTGAGTCACAAGGGACACCCTGAGAGGATGTCTACTATTACACTGGGCAGTCTCCACATATATGAATTTCAATAGAAAATAGATTAACACACTTTTTGCTTTTTTAGTGTTTTTGCACTCAATGCTGTAATATACACATTGAAATATATCTTTGTGCATTTTTCCAGTAAATTTCTCTGGGTTTCTAGAAATAGAATTGCCAAGTCTAACCGTATATGTGTTCAAGCTGTTGATCTGTATTGCCAAGCCACTCTAATATATTTGTACCACTCAGACACTCACCTGGTACTTCTCATCATGTTTAAATAATAGCACAGAGAGGAAATGATAGTATTTGGATGGTCTGAGGGTAAAGAGGGAAAGGTGTTCTCAGCAAGGCCAACAAGCTTCAAGGCTGCACCTACCTTAACAGTTGGAGTATCTGTATTCTCATAGCTCATTTTTTTGTTCATTTCATCCTTGAATATTTGTTTCTTTAAAAGATAAAAAATTGCTTAAAACCATAACTACATCCCAAGATCACACCTAAAAAATTGACAGTTCCATAATATCAACAAATATCCAATGTTTAGATTTCCCTGATTGCCTCCAAAATGATTTTTTAAAATCTTCATTTGTTTGAATTAACTTCTAAACAGTGTTGACATATTCACTTGGTTCTCCTATGTCTCTTCTAATTTTTAAATTCTCCCATCTCTTTTTTCCCTTAGTAATTTTTTTTAAGCAACTTCCTTGGTAGAGTCTCTTGAATTTTGGATTTGGATGATTGCTTCCTTGTGTTGTCATTTAACATGTATTTTTGCCTCTCATATTTCCTGAAAACTGGCAATTTGATCTGGAAGCTTGCTTTGATGGTTTGATCTGATTTAGTTTTCTCTCTCTCTCCCTCTCTTTTTTTTTTCAGAAATACCTGAGTAACGTCTGCTTGTCTCTTTTTGTGTGTGTGTGATCTTTTTCTGATTTTTTTTTTAAATTTATTTTACATTGGAGTATAGCTGGTTAACAATGTGAGTTTTTTTAGGTGGACAGCAAAGGGACTCAGCCATACATACACATGTATCCATTCATATCTCATTTTTGAACCATCATTCTGGAAGTGTTCTAGCTAACAGTGTACCCAGGTTTATTGTCCATATTTTAAAAGATCTTTAGTCTCATCTGCAGACATTTCTCATATGAAGTTTTTATTTTTTTGACAGTCAAGGATGTTGAACAGCTTTTTTCTGTGCAGATTGCTATCTGCATTTTCCTAAGCATATACTCTCTATGTGCTCAGCCCATGGAGCCCCAATGTGAGCTGCCTGGGTGTTCCCAACCACTGCACTTCTGAAACTCTCTGCTGCTACTGCTGCTAAGTCACTTCAGTCATGCCCGATTCTGTGTGACCCCATAGACGGCAGCCCACCAGGCTCCCCCATCCATGGGACTCTCCAGGCAAGAACACTGGAGTGGGTTGCCATTTCCTTCTCCAATGCATGAAAGTGAAAAGTGAAAGTGAAGTCACTCAGTCCTGTCCGACTCTTAGCGACCCCATGGACTGCAGCCCACCAGGCTCCTCTGTCCATGAAACTCTCTAACCACTGGCTAATCTCCCTCCCCACATCCTATGAATCATAGTTTCTGAGGATTCAGCACATGGTGAAGTTGGTTGTACTCTTAGCTCCTCCTCTGAGCCTCCAGCATGCTCAACACCACTGTCCCTGACACTGGACACCACTCCTCCTTTGCAGTTTCAAACATAGTCTTGAGGGCTTACAAATATAAGCTAGCCAATAAACTAAAACTGAGTATCGGACTTCTCTGTTCCCAAAGGTCTTGCTCCTGCCCTCCAAGGGAAGACCTCTTCTGCCCGCCTGCATCTGCTCAGCCCTTGCACAAGCTTCTTCTCAAATCTTGAGCTCTTCTTTCCTTCTCAGTGTTCCTGAGGAGTTCCTCAGAAGTCTTTGCCCTTCTCAGGAGTTCCAGATCCTTTTGTCTTCCCAGAAATCCTACATTCTTGTTAGTTTAAATTCAAGGCAATCTGAATCTTATACTAATTTTTCAGTTAGGCTGAATCAAGAGGGATTATCTTTTCAACCATAAAGTCCACTCAAAGTGTTTCCTGGAAAAAAACTCACTCTTTCCTGTGATAATGATAAAAATAAAAAACACTGTAGTCCTTTGTTCATTTCCAGTGTCTTTTTAAAGAAGATCTCCTCCCAGTTTCCTAGTGGAGTGTTTGCTTTTTCTCTTTGTAAAAGTTCATTATATCCCATTTCTACCACTTATAAGCTTCTGTTCTTGGATAACTCTTTCAATGTCTCTGAGCCTCAGTTTCCTAATCTGTAAAGTGACTTTAAGAGTATCTCATACTTCATGTGGTTGTTAGTAACCTAGTTAAGCTTATTTACAGTGTCTGATACAAAATAATCACTATATATGTTGGGTAATAAATTTACATTTATTATTACTAATAACATTAAATTATTTTGTGTATTGCAAGTAATTTTCCCAGTTTTTAATCAGTATTTTCAATTTTGACTGTCTTCTGTGAAAATTGTTCCAGAGCTATTAATTTTTTTTTCTTTTATGGTTTCTGGTTAATGTCATGATAAAACTTTATCTATCTCAAGTTTATTTTTAAAAATTCACCTGCACACTTATAGTTAAATTTACTGTTAAAGTATTCATTATTAATTGAATTACTATTGATTATTGTTCAATACTTCATGGGAAATAGATGGGGAAACAGTAGAAACAGTGTCAGACTTTATTTTTTTGGGCTCCAAGATCACTGCAGGTGGTGACTGCAGCCATGAAATTAAAAGACGCTTACTCCTTGGAAGAAAAGTTATGACCAACCTAGATAGCATATTCAAAAGCAGAGACATTACTTTGCCGACTAAGGTCCGTCTAGTCAAGGCTGTGGTTTTTCCTGTGGTCATGTATGGATGTGAGAGTTGGACTGTGAAGAAGGCTGAGCGCAGAAGAATTGATGCTTTTGAAGTGTGGTGTTGGAGAAGACTCTTGAGAGTCTCTTGGACTGCAAGGAGATCCAACCAGTCCATTCTGAAGGAGATCAACCCTGGGATTTCTTTGGAAGGAATGATGCTAAAGCTGAAACTCCAGTACTTTGGCCACCTTATGCGAAGAGTTGACTCATTGGAAAAGACCCTAATGCTGGGAGGGATTGGGGGCAGGAGGAGAACGGGACAACCGAGGATGAGATGGCTGGATGGCATCACGGACTCAATGGATGTGAGTCTGAGTGAACTCCGGGAGTTGGTGATGGACAGGGAGGCCTGGCATGCTGCAATTCATGGGGTCGCAAAGAGTCAGACACGACTGAGCAACTGAACTGAAAGGAACTGAACTGAACTGATTGTTCAGCACAGAAAGAGTCGTTAACATATCAGATGGTTGACACTGCATCCCCATCCTTCCAAATGAATATTCCTATATCCTCAGACTCTATGAGATTTAAGTTCCTTAAAGTCTAGATTTAATAAAAAAACAACAAAAAAAATTCATCCCAGAATGATTGGACTTATTTTTTTCCAATGACATGAATTGACATAAGCATGAAATTGATCCAAAATTATAAGCTACAGTCCCTGAGTTCTCCCTTAACTTGCGTAAAGCTCTAGTGAACCATGAGCCAGGCGAGCTGGGGGGAACATCCTTTTAGAATGTGGGTCTTCTCCTCTCACTTCTCATTTAGCACAATCCTCACCTCACCAAGGGCTGCACACACTCTTATCAGTGTGAATTTACAGCAATGGTAGCAGCAAGAGACTGAAATTCCTTTATATTAACATAAAGTCTTTGGTATAAAACTGGTATTTCATGCAGACCAAATGCGGGCTCTTCCTCAAACTGCCAGGAGAGTTCTTTCCCGTGATCCCCCGCCCTGCCGCCCCCAACTCCCCCGCTATAGCACCTCCCTGCAGAAATGAAACCTAAGGAAGTTTATTCTTCAGTGAACTCGGCTGCAGTCCTGCTGTGGCTGCCAGTTGCTCAGGAATAGCCTCTTTTCCCCCGTTCTCAGTGTCTCTCAGTTTGCATGGAAAGAAGTAATAGAAAGAAACAGCTTCTAAGCCAGCTCCCACAACTCTGCCCAGCACTACCGGGGTCTATGATACTTCTTGGGTAATATTACCACAGACACCCCTTGTCAATTTTAAAGCTCACATTTCCTGGGCAGCTCTATTATGCCCACTTGGGCTAGATATATGCTTAGTGTGAGGACATGGGAAGAAGACTGTTCAGATTTGTACTGCACCCAACCCTGTCCTAAGTGTGAGCAGAATGAGCATCTGTGTAACAGAGAGAAGAAAAAAAAGATCTATCAAAGAGAAAGATTTTTAAATTAAGATAGTGTTAACTACAGATTGGCACTTGTCCTTGGCACTTGCCATCTCCCTCTGCAAGGATTAAACATGTGCTGCTGCAGCTGCTGATTTTCAACACCCCCTGAAAGAGTTCATGGAGGAGAGCAGAAATGAGGCACTCTGTGCCCAGGGGAAACACTGGCAGAACAAGTCTTCAGAAAGATATTTTTAGGAGTCAATTTTATAAGCCCAATTCTTACATTTCCTCATATTTAACAAAGCACTAAAGTCTTTCTTGGTGCCTATTGCTCGTCAGACTAGCAGAAATATTCTGCAAGAAACATGTGCTTGATTGCATGTATTCCCCCTTCATCAAAATCACATACATACTGACCTTCCCCCTGCCTCTTTGGAATAGTTTCTCAGAGTCAACTGAAATGTGTTCTCCCAGGCTGCAGTCCTCTTTTGCACCCAATAAAACTTTACTTGCAACTCTCACATTGTGCATTTTTTAAAAAATAGACAATAGGCACAACCATTTTTAAACTGTAAATCAGTACCCACCAAAGGACTTGGTTCAATCAGTCATGTCCAGCTCCTTGCAATCCCATGGACTGCAGCATGCCAGGCCCCCCTGTCCATCACCAACTCCCGGAACTTGCTCAAACTCATGGCCATCAAGTCAGTGATGCCATCCAACCATCTCATTCTCTGTCATCCCCTTCTCCTCCTGCTTTCCATCTTTCCCGCCATCAAGGTCTCTTCCGATGAGTCAGTTCTTCGCATCAGGTGGCCAAAGAATTGGAGCTTCAGCTTCAGCATCGGTCCTTGTAATGAATATTCAGGACTGACTTTCTTTAGAATGGATTGGTTGAATCTTCTTGACCCCTGAGCTATAGGGCTTACAAAGGATTTAAGATGGTAGAAAATAAGGAAGTGAGCACAGGCAGGAAACAAGGGCTAAGGGTGAAGAAAGAAAGCTGGAAATTGTTATTGAAAGAACACTGTTGTACTCAGAACACTCAAGTTTATTCATTCATACAACAAATATTAAATGACCACTTACTAGGTGCTTGGCAGTGAGCCTGGCACTCAGTGCTTGCTGGTGAATATGACACGTGTGTTGCTGGCCTTTAGGAAGTTTACACCCTGATGGGGAAACCCAATGAAATCTATAATTACAAGTGGTGATATCTCCAATACACTAAAATATGCATAACCTAAAATTTGAGAGTTGTATTTTATTCTGCAAACATTCTTAGGACTTCAAGCCTAGGAGCCAGGACTCTTGCATTATGCTGAGAAAACTGCTTTGAGAGGGGAAGCCCGGATATGCGGAATTTTTGCAACAACACCAGGAAGTCAGAACAAAAGACTACTGTTAATAAAAGAAATCTTCCCTGGTGGGTTCATGGTAGAGAATCCGCCTGGCAATGTAGGAAACGTGGGTTAAATCCCTGGGTTGGGAATATCCCCTGGAGAAGGAGATGGTAACCCACTGCTGTATTCTTGTGTGGGAAATCCCATGGACAGAGCAGCCTGACAGGCTATAGTCCATGTGGTTGCAAAAGGGACATGATTTAGCAACTGAACAAAAGCAGCAACAAATAAAAGAAAATCAGACATTTCAAGTTAAGGAATTTAGCACTTTCTATGTATGGGAAGTCTGGGCTCACCGGCGTCTCTCCTTTGATGTGAACCTCGGCTGTCTTAATGTGTTTTCTCATCCTGAGTCTCTCTGGGGGGCTCTGTCCAGGGTACCTGCAGTCTGATGACTGCTAGATGGTGGTCATTCCTTGTGTCCATCCTGAGTCACCTCAGGGCTCACCACTGAGGGTGGCTGTCATGCGGTATGGGCATAGTACACACTTGTTTACTGACATGGCAGCAGTATTTTATTTCTCAGGGGCAAATGAGCAGGGTTCAGGGACAGGAGAATGAGTTTACAGGTCTCCTATCTGTATAGTTCTGTCTCTGCCTTAATTTGCTATTAGAGCCACTTCTGTGGGTTCTAAGGGTTCTCCGAGTTCTCTCGGAGTTGTAAAATCTCAGCCTCTTATTAGCTCTAATAATGAGTGATGAAAAGTGGGAGAAGAGAGTGTGTGTTGGTGGTGGGGATTTGGAGAGGACATTTCAGGTGCTTCTGGGTGAGTATGCATGACAGAGTGGAAGTTGACAAACTCAAATATCTCATGTCCTAAGTTTACTCAGAGCTGGTCTTTCCCAGCAGCCAGAAAGTAACAAACACTTTTACTTCACATAGCTTGATCTCATATATCCTTTGTTTACATTTTGGGAATCTAGGTCAGGTGTCTTTGGTGCACAAATATTTATTGAGTGTCTCCTGTTTACACAGAAAGTGAATGTCTTAGTTGCTTCAGTTTAGTCAGTTCAGTCAGTTCAGTCACTCAGGCATGTCCGACTCTTTGCAACCCCATGAATTGCAGCACGCCAGGCCTCCCTGTCCATCACCAACTCCGGGAGTTCACTCAGACTCACGTCCATCAAGTCAGTGATGCCATCCAGCCATCTCATCCTCGGTCGTCCCCTTCTCCTCCTGCTCCCAATCCCTTCCAGCATCAGAGTCTTTTCCAATGAGTCAAATCTTCGCACGAGGTGGCCAAAGTACTGGAGTTTCAGCTTCAACATCATTCCTTCCAAAGAAATCCCAGGGCTGATCTCCTTTAGAATAGACTGGCTAGATCTCCTTGCAGTCCAAGGGACTCTCAAGAGTCTTCTCCAACACCACAGTTCAAAAGCATCAATTCTTCGGCGCTCAGCCTTCTTCACAGTCCAACTCTCATATCCATACATGACCACAGGAAAAACCATAGCCTTGACTCGGTGGACCTTTGTTGGCAAAGTAATGTCTCTGCTTTTAAATATGCTATCTAAGTTGGTCATAACTTTTCTTCCAAGGAGTAAGCGTTTTTTAATTTCATGGCTGCAGTCACCATCTGCAGTGATCTTGGAGCCTCCAAAAATAAAGTCTGACACAGTTTTCACTGTTTCTCCATCTATTTCCCATGAAGTGATGGGGTCAGATGCCATGATCTTCGTTCTCTGAATGTTGAGCTTTAAGCCAACTTTTTCACTCTCCACTTTCACTTTCATCAAGAGGCTTTTTAGCTCCTCTTCACTTTCTGCCATAAGGATGGTGTCATCTGCATATCTGAGGTTACTGATATTTCTCCTGGCAATCTTGATTCCAGCTTGTGTTTCTCCCAGTCCAGCGTTTCTCATGATGTACACTGCATAGAAGTTAAATAAGCAGGGTGACAATATACAGCCTTGACGTACTCCTTTTCCTATTTGGAACCAGTCTGTTGTTCCATGTCCAGTTCTAACTGTTGCTTCCTGACCTGCATATAGGTTTCTCAGGAGGCAGGTCAGGTGGTCTGGTATTCCCATCTCTTTCAGAATTTTCCAGTTTATTGTGATCCACACAGTCAAAGGCTTTGGCATACTCAATAAAGCAGAAATAGATGTTTTTCTGGAACTCTCTTGCTTTTTCCATGATGAGAGAAGTGAGACTCAGAGACGTAACCTTATGGTGTTAGTACAAGGTAGGGCTGGGATATAAACTCTGAACTATCTCCAAGCCCCATATGGTTTCCATTGGATCACATGCCTTTTTTTGTTCCCTTCCCCTTACTGTGTAAGGGCTTCCCTGGTGGCTTAAATGGTAAAGACTCTGCCTGCAATATGAGAAACCTGGGTTGGGAAGATCCCCTGGAGAAGGGCATGGCAACCCAGTCCAATATTCTTGCCTATACAATCCCATGGACAGAGGAGCCTGTTGGGCTACAGTCCATGGTGTTGTAAAGAGTTGGACATGACTAAGTGACTCTCTTGCTTTTAAGTTCAGAGTTTATATCCCAGCCCTACCTTGTACTAATACCATAAGGTTACGTCCCTGAGTCTCACTTCTCTCATCTGAGCAGTAGGAATGGCAATACCTACCTGAATAAGATTTTGCGCACAAAGCAACTAATTTTAGAGCCATTATTATTAATGAGTAAACATTCAGTACACCTGTATCACATTTTAGGGTCTCCTGGATTGTTTCTGTCAAGGAAGGCAAATTAATTCATAGAATATTCTTCGTATATTGTCAAATAAGTTCCAGATTACAAAATCATCTCTCAAAAGTTTCTACTTTTAAGTTTTTAATAATTTCATTTATTTATTTACATTTTCTTGTGCAGGGTCTTCACTGCTGCACGTGGACTTTCTCTAGTTGCCTCAAGCGGGGGCTACTCTTCATTGTGGTGCAGAGGCTTCTCTTGTTGCCGAGCATGGCCTCTAGGGCATGCAGGCTTTAGTTGTGGCTCATGAGCTTAGTCACTCTGCAGCATGTGGAATCTTCCCAGACCAGGGATCGAACCCCTGGTTTGATAGGGACTGGGGGCTTCCAAGGATAGGAGGGTCATTCTTAGGACAATAAGAAGATGAACAGATGTTTGTTAATTACTTGTTTCCCCTTAGCTCAAAATAATCCTCAGTAAACATGACATATTTGGGCAAGGCTCATTCTGAACTCCAAAACTATTAGAGAATTTTTGCTTTGCATTTGGGCAAAAGACCCACAAATTTGAGTGCCATACAAGCAGCAGAGCTGACTCCTCAATTACTCCTTCTCTACTCCCTGAAGCTGATGCTTATACCTACAAGATGAGGGAGCTCCAAAAGTAAAAGAAAACCAAAACACCTTGTTGCAAACAGTAGAGAGAAATATTCCATACTATGGGTATGGCTGGGGCTGTTCAGTCCTGTAAGACTCTTTGCGACCCCATGGACTATAGCCCACCAGGCTCCTCTGTCCATGGGATTTTTCAGGAAACAGTAGTGGAGTGGCTTATCACTTTCTCCTTCAGGGGATCTTCCCGACCCAGGGATTGAA
Organism: Aepyceros melampus; assembly: GCA_006408695.1. NCBI lineage: Eukaryota > Metazoa > Chordata > Mammalia > Artiodactyla > Bovidae > Aepyceros > Aepyceros melampus. The sequence goes on along the minus strand of SJXQ01009524.1, from coordinate 293,543 downwards.
CCCGTTTCTCCTACATCTCTTGCATTTAGCAGGTCGATTCTTTACCACCTGGGAAGTCCAATATGAGTATAAACATGAAAGTTTTATCCTAGGTGATACAAACATTTTGACTAAATTTTGTATCTTTATGGTACAAAGCGTTATCCTCTTTAAAACAGAACTCACTCAAGACAGTTACTGGTGATAAAGAGCTAAAAAGGGTTACTCGGTTGAAGGGTAGGTATGGAATTAGAGTTAAATGGCAATTTATCCTTAAAAGAAACAGCCATAGTCCAGCGTTAGTCACTTCCACTTCAGCAGGTGCATATGGTAGTCAACATCTCTAGTGATTTAAACACTGTGGTGCCTGTGAGAAATGGAGTATTTCCTGCTGTATCAGTGGACGAAGGGTGTCATGGTCCTTAGCAATTGCAGCCACCACTGAAGGTGAGCTGGTGAGCCCCGAGGGCACTCAGGAAGAAGCAGCCATCAAACTGCAGACACTCCCTAGGATGAGCCTGAAGGAAGCTCAGAATGTGAAAAATAGGGAGCTGACCCCAGATAGCTGAGGTGCCTATCAAAGGAAGGGCTTCCCAGGGGCACTAGTGGTAAAGAACCCGCCTGCCAATGCAGGAGGCATAAAAATGCAGGTTGGATCCCTGGGTCGGGAAGATCCCCTGGAAGAGGACATAGCAACCCGCTCCAGTGTTCTTACCTGGAGAATCCCCATGGACAGAGGACCCTGGCGGGTTATAGTCCATAGCATTGCAAAGAGTTGGACATGACTAAAGCGACTTGGCAGACGTATAGAAGGAATGATTTCAGTGAACCCAGTCTCTTGCACTTTTCCATAACTGCAACAGCACTAAATTCCTTAACTTGTGATATCTGGTTTTCTTTAGCAATAATCTTTGGATGTTCAGACTACCTGCCCTTTGTTGCAAAAATTCTATATAACCCGAGTCCTCCCCTTATCTCCTGGGAGCAGTTTTCTCAGGGTTACTTGAGATGCTGTCTCCTGGGCTTGAAGTCCTAAAAATTCCCACTGAATAAAGCATAACTCTCAAATTTAAGGTTGCAAATATTTTTCAGTTGACACCTGCCATGACCTCATTGTATCTGGTTCATTCTTTCCAAGTTCAGGGCGCCTGTTGTAGCGTGGAGCTCACCAGACAGCAACTCACCTTGTTGAAGCAGCTTGCTCAGAAGAGTCTCACCTTGACTGATTTTCCTTGGCTGTGGAATCATAAATTGAAATGATAGTTGAGTCTACCTGTGTTTGAGCAGTATTACCTATACAGTGTTCTTTATGACTTAAACAAAAAGCATTTACCAAGAATGATTGAATCACTGTCCTCCAATCAACTATATATAATTTAATTAACAGTGTGCTTAAATGCAAAAATACATGTTGGTAGGGCTATAGTTTTGTATCTTTATTCCTATTCTCAATATTTTTACTAAGTACAATTTGTTCTTGTTATGCTAAGGATTTTCACTAGTCTTTTAATTAAGTGCAGATAATTCATAGGCTTTTTGGAGACTCTCATTCAGTTATTGGTGTTCATGCAGGCTTCTCAGATGGTTCAGTGGGTAAAGAATCCACATGCAATGCCAGAGATACAAGAGATCTGGGTTCAATCCCTGGGTTGGAAAGATCCCCTGGGCAAGAAAAAGGCAACTCACTCCAATACTCTTGCCTGAAAAATCCCATAGACAGAGGAGCCTGGTGGGCTACAGTCCAAAGGATTGCAAAGTGTCAGACATGACTGAGCAACCAAGCACACTGTGTTCATTTCCTTTTCATAAATATGTTTGCCTGAGTGGTCCTCAGAGGGAGCTGAGGTCTGGGCAGGTGTGGAATAGAGCAGAGTTATGTTTTGATAGGCATATAGGGAAGAGCATGGGAGAATAGTCTTAGTGCCAAGGGGATGCCCAGAAAAGGTGGGGAGACAGTCTCTTGGGGATTCCATGTAATTAGGAGAATAACGTGGAGGGCTTTGATACTTGGAATAGGGAGAAACAAAGTAGTCTAAAGTCAGAGTGGAGTGAAGTGAATTGAAGTGGAGTCGCTCAGTCGTGTCTGACTCTTTGCGACCCCATGGATTGTAGCCTACCAGGCTTCTCCCTCCATGAGATTCTCCAGGCAAGAGTACTGGAGTGGGTTGCCATTTCCTTCTCCAGGGGATCTTCCCAACCCAGGGATCGAACCTGGGTCTCCTGCATTCCAGGCAGATGCTTTAAACTCTGAGCCACCAGGGAAGCCCTAAAGTCAGAGAGAAGCTCTAAAAAGGCCACTAAGAGCTTCCAGCTTTCAGTTCACTTCTTCAGGTCTTAGATGTGACATCTTTTGCTCCATCAGTGATCCCCAGCTCAGCATGCAGCCCAGAAAGGCACTTAGACTCTTTAGTCTCCAGCTCTTGTTCTGTTACATGACAGCCCAGATGACATGAAAAGTTGCTTTCTGCTCAAATATTCCATGGACTCATTCACTGCTGTGGAGTGTGGAGGCAATACTTCTGCACTCCACAGGAATGCCCAGGTACATAAATTGCGTGACAAACTGTCCACGAACGAATTTATGCAAATTGTGTGGAAACTGGAGAATCACAGCAAAGGTCGGGAGTCTTGCAGTGGAGCAATATTACTTTTTAAGACATCACCTCAATGAAATGAGAAGTTGTCAGGGCGTGGAAAGAGCCACAGATGAATCATTTTGTAAGTTTTGTGAACATTCTCATGATTCCTTTGCTGCATTCTGATTATGTACTTACAATACAGAAGCCAGTGAAAACAAAAGCACTCGAGATACTCTGAAAAAGAAGAAAATCTGAGAGGACACCATGGAGTCAGTGGTCACCCTTCATTCACCCTGAAAAAAGAACCTATTGCAATTGTGTCATGGTATGTATTATATCAGGCTTCCCTGACTGTTCAGTGGTTAAAAAACTCACCTGCAGTGCAGGAGATACAGAAGACCCAGGTTTGATCCTTGGGTTGGAAAGATCCCCTGGAGAAGGAACTGGCCACCCACTCCAGTATTCTCGCCTGGAGAATCCCATGGACAGAAGAGCCTGATGGGCTGTAGTCTGTGGGGTCATCAAGAATTGAACACAACTGAGCACACACACATATATATTATATCACCAGGAAAATATGCCTACTTCAGAAACACTCACAGGGCTATGGAGCTGGATGGGGAGGATGAGGAAATAAAAGGAATTTTCTCTCTAATACGGACATCCTCGGTTGCAATTATGTTTTTCTTCTTCTGAGAATTTGGCCACTATAGAAGAGAAAAATTCTTAAGGCCCTGGAACACTGCTTTAGAGGCACCACGGACACTTGCTTTTAATTCAGCTCCTTCACTGGCACTTGAAACCACATCCAGCCTCCTTAGTGCCTGAAGGGCTTTTTGTGCTCTTGTTTTTCTTGGGAGACTTGTGCGTCACACAGAGGCACAACGCAGCCCCGGGGAAGACTGGCTTTGTTTGGGGAGAGTGATGACGAGGGTCTCCCAGACCACAAAGCCACTTCCACCCTGTTTTCTCCAGTCGGCTCCAGGACTGCTTTTACTGAAGGAAGTGAGAATCCAGCTTTTGAAGTCGTTTCTTGGCTATGTAACAGTCTTAGAGGAGGAAACCTTTTTTGCTTTTTATTATTTATGTATTCATTTTTAATGGACTCAGAGTAAAAAGAAGCTGAGAAAGTTTGTAAAAATATGCTTTATCTGTACATGTTCACCCTTCATTTTTGAGGAAGGATTTGAGAAAAGGTTAAAAAGTGTTCTGATGCCCCTATTTTGTTATCACTTACAACAGAAGCTAAACATTTGTCCTCCTTCTCAACTCTCTCTAAGGTAGGTACAAAAAGGCTGAGTACCTAACATGGGAGGCTAACTGAGCTGCAGCATGATGCTGGCTCAGACGGTAAAGAATCTGTCTGCAGTGCATGAGACCAGGGTTTGATCCCTGGGGCAGAAAGATCCCCTGGAAAAGGGAATGGCTCCCTACTCCAATATTCTTGCCTGGAGAATCCCATGGACAGAGGATCGTGGTGGGTACAGTCCATGGGGTTGCAAAGAGTCAGACACAACTGAGCGACTAACTCTTCATGATGAAAGGTTAGGTTCTTGAATCAGAGAGGTCCTCTTTGGATTGTCACTTGCTTCATCATTCAGTTTGTGTCATAATGCCTCCTGGACCCAGAAAAGAGGACCCTTACCCTGTGCTCTGTGGATTAAGGGGTTTTCAGATCCAAAACTTTCAAACTACATTTACTAACTCAGGACACTGCATTCAACACTGACACACGATTGTCAACATCCATTCTCGCGATTAACACAATTCAAGACCCAGAGAAATGCTTCCCCATATCTCTTCGGAAGGAAAGTCACCTCCACTGGAATGCTGCGAAGGCTCGCGGGCGGTGCTGCTGGGGACATCAAAGAAGAACACTGCTTCGGAGCGCAGGGACGATTGGAGCTGCAGCAGAGGCATTTAGATAAAAGACAAATTAATTAACTTGTCAAAACTTCCTCTCAGATAGCATAAATGCAATACATTCTTACATAATGAAGTGTCATTTCCAAGTTGTACTGAAACAAATGGCTCCAAAGGCATCTGCTAATTAGAGCAGTTTCTGCAACAGTTGTGTTGGTGACTGAGGAACATTTTGTAACATTAAACGTTATGTTACATTCAATTTGTACATATATGTGGGTATACTGAGACTAACATGTGTTTTGCAGTGATGTCCAACTCTTTGTGACCCCGTGGACTGTAGCCTGCCAGGCTCCTCCACCCATGGGATCTCCCAGGCAAGAATACTGGCGTGGGTGGCCATTTCCTTCTCCAAGGGATCTTCTCCACCCAGGGATCGAACCCAGGTCTCCTGTGTCTCCTGCATCAGCAGGTAGATTCTACCATCTGAGCCACCAGGGAAGCTCAAGAGATGTAGCATGGGACAGTGTAATGCCATCTTTTTATGTTGGTGTTTAAATGGCTTTTAAATACTCAAAATGGGATTGGTTTTGTTTTTATAAAATATTTCATGAGATTTTATTAAATTTCAAAGACTGAAGTAAGCATTTCATCTTTATGAAAATTATTTTAATATTCTTTAAATATGCTTATATTAGGCTCTCTAAATTTAATAATTTAAAATATTTTAGGAGAAAATAAATTTAAATTTGAAACACAGTAGTTTGATCCTTTACATTTATTTTAATTTGCAGTTTTGATAAACTATATTGGGTATATATTTGAATTTGGGCAAAATACATGCAACTGTTGCACACTTTCAATACTATTTTGCTTTATTTTTTTAATCCTTTAGATTATTACACTGGTAGAACACAAATATTTCCCAAAAATTTGCTTATAACAGTATAATTATTTTGCTCAAGACAAGAAAAATATGTTTTAAGGAATACCCATCATAATAATTTCTCATTTTCTTATGTTATTACTCATTCATACATTTTTACTCCAGAGACAGAATATCTGAAAACATACAGCAATTGTTAACTTTAATCACTTTTAATGTTTTGTCAACAAAATGTTGGATGGCATTACTGCCTCAAAGGACATGAGTTTGAGTAAGCTCCAGGAGCTGGTGATGGACAGGGAACCCTGGCGTGCTTCCCTGGGGTCCATGTGGTTGCAAAGAGTTGGTCACGACTGAATAACTGAACTGAACTGAGTAATATAAAAAATATAGATTTACATCTATTTTTCAATTTTGTTTTTATGAAGTATGTGTGTCAAAATAGAAGAATGCAATATATTTATTAACCACTGTGATAGTTTGAGCTATTACTATTAAATATGTTGCCATACACATGAAGTCCTTTATTTATGCCCTCACCCAGGTCCCACAATTTCTATAAATGAGTCTGAGTAAATGATCTTTAGAATTCAACCTCTTGGGACTTGAATTCCCTCATCAGTAAAATCAGAACGACTATACTTCCCAAGATGATGGTGAAGATGATAGGAATGTCATAATCTCTTTAGCACATGAAAGATGGTGAGAGTTCAGTTGTGGTGAGTTCAATTATGGTGTCCATAATTTTCTTACGTGAAGCAACATCTAACTAGCTTCTGATACAGCACTGTCCAATGAGATGACATGTAAGAACCATCTGCAGCTCTTTACATAGGCATTTAAATGTGTTGAACATGAGCAGTACAAATGATGCTATTTTTATAAAAGTATTTAATGAGATGTTTTTAAATTTTGAAAACCAAATGGACAGTTCAATTTTATTTAATTTAGATAACACTGCTTAAGATGGTGGTGGGGCTGAAATAATGAGATGATGGCAGAAAGTGAAGAGGAATTAAAGAGCCTCTTGGTGAGAGTGAAAGAGACAAGTGAAAAAGCTGGCTTAAAACTCAACATTCAAAACATGAAGAACATGGCATCCAGTCCCATCACTTCATGGCAAATAGATGTGGAAACAATGGAAACAGTGACAGACTTTTTTTTTCTTGGGCTCCAAAATCACTGCAGATGGTGACTACAGCCATGAAATTGAAAGACTTTTGCTCTTTGGAAGAAAAATTATGACCAAACTAGACAGCATATTAAAAAGCAGAGACATTACTTTGCTGACAATGGTCTGTGTAGTTGAAGCTATGTTTTTTTTTTCAGTAATCATGTATGGATGTGAGAGTTGGACCATAAAGAAGGCTGAGCACTTAATGGAAGCTTTTGAACTGTGGTGCTGGAGAAGACTCTTGGAGAGCAAGGAGATCCAACCAGTCAATCCTAAGAAAATCAGTCCTGAATATTCATTGGAAGGACTGATGCTGAAGCTCCAATACTTTGTCCACCTGATGTGAAGAGCCCCCTCATTGGAAAAGACCCTGATGCTGGGAAAAATTGAGGGCTGGAGGAGAATGGCATGACAGAGGATGAGATGGTTGGATGGTATCACCTACTCAATGGGCATGAGTTTGAGCAGACTGTGGGAGAGAGTGAAGGACAGGCATACCTGGTGTGCTGCAATCCATGATGTCACAAAGAGTCAGACATGACTCAGTGACTGAACAAGAACAACAGAATGATGGTAAAGGCAAAATGAAATTATCCTCATAAAGCCTTTAGCAGAGTAAGTGCCTGAAAGATGATGAGAATTCAATTATGATATTTATCATTTTCTTATATGAAATAACTTCTAACTAACTTATGATACAGCATTGTTCTTATGAAATGTATCCCAACCAACATTAAAATTTTTTTTTCTGGCATTGGTAAAAACACAAAAATTTACCTTATAAAGCTTCAGTTGCTATAGAACATGGCTGTTTTAAAATACAACACTTTGTTATCCACCTTTTATTTACAGAGAGGGAGAGCACACATGGTGTTTTGGCCTCAGGTATAATTTTTTTGTAAAGGTACTTGTTTGGCTCCTCTAATCTTTCTTTTCCTTTTCCATTTTATTGTTTACTATAGAGCTTCCACTTTTATAACACCAAACACAGCACTGAGTGTAGAAGCTTAAGAAGCATGAATTTAATTTTTCAGTACTCCTTACTTTTATTTTGTTGAAAATTTTTATTTGAATTGGTTAAAAAGAGAAACAAAGAAAAAAGACACCCATTATGGGCCTTTAAACTAAAGTGCCTACCTAGTTTTCCCATGGATTTCTGGTCATGAAATTGATAGCTCTTGTATCACTCATGGTGCTTATTGACTTTAAAATTTTTAGTTCATGCTAGACATCACAAGAGTGAAACAGAACTCATAAACAAAAGCAGCATAAGGCAGACATGTCAAAATGAACATCAAGGAAAACAAAGCATCATAAGAATTACATTTTTAGCTTAAACAAAATAATTTTAATAACTGTAAGGGTTTGAGAAAAGTTACCATGAACATCATCTTCCACTATCTAAAATAACATAACAGAAACAATAGACAACTCTCCCTTTATGGGAATTGTAGAGGTAGATCTATTTCTTTATTAACAACAATGAAAGTTGAACCTAAAAATCAGATTCACTATTCCAAATAATATCAATACATGACCATTAGATAGCAGATTTCTTTTGGCACTTTAAGTCACGAGATGATGATGTCAAATTGTTATAAAAATATTGCTCAATATTCTGTGCTGTTCACTTAGAATTGAGTTGTTATCTGTAAGGAATGCTGATAATATTCTTTTGAAACAAAAAGATCTCAGTAGTTGGTCAGAGGAAATGAAATGTAAGGTTCATTGGTTTGAGACAACTTATCTCTAATCAGCTATTTTTACAAACTTGTAGCTCTTTCTATGTACAGAATCTGATTTCTTTTTCAACTATTTTGTATTTTCTCAATTGTGATTTTATAACAATTCTGTTTACATATCCAAGCGTAGTGCTTTGAACTTACTCCTCATAAAATTACATCTATCGGTTTTAAAAACTGACCAAAAATTTTCTGGAATACCTCCACTAAAAGTACCCAAATCTGGGCCCATATGTCTTATAATCTGAACAATTCAAAGCCATTTAGTTCCAAGTTCTCTCTACCCTGCTGCCCTTGTCACTTTCAGAAAGTATACAGATTGTCCCCATAACCTTCATGGTCTGGGGGTCCTGTGACCTTGTTCTGACACTTAAGACCATCCAAAATAAAGTCTCAATCACTCATACAATAATGCTTTCATTCTACATGTAAGTTTCCAATAATTCAAACAAACTCTACCTTTCTTTAATAACAGAACATGCTGGGTCATTTTGATTGTGATTTCTGCCTGGAATGACAGCCTGCATCCTATCTCCTACATTAGAAATCCATCCTGTCCCTCACAGTTCATTGTTCTAATCTCTCCAATCACTAACTGAGCTCTTCCTTCTTTAAACCATTGTATTCCAACTCAAAGTACTTTATACTCTTTGTGATATTTTTAATATTGTGCCTTGAATATCAGGTTTTGTTTGGATTTTTTTGTTTGTTTCTGTTTTTCATGGGTGAAGTACATTTGCCAATTGCCATTCTGGATCATTTCTCATTCAAAGCAAAAGCTGGGATTTACTTATCTTTAGAACAATGTCAACTCTAAGAAATCTGTTGAATTAAGTATTTACATTGACTCAATTTCCAGATTTTTAAGGCATGTCTAGATATATCTGAAATTTGAAAATGTGGAAAGAAAGAAAAGATAAGGGATACTGACAGTGGAAGTGAGAAATAGATTTAAGGGACTAGATCTGATAGAGTGCCTCATGAACTATGGACAGAGGTTCCTGGCATTGTATAGGAGACAGGAATCAAGACCATCCCCAAGAAAAAGAAATGCAAAAAAGCAAAATGGCTGTCTGAGGAGGCCTTACAAATAGCTGTGAAAAGAATGGAAGTGAAAAGCAAAGGAGGAAAGGAAAAATATAACCATTTGAATGCAGAGTTCCAAAGAATAGCAAGAAGAGATAAGAAAGCCTTCTTCAGTGATCAATGCAAAAAAATAGAGGAAAAGAACAGAATGGGAAAGACTAGAGATCACTTCAAGAAAATTAGAGATACCAAAGGAATATTTCATGCAAAGATGGGCTCGATAAAGGACAGAAATGGTATGGACCTAACAGAAGCAGAAGATATTAAAGAAAGGTGGCAAGAATACACAGAAGAACTGTACAAAAAAGAGATTCACGACCCAGATAATCATGATGATGTGATCACTCACCTAGAGGCAGACATCTTGGAATGTAAAGTCAAATGGGACTTAGGAAGCATCACTATGAATAAAGCTAGTGGAGGTCATGGAATTCCAGTTGAGCTATTTCAGATCCTGAAAGATGATGCTGTGAAAGTGCTACAATCAATATGCCAGCAAATTTGGAAAACTCGCAGTGGCCACAGGACTGGAAAAGGTCAGTTTTCATTCCAGTCCCAAAGAAAGGCAATGCCAAAGAATGCTCAAACTACCGCACAATTGCACTCATCTCACACGCTAGTAAATTAGTGCTTAAAATTCTCCAAGCCAGGCTTCAGCAGTATGTGAACCATGAACTTCCAGATGTTCAAGCTGGTTTTAAAAAAGGCAGAGGAACCAGAGATCAAATTGCCAATATCTGCTGGATCATCGAAAAAGTAAGAGAGTTCCAGAGAAACATCTATTTCTGCTTTATTGAGTATGCCAAAGCCTTTGACTGTGTGGATCACAATAAACTGTGGAAAATTCTGAAAGAGATGGGAATACTAGACCACCTGACCTGCCTCTTGAGAAACCTGTATGCAGGTCAGGAAACAACAGTTAGAACTCGACATGGAACAATAGACTGGTTCCAAATAGGAAAAGGAGTACGTCAAGGCTGAATACTGTCATCCTGCTTATTTAACTTATATGCAGAGTGCATCATGAGAAATGTTGGGCTGGAAGAAACACAAGCTAGAATCAAGATTGCTGGGAGAAATATAAGAGGAACCAGAGATCAAATTGCCAATATCTGCTGGATCATCGAAAAAGTAAGAGAGTTCCAGAGAAACATCTATTTCTGCTTTATTGAGTATGCCAAAGCCTTTGACTGTGTGGATCACAATAAACTGTGGAAAATTCTGAAAGAGATGGGAATACTAGACCACCTGACCTGCCTCTTGAGAAACCTGTATGCAGGTCAGGAAACAACAGTTAGAACTTGACATGGAACAATAGACTGGTTCCAAATAGGAAAAGGAGTACGTCAAGGCTGAATACTGTCATCCTGCTTATTTAACTTATATGCAGAGTGCATCATGAGAAATGTTGGGCTGGAAGAAACACAAGCTAGAATCAAGATTGCTGGGAGAAATATCAATCACCTCAGATATGCAGATGACACCACCCTTATGGCAGAAAGTGAAGAGAACTAAAAAACCTCTTGTTGAAAGTCAAAGAGGAAAGTGAAAAAGTTGGCTTAAAGCTCAACATTCAGAAAACAAAGATCATGGCATCTGGTCCCATCACTTCATGAGACATAGATGGAGAAACAGTGGAAACAGTGTCAGACTTTATTTTTCTGGGCTCAAAGATCACTGCAGATGATTATTGCAGTCATGGAATTAAAAGATACTTACTCCTTGGAAGGAAAGTTATGACCAACCTAGATAGTATATTCAAAAGCAGAGACATTACTTTGCCAATGATGGTCTGTCTAGTCAAGGCTATGGTTTTTCCAGTGGTCATGTATGGATGTGAGAGGTGGACTATAAAGAAAGTTGAGTGCTGAAGAATTGATGGTTTTGAACTGTGGTATTGGAGAAGACTTTTGAGAGTCCCTTAGACTGCAAGGAGATCCAACCAGTCCTTCCTAAAGGAGATCAGTCCTGGCTGTTTATTGGAGGGACTGATATTGAAGCTGAGACTCCAGTACTTTGGCCACCTCATGCAAAGAGCTGACTGATTGGAAAAGACCTTGATGCTGGGAAAGATTGAAGGCAGGAGGAGAAGGCGACGACAGAGGATGAGATTGTTGGATGGCATCACGGAGTTGATGGACATGGGTTTGGGTGGACTCTGGGAGTCGATGATGAACAGGGAGGTCTGGTATGCTGCGGTTCATGGGGTTGCAAAGAGTTGGACACGACTGAGCAGAACTAGCTTATTTGAGTAACTTAATCTTTGTGTAGAACCATGCCTAAAGGTTACTGTCCAAATAGTCTGCTTTGGTCTTAATATATGAAACTACTCAGTGGGTTTCTGTTTGATTTCTATAAATAGGAAAAAAGTTACTGCAGATTGATCTGTTCATTCATTTTTTCAACATTGTAAACACTTATTTTGCATTGTTTGAATCTTTAAGTTGCTAGAAGTTCCTTTCAACATAGTGAATATTAATAACTGCATCTGCTAATACTCACCATCTAAACAGCTCAAAAGTTCCACAGATTATATCAACATCTACAAAAATCACTTTTAGGTATAGCCTGCTCTGTTTGGAATGAGAGTGATGAATAAGACAATCTACTGAAATTTCTTTCTGGCTTCTGTGAAATATCAAGAATTTAGACATTGAGCACATTTAGTCATTAATGATCCCATGGCACAAATTGCCCAAAAAAAGATGCTCACAACCCAGATACCTTGGTCTAGCTCCAAAGAACATAATTACATTCAGTCTACCTGAAATTCCCAGTGCAGTAACTGAAACTGGGTTTTGTGTCCTGCTTAGCTGAACTCTTGTGCAGTATCATTGTATAGCAATAAGACAGCTGCTATATTTGATTGACTTCTACTTTCTCCAGTTTTAGCATCTAAAATGGCTCTGTACCAAAATTTTCTAAGAATTTGAACAGATAAGACCTATGTATTCCTTCCTCTGTTTCTTTGTTGTTATTCAGTCATGAAGTCGTGTCCAACTCTGCAATGCCATGGACTGCAGTATGCCAGGCTTCCCTGTCCTTCACGAACTCCTGGAGTTTGGTCAGACTTAAGCTCATTGAGTTGGTGATGCTATACAACCATCTCATCCTCTGTCATCCCCTTCTCCTTCTGCCTTCAATCTTTCCCCACATCAAGGTCTTTTTCAATGAGTCAGTTCTTTGCATCAGGTGGCCAAAGTAGTCAGCCAAGTGATGTTTCTGCTTTCCAATATGCTATGTTTGTCACAGCTTTTCTTCCAAGGATCAAGTGTCTTTTAATTTATATTTCTAAGACCTAGGATTTCTGCTAACAAGACAATTTATAGACAGGGTTATGTAATCTCAACCTTATAAAGAACCTAGTTGCAACATGGCATAGACATGTTTTAAATCACCATGAGGAACTCATTTTTTCTCATGTTTTTCAGCAAAAATATAAAAAATAAAAATCAGAGGAAGAGATAGGGAATCTACCTGATAAAGAATTCCAAACAATGATAGTGAAAATTATCCGAAATCTTGAAAACAAATTGTAGTTACAGATAAATAGCCTGGAGACAAGGATTGATAAGATGCAAGAAAGGTTTAACAAGGACCTAGAAGAAATAAAAAAGAGTCAATATATAATGAATAATGCAATGAATGAGATAAAAAACATTCTGGAGGGAACCAACAGTAGAATACGGAGGCAGAAGATAAGCAGTGTAGAAGATAGAATGGTAGAAATAAATGAAACAGGAAAAAAGAAAAAAGAATTAAAAGAAATGAGAACAACCTCAGAGACCTCTGGGACAATGTTAAATGCCCCAACATCCAAGTCATATGAGTCCCAGAAGAAGAAGACAAAAGGAAAGACCATGAGAAAATACTTGAGGAGATAATAGTTGAAAACTTCCCTAAAACGGGGAAGGAAATAATCATCCAAGTCGAAGAAACCCAGAGAGTCCCAAACAGGATAAACCCACGGTGAAATACCCCAAGACACATATTAATCAAATTAACAAGGATCAAACACAAAGAACAAATATTAAAAGCAGCAAGGGAAAAACAACAAATAACACACAAGGGGATTTCCATAAGGATAACAGCTGGTCTTTCAATAGAAACTCTTCAGACCAGAAGGGAATGGCAGAACATTCTTAAAGTGATGAAAGAAAATAACCTACAGCCCAGATTACTGTACCCAGCAAGGATCTCATTCAAATATGAAGGGGAAATCAAAAGCTTTACAGACAAGCAAAAGCTGAGAGAATTCAGCACCACCAAACCAGCTCTCCAACAAATGCTAAAGGATTTTCTCTAGAAGGAAACACAGAAAGGGTGTATAAACTCGAACCCAAAACAATAAAGTAAATGGCAACGGGACCATACTTATCAATAATTATCTTAAATGTAAATGGGTTGAACGCCCAAACCAAAAGACTGACTGAATGGATAAAAAAACAAGACCCTTATATATGTTGTCTACAAGAGACCCACCTCAAAACAAGGGGCACACACAGACTAAAAGTGAAGGGCTGGAAAAAGATATTCTATGCAAATAGAGACCAAAAGAAAGCAGGAGTAGCAATACTCATATCAGATTAAAATAGACTTTAAAACAAAGGCTGGGGAAAGAGACAAAGATGGACAGTACATAATGATCAAAGGATCAATCCAAGAAGAAGCTATAACATTTATAAATATATATGCAACTAACATAGGAACACTGCAATATGTAAGAAAAATGCTAACAAGTATGAAAGAGGAAATTAAATAGACTTTAAAACAAAGGCTGGGGAAAGAGACAAAGATGGACAGTACATAATGATCAAAGGATCAATCCAAGAAGAAGCTATAACATTTATAAATATATATGCAACTAACATAGGAACACTGCAATATGTAAGAAAAATGCTAACAAGTATGAAAGAGGAAATTAACAATAACACAATAATACTGGGAAACGTTAATACCCCATTCACAACTATGGATAAATCAACTAAACAGAAAACAAGGAAACACAAACTTTAAATGATACAATAGACCAGTTAGACCTAATTGATATCTGTAGGACATTTCACCCCAAAACAATGAATTTCACCTTTTTCTCAAGTGCACATGGAAACTTCTCCAGGATAGATCACATTCTGGGCCATAAATCTAGCCTTGGTTAATTCAAAAAAACTTGAAATCATTCCAAGCATCTTTTCTGATCAAAGTGCAGTAAGATTAGACATCAATTACAGGAGAAAAACTATTTAAAACTCCAGCATATAGAGGGTGAACAACAAGCTGCTGAAGAACCAACAAATCACAGAAGAAATCAAAAAAGAAATTAAAATGTGCATAGAAATGAAGGAAAATGAAAACACAACAACCCCAAACCTATGGGACACTGTAAAAGCAATGCTAAGGGAAAGGTTCATAGCAATACAGGCTTACATCAAGAAGCAAGAAAAAAGTCAAATAAACAACCTAACTCTACACCTAAAGCAACTTGAAAAGGAAGAAATGAAGAACTCCAGGGTTAGTAGAAGGAAAGAAATCGTGAAAATTAGGACAGAAAGTAATGCAAAAGAAACAAAAGAGACCATAGCCAAAATCAACAAAGCCAAAAGCTGGTTGTTTGAGAAGATAAATAAAATCAACAAACCATTAGCCAGACTCATCAAGAAACAAAGGGAGAAAAATCAAATCAATAAAATTAGAAATGAAAATGGAGAGATCACAACAGAGACAACACAGAAATATAAAGGATCATGAGGGCCTAGAGGAGCTATCCTATGTTGAAGGTCAGGAACGGTGGCGGTAAGGAGATAACCCTCGTCCAAGGTAAGGTGCAGTGGCTGTGCTTTGCTGGAGCAGCCGTGAAGAGATACCCCACGCCCAAGGTAAGAGAAACCCAAGCAAGATGGTAGGTTTTGCAAGAGGGCATCAGAGGGCAGACATACTGAAACCATACTCACAGAAAACTAGTCAGTCTAATCACACTAGGACCACACCCTTCTCTAACTCAATGAAACGAAGCCATGCTGCAGGGAAACCCAAGATGGGTAGGTCATGGTGGAGAGGTCTGACAGAACGTGGTCCACTGAAGAAGGGAATGGCAAGCCACTTCAGTATTCTTGCCTTGAGAACCTCATGAACAGTATGAAAAGGCAAAATGATAGGATACCAAAAGAGAAACTCCCCAGGTCATTAGGTGCCCAATATGCTACTGGAGATCAGTGGAGAAATAACTCCAGAAAGAAAGAAGGGATGGAACCAAAGCAAAAACAATACCCAATTATGGATGTGACTGGTGATAGAAGCAAGACCTGATGCTGTAAAGAGCAGTATTGCATAGGAACCTGGAATGTCAGGTCCATGAATCAAGGCAAATTGAAAGTGGTCAAACAAGAGATGGCAAGGGTGAACGTCGACATTCTAGGAATCAGCGAACTAAAATGGACTGGAATGGGTGAATTTAACTCAGATGACTATTATATCTACTACTGTGGGCAGGAATCCCTCAGAAGAAATGGAGTAGCCATCATGGTCAACAAAAGAGTCCGAAATGCAGTACTTGGATGCAATCTCAAAAATGACAGAATGATCTCTGTTCNATTTTCCACAGTTCATTGTGATGCACACAGTCAAAGGCTTTGTCATAGTCAATAAAGCAGAAATAGATATTTCTCTGGAACTCTCTTGCTTTTTCAATGATCTAGCAGATGTTGGCAATTTGGGCTCTGGTTCCTCTGCCTTATCTAAATCCAGCTTGAACATCTGGAAGTTCATGGTTCACATACTGCTGAAGCCTGGCTTGGAGAATTTGGAGCATTCCTTTACTAGCATGTGAGATGAGTGCAATTGTGTGGTAGTTTGAGCATTCTTTGGCATTGCCTTTCTTTGGGATTGGAATGAAAACTGACCTTTTCCAATCCTGTGGCCACTGCTGAGTTTTCAAAGTTTGCTGGCATATTGAGTGCAGCACTTTCACAGCATCATCTTTCAGGATTTGAAACAGCTCAACTGGAATTCTATCACCTCCACTAGCCTTGTTTGTTGTGATGCTTCCTAAGGCCCACTTGGCTTCACATTCCAGGATGTCTGGCTCTAGGTGAGTGATCACACCATTGTGTTTATCTTGGTCATGAAGATTTTTTTGGACAGTGCTTCTGTGTATTCTTGCTACCTCTGCTTAACATTTTCTGCTTCTGTTAGGTCCATACCATTTCTGTCCTTTATCGAGTCCATCTTTGCATGAAATATTGCCTTGGTATCCCTAATTTTCTTGAAGAGATCTCTACTCTTTCCCATTCTGTTGTTTTCCTCTATTTCTTTGCACTGATCTCTGAGGAAGGCTTTCTTATCTTTCCTTGCTATTCTTTGAAACTCTGCATTCAGATGCTTATATCTTTCCTTTTCTCCTTTGCTTTTCGCCTGTCTTCTTTTCACAGCTATTTGTAAGGCCTCCTCAGACAGCATTTTGCTTTTTTGTATTTTTATCCATGGGGATGGTCTTGATCCCTGTCTCCTGTACAATGTCATGAATCTCTGTCCATAGTTCATCAGGCACTCTGTCTTTTGGATGTAGTCCTTTAAATCTATTTCTCACTTCCACTGTATAATCATAAGGGATTTGATTTAGGTCATACCTCAATGGTCTAGTGGTTTCCCCCACTTTCTTCAATTTAATTCTGAATTTGCCAAGAAGGAGTTCATGATCTGAGCCACAGTCAGCTCTTGGTCTTGTTTTTGCTGACTCTATAGAGCTTCTCCATCTTTGGCTGCAAAAAATATAATCAATCTGATTTCAGTGTTGACCATCTGGTGATGTCTGTGTGTAGCATCTTCTCTTGTGTTGTTGGAAGAGAGTGTTTGCTATGACCAATGCATTTTCTTGGCAAAACTCTTTTAGCCTTTGCCCTGTTTCATTCTGTATTCCAGATGTTTCTTCACTCCCTACTTTTGCATTCCAGTCCCCTATAATGAAAAGGACATCTTTTTTGGGTCTTAGTTCTAAAAGGTCTTGTAGATCCTCACAGAACCGTTCAGCTTCAGCTTCTTCAGTGTTACTGGTTGGGCATAGGCTTGGACTACTGTGATATTAAATGGTTTGCCTTGGAAATGAACAGAGATCATTTGTTTTTGAGATTGCATCCAAGTACTGCATTTCAGACTCTTTTGTTGACCATGATGGCTAGTCCGTTTCTTCTAAGGGATTCCTGCCCACAGTAGTAGATATAATGGTCATCTGAGTTCAATTCACCCATTCCAGTCCATTTTAGTTTGCTGATTCCTAGAATGTTGACATTCACTCTTGCCATCTCCTGGTTGACCACTTCCAATTTGCCTTGATTCATGGACCTGACATTCCAGGTTCCTATGCAATACTGCTCTTCACAGCATTGAAGCTTGCTTCTATTACCAGTCACATCCACAACTGGGTATTGTTTTTGCTTTAGGTCCATGTCTTCATTCTTTCTGGAGTTATTTCTCCACTGTCTCCAGGAGCACTTTGGGCACCTACTGACCCAGGGATTTACCCTTTCAGTGTCCTATCATTTTGCCTTTTCATACTGTTCATGGGGTTCTCAAGACAAGAATACTGAAGTGATTTGCCATTTCATTCTCCAGTGGACCACATTCTGTCAGACCTCTCCACCATGACCCGCCCATCTTGGGTGGCCCCATTGGGCATGGCTTAGTTTCACTGAGTTAGACAAGGCTGTGGTCCATGTGATTAGATTGACTAGTTTTCTGTGAGTATGGCTTCAGTGTGTCTGCCCTCTGATGCCCTCTCGCAACACCTACCATCTTACTTGGGTTTCTCTTACCTTGGATGTGGAGTATCTCTTCATGGCTGCTCCAACAAAGTGCAGCCACTGCTCCTTACCTTGGATGAGGGGTATCTCCTCACAGTCACCCCTTCTGACCTTGGACGTGGAGTAGCTCCTCTCGGCCCTCCTACGCCATCACAGCTGCTGCTCCTTGGACATGGGGTTGCTCCTCTTGGCCACCTTCCCTGACCTCAGGCAAATCAAAACCTCAATGAGGTACCATTTCATGCTAGTCAGAAAGGCTGTTATCCAAGTCTATAAGCAATAAATGCTGGAGATGTGGAGAAAAGGGAACCCTCTTACACTGTTGGTGGGAATGCAAACTAGTACAGCTACTATGGAGAACAGTGTGGAGATTCCTTAAAAAACTGGAAAGAGAACTGCCATATGACCCAGCAATCCCACTGCTGGGCATACACACAGAGGAAACCACTATTGAAAGACACGTGTGCCCCAATTTTCATTGCAGCACTGTGTATAATAGCCAGGACATGGAAACAACCTAGATGTCCATCAGCAGACAAATGGATAAGAAAGCAGTGGTACATATACAGAATGGAATATTACTCAGCAATTAAAAAGAATACATTTGAATCAGTTCTATGAGGTGGATGAAAATGGAGCCTATTATACAGAGTGAAGTAAGCCAGAAAGAAAAACACCAATACAGTATACTAACACATATANAAATGGATAAGAAAGCAGTGGTACATATACAGAATGGAATATTACTCAGCAATTAAAAAGAATACATTTGAATCAGTTCTATGAGGTGGATGAAAATGGAGCCTATTATACAGAGTGAAGTAAGCCAGAAAGAAAAACACCAATACAGTATACTAACACATATATATGGAATTTAGAAAGATGGTAACGATAACCCTCTATGAGAGATAGCAAAAGAGACACAGATGTATAGAATAGTCTTTTGGACTCTGTGGGAGAAGGTGAGGGTGGGATGATATGGGAGAATGGCATTGAAACATGTATATTATCATATGTGAAATGAATCACAAGTTCAGGTTCAATGCATGATACAGGGTCCTCAGGGCTGGTGCACTGGGATGACCCAGAGGGATGGGGTGGGGAGGGTGGTGGGAGGGGGGTTCAGGATGGGGAATACATGCACACCTGTGGTGGATTCATGTTAATGTATGGCAAAACCAATACAATATTGTAAAGTAAAAAAACAACATCAACAACTGAGATTAAAAAAAAAAAATCAGTTGGCATGTTATACAGAGACCCTTTCACTTAGTTCTTTCAACAACAACAATAAAAATGTATATGCTTATGATGGAGCACTGCTATTGCCATTTAACCAGTGACACTAAATCTAGTGCATGGGACATTATGATGCCTGTTATAGGTAGTTCTAGCAGAGTTTAAATAATTCTTATTTTCAGACCAAGATATGTTTATTCATTCTTAGACTTATAAAACTTCTGGATATTTACTAAATGTAATTTATTAATATGTAATCCAGTAAACTACTACAGGGGAAGCCTTTAACTCCTTTCCTCATTCCTAGATATTTATTTCTTTTTTAACAAGCTGCAAATGAAATTGGCCAAGTCTTTGGCTGCACTTACTGATGAAAGATCAAGAGAATATGAAACGACATCTCAAAAGGAACAGTTAATAATCACTACATGTACTGGGGACCTTACCACATGCCAGGCACTGCTGGGTTAAAGATGTGAGCTCATTTAATTGTCACAGCAACCTTATAAAGTGGGTGGTTTTATATTTTTGGGTTAATGATGAGGGGAATCAGAGTTAAAGATGAATAACTTGCCTAATACCATAGTTAGAGAGTGGCAGAATTTTATCCAGGCAGTCTGATGATCTCAATTCTACTGTATAGTTGATAGGAAAGTTTAAAATATCATATTATCTTACAAAGAAAACAACATTTATGAAAAACTGTGAGAGAAACTAAGCAAGTTTCTCAAGTTCTTTGTAAAGAAAACTGTCATTAAATTTCAGTCTGAAGTTTCAAATGGTCTAAACAAGTAGTTACCCACAGAAAATAGTAATTGTTCTATGAAGGTTGCGAGTGAAAGGACAGTTGAGCAACTTTGCTTCCAGGTAGCTTGTTCCAGCTTCTGTTCAGTTCAGTCACTCACTCGTGTCCGACTCTGCGACCCCATGAATTGCAGTACGCCATGCCTCCCTGTCCATCACCAACTCCCAGAGTTCACTCAGACTCACGTCCATCAAGTCGGTGATGCCATCCAGCCATCTCATCCTCTGTCATCCCCTTCTCCTCCTGTCCCCAATCTCTCCCAGCATCAGAGTCTTTTCTAATGAGTCAACTCTTCGCATGAGGTGGCCAAAGTACTGGAGTTTCAGCTTTAGCATCATTCCTTAGCCTATGTTAAATAAGACATTAAAAATTTTTGTATTGGTTTCGTACTTGGCTTTGATTGAAAAGGAAAAAGCAAGAGGCGGAGAGAGAGACACACACACAGACAAATGGAGAGAGACAGAGAGAGGGAGGAAGGAAAAAAATACAGATTAATTAGAAATAATCTTTTAAGCAAACGTTTTTTCTTTACTGCAGAACAATCAGTAATGCTTGCAATAATATAATAAGAAGACCAACAGCAGCAACTAATGCAAAGCAGGTTCACTTAGGTTCATTTTGCTTTGCTGAGATATTAAAGGAAGTGAGTGAATACAATCAAACGCTTTTGTTTGGACCTTGTTAAAAATCTAATAGGTAGTTTCCTTGAGTTCCTTTTTCCACTTCCTTTTGTTGCTGTCATTTAACTCTTAGTTATCCAGAAATCCATTGAATAAGACAATTTATTTCTTGTGCATCATGTGTTAATTTAGGGCTCGCTGTGTCACTCCGTGAACAAGAGTGAGATGCTAAGCTACCCATCCCAGACAGGAATTTTGAAGCAAACTCTCTTCTGACAAGAGGGCTGGACAGGTGAGAGGTTTGTGGAATAAGTGAGGCCTCTTTAATCTTTATTTCAGGTCCTCCAATACCTCTTACAAATGTTTTCGATTACTTAAATGTGGCTTTCTTATTTTTTGAGGTTAGGGTTTATGAAATTTAGTATGTATCAGAATCACCTGAGGGGCTGACTAAAACACACTGCTGGGTCCTGCCCCCAGAATTTCCAATTTAGAGTGAGGCCGTGGATTTTATGGCTGACCCATTCTTCAGTGATCCTGATGCTGCTGGTCTGGGGGAAGTCCTTTGCAAAACACACTCTAAGTTATGTGGAGGCATCCTTTTGCTAGGCTGACCATTCTGAAACCTAGAATCAACACTTTTTCCTGCGTGTCCCCTTCTGTCACTGTGGAACTCCAGCCGCACAGCTTACGTGGTTTATACAACTCTACAGGTCGTGAACACTGGTGACTTGTACAAGGCTAAGCACCTGTTACAGACTCTGCTAATCAGAACATTTCTCTGGGAATTTTTTTTTTTTTAATTGAGATCAGAAATGTGCAAATCTCTCTCTCACGCTCTCTCTCTGGTACAAAGTGCCAGGGCATGAAATGTAGAGGTCTTGGCATTTCCTGTATGTTATGTGACCTACGGAGAAGGCAATGGCAACCCATTCCAGTACTCTTGCCTGGACAATCCCCTGGACGGAGGAACCTGGTAGGCTGCGGTCCATGGGGTCACTAAGAGTCGGACACGACTAAAGCAACTTAGCAGCACAGCAGCATGTAACCTAGTCCAAAGGGCAAAGGATAAAGTAGATTTGCTACAAGAAGCAGTGGTGAGAGATGGAAAAAACATGGGAGGATTGAATTCCAGCTATCCCTGTGACTACCTTTCCTGTTGTTTGGATAAATGAAATGAACTAGTAAACCTGCCAAACAAATTGCCTTTTCTCCTAGCCAGCCAGAATTGGGTTTTGCTACTTACTACAGAAAATATACAGCCCTTTCATCTGTACTTGTCAATGCATGCATTTCTCATAAAGAGTTAAAACCATGTAAAACCAGGTAGCAAAGCACAAATATTTAGTGCCCAAGTAAACTGGCTTATGGAAACACATCCCAAATCACTTGACTCAGAAAACACGTTTCTAATGACAGAACTCAAGAGGAACAAATTCTTGCTCATATATGTCCCATCTAAGCTCACCATGACCATTTGAAAACCTGGCCCCAATGTCAGTCTCTTCAGCCAGGCCATCAGGAAGCAGAAGGAATATTTCACAACCAAGAAACTCATATTCTTTAGCAGCCAAGATCACATAAAGAGCTCCCAAAACACCCTCAGAGGCTCTAGGGTGACCCACTCTTCCCACTTTAATCAAGACTATCCTAGTTTAAAAATGAAAGTCATGTGGGATACATGTGTCTTTTTGAATTGTGGTTTTCTCAGGGTTGGGAAAATCCCTTGGAGAAGGAAATGGCAATGCACTCCAGTACTATTGCCTGGGAAATCCATGGATGGAGGACCCCATGGACTCCGTGGGGTCGCAAAGAGTCAGACATGGCTGAGCAACTTCACTTTCACTTTCTTTTCTCAGGGTATATGCCCAAGAATGAGTTTGCTGGGTCATATGGTAGTTTTATTCCTAGTTTCTTAAGGAATCTCTGTACTGTTCTTCTGGCTTCCCAGGTGGTGCTAGTGGTAAAGAACCCACCTGCCAATGCAGGAGACATGAGATGCAGGTTTGATCCCTGGGTTGGGAAGATTCCCTGGAGGAGGGCATGGCAGCCCACTCCAGTATTCTTACCTGGAGAATCCCATGGACTGAGGAGCCTGGTGGGCTACTATCCACAGAGTCACATAGTCGGGCACGACTGAAGCATCTTAGCACTCACGCATACTGTTCTCCATAGTGGCTATATCAACTTACATTCCCACCAACAGTGCAAGAGGTTCCCTCTTCTCCACAACCTCTCCAGCATTTATTGATTGTAGGCTTTTTGATGATGGCATCTGACTGGTGTGAGGTGAACCT
Source organism: Aepyceros melampus (assembly GCA_006408695.1). Taxonomy (NCBI): domain Eukaryota; kingdom Metazoa; phylum Chordata; class Mammalia; order Artiodactyla; family Bovidae; genus Aepyceros; species Aepyceros melampus. The sequence goes on along the minus strand of SJXQ01009524.1, from coordinate 270,478 downwards.
CATTGTTGTTTTGACTTGCATTTCTCTAATAGTAAGCAATGGTCTAAGGGAGGCTCAAAAGGGATGGGATGTGACAGTTATAATTGATTCACGTTGTTGTCAGCAGAGACCAATACAACATTGTGAAGCAATTATCTTCCAGTTAAAATATAAAATAAAACTAAAGTCCCAGGTCCCTGGAATCCCTTCAAGTCTTCAGCAAACCAAGAGAGTTGGACAATCCACACTGAGCCCACTGTTTACTGAAGCAGTGATTTTCTGCCCTTTTCTTCTGAGAAAACTGTGGTCTTTCAGAATGGAAACTGAAAAATAAAACCTGATGGTTTTGATTTCAAGAGAGCAGGAGATGAATGAAACCTTAGCAAATGCTCACATTAACTACCCATTCTTGGCACATCATTGATCTGTGATCATGCTACTCTAGGTAGTTTTTTCCCTGCATTGAGGACCAAGCTTAGCAAATTCCATCTTTTCCTTTTCACTATTTATCTAGCACAGTTGAAAGTGTCTTTATGCAGACCAGTTAATGTTAAACTGTGTAGAAGCTAAAGACATTGATGTGCTTCCCAGACTGTTACTAGTCTCCCTCATTTTTATTAGCAAAATCAGCATTACATATAAGTGGCTAATGTGTTATCACTGTGGTAGCCTTTGGTTTTACATAGAAGACTCTCCTGGGTCATAACGTCTTAATTTCAGGGCAATTTCTGTTGTTGAAATGGATAAATCATGAATTGACCCAGACTGACCAGTGCTCATTTTGATCAATACTAGGATATTGATTGTATTGTGTTCTGGTCCAGTTATCATTTAACCAAACACACTGGGTTAAAGATACCTGTCAAAGATACCAAAATACAGAGATAAAAATCACCAAATGTCTGCTGAATGAATAAGCATATGGCAGTGTGTCCATTTGGAATATATTATAGAAATTTTGACAAGGAATTTAAATGTATATACTTGCAGTTATCTATCACTCCTGGGTTAATGCAAAGCAACGACTTTCTATTTCACCCAGCAACTCCTCCTTTTTCTCTTCTCTCCAGTTTCCAGGAATCTGCTGTTATTGCAGTTTCCTAGGCTTGAAAACCAGAAGGCTTTCACCTTCCATGATCACAAATCACCTGGTCTTGTAAATATCTTATGATAATCTCTCTGGTGCTTCTATTCCGGCTCAGGTCATATTAACTTCAGCCTCAATCATTATATTAATAACAACCTCTTCTCTTGGGGTTCTCCCCTGTTCTTTACACTTTAATCCAGTGTGACACTATCATGATACTTATTTCCTTTAAGTGTCATTTGATCATTCTACTAGCATGCTGAAAAACATTCATGACTCATATCAAACAACTGAGTAAAAAAATAAAACAGGTGCATATAAAACAATCATTTACAAGATATTTGCAATAATAGTCAAAATTAAAACTGTATTATTTGAATCAATTCTGACCCAAATTTATTCCTGACATTTGTAGCTAGGGTGCTTTCTAGATTCCACTGTGGATTTCACATCTTCCCAGTAGTATTTTTGCTACCAAGCTTCTGGGAATTTCTAGGAGGAGTCAGCGCCATGTGATACATTTTGATTTACAGAGAATGATAAACTGGTGGTAATGGAACCAAGCTTGCAAGATCATTTTCCTTTTTTCTTCTGTGAATGCAAAACTTCACAGCTGCTAGTCTAATGAATTAGCCCAACATAGAGTCTTAATTTTTCCCTGTGTTCTTTTCTCTTGAAAAATGCTGTTTATATTATTTTAAGAAATCACATAGTAAAAAGGCAACATCATATAAAATTAACTGTGACAAAACCTAACTATGAATATAAATATTTATAAAAATAAATAAAATTTCTGAAAGATTCTAAACAAATGTGAGTTTCAAAAACCAAAATAACTTTGACTGTAGAGCATAGCACTACATTAGACATTTCAAGAAAGAATGAAGCTTTTCCCTCAAGTAGGTTAGAATAGCTTGATGAACAAAAATAAAAGACAGAGGGACTTTCCTGGCAGTGCAGTGGTTAGGACTCTGCTTCTGCGGCAGGGGGAATGGGTTTGATCCCTGGTCTGGGAATAACATCCTATGGAAAAGTCAAACGAACATTTTGGCTAACCCAATAGATAAAAAGAAGATAGGTAGAGAATAGCCAAAGTGTTTTAGTTGAAGGAAATATAAGTAGATAAGAAAGAAGTGACTACCTGGGATTTGGGGAAATAAAGAGAGCAAGTCAAGCTGAGGTTTAAGAGATGGGTGCAATCTACCAGGAAGAAAAGTGGGAGGAGGCATTCCAGGGGAAGGATATGAACAAAGAGCCATGAAAAGGGTCTCACTTAGAGCATCACCAGGCATGTTGGATGGCCAAAGCTCAAGACAGAGAAAGGAAAAAGTGAAGTCACTTAGTCGTGTCCAACTCTTTGTGACCCCATAGACTGTAGCATACCAGGCTCCTCCGTCCATGGGATTTTCCAGGCAAGGGTACTGGATTGGGTTGCCATTTCCTTCCCCAGAGGATCTTCCCAAACCAGGATCGAACTCGGGTCTCCCACATTGCAGGCAGATGCTTTACCATCTGAGTCACCAGGGAAGCCTCTGATTTATTACTTATTACTGAATAATAATAGATTTATTTTGAAGTGCCTCAGATGGAGGGTTTCCAGATTTGTCAAATAAAAATCATGATTCCCAGTTTATACCTTCACATTCCTTGGTTACCAGAGATGCTCTGTGAAAGGCATGAAGTCTTTACCACTTGGAAGATGCCAGATTGATTGAGCAGCCAGTAAAGGCACATCTGAAGCACCAGCTCAAAGGAGATACTCAGGAGGATGGCTCCAGTGTTCTTGCCTGGGAAATCCCCCATGGAGAGAGGAGCCTGGTGGGCTACAGTCCATGGGGTTGCAAAGAGTCGGACACGACTGAGCAACTAACACTAACGCTTGGCATCTACTTCAATTTCAGAGAGTCATCTGATCTAAGCTCTTCCCAGGTAACCCATGGCTGGTGACTGAGGGAGTCACTGGCAGGAAGACCTGGCCATCTTGACCCAAGATGGGACCACTTCCACTTCTCTCTGGAGTGCTGTCCCGGGTTGGGTGAGGGTTTGGCAGGCTGTGTTGCTCTTCAGCTTCTCCTCTGCCCACTAATGATCCCCTTTCTTAATTTCACAGATGTTGATCTCCAATAAGCATCTCACATTCCAAACCCAACCTAAGATAACTGACAAAGGATTTGAAAAGATGTAAACTGGGTTTCTAAGGATATATTAAGACTTATGTAACCCCAGGGGCAAGTTCTCATTGATAATTAACAATTACATGTGCACCCTATCACCTGATGAAGCAGTAGAGACAATAGTTATTAAAAGAAACATTTTTTGATCCAGAAAATCTAAGCTTGCGTCTTGACTCTACCACTCCCTTAGATCAGTGATTCTCAATTGGGATAATCCCCCCAACACACTTTGCAATATTTGGAAACATTTTTAATGGTTGAAAACAGAACGAGATGCCACCAATAACTGTGGATAGAGATCATGAACACTGTTCATCATCCTACAAGGCACAGGACAGCTGCACAATGGTAGAATCCCACTCTCACATTTCAGTGGAGTGAAGGTTGAGAAATCCTGCCCTAAATGACTAACCTTCTGGGAATTACCCACTCTTACTAAGTACATTCATTTCCTCTTGTTGCTATAATAACCACAAATTGGATGGCTTAAAACAACACAAATTGATTCTCTTACCATTGTGGAGGCCAGAAGTTGGAAATCAGGGTCACTTGGCTAAAGTCAAGGTCCTGGTAGGACTTGTTCTTCTGGACAGTCTAGAGAAGAACCTGTTTCCTTACCTCTTCCTTCTTCTAGCAGTCATCTGGTTCATGGAGCTTTCTTGTATCACTCCACCCTCTGCCTCCATAATCACATCTTCTACTCTGTGTGTCTTGCTTGACTCTGCTACTCCCCTTATATTAGGAGTCTTGTGATTACATCAAGCCCAGAAAATCTCTCTATCTCATTCTAAGGATTAGGACACAGGCACCTTTGGGATCACGCTATCCACCATACTAAAGCTCAGTTTTCTCATCTGCAAAGTGGAAATAGTGAGAGGGCATGTGGGCTTCAGTGGTTGCCACTTATGGGCTCAATAGCTGTGGTGCATGGGCTTAGTTGACCCTTGGCATATGGAATCTTCTGGACCAGGGATCAAACGTGTGTCTCCTACATTGGCAGGCAGATTCTTTTTTTTTTTTTTTCTTTATTGAGGGAAAATTGCTTTATAGAATTATTTTGTTTCCTGTCAAACCTCAACATGTATCAGCCATCAGTTCAGTTCAGTTCATTTCAGTCACTCAGTCGTGTCCGACTCTTTGCGACCCCATGAACCGCAGCACGCCAGGGTTCCCTGTCCACCACCAACTCCTGGGGTTCACTCAGACTCATGTCCATCGAGTCGGTGATGCCATCCAGCTATCTCATGCTCTGTCGTCCCCTTCTCCTCCTGCCCATAGGTTTATATATATATCCCCTTCCTTTAGAACCTCCCTCCCATCTCCTGCCCCATCCCACCCCTCTGGATTGATACAGAGCCCCTTTTGAGTTTTCTGAGGGCAGGCAGATTTTTAACCACTAGACCACCAGGGGAGTCCTGACATAATTATTGCTAACATTTTTTAGTCCTAACTAATATTATTTAACTAGGGCTATAATATTAATTCCTCCTGTAATTCAGGTGACTCAGGTTATATCCCTGGGTCGAGAAGATTCCTTGGAGAAGAAAATGGCAACCCACTCCAGTATTCTTGCCTGGAGAACCCCATGGACAGAGGAGCCTGGTGGGCTGCAGTCCACATGGTTGCAAAGAGTCAGACATGACTGAGTGACTAACACTTTCATGTAATATTAATAGAGTACACACTAGGCTATGGTATAAATAGTGTACATGGTTTATATCATAGTGCAAAAACTATAACTACCAGAGCTTTATCTAGGATGGCAGACACAGCAAGCGCTTCCATATTTCCTGGATACTTCTAAGCAAGCCTCTGGCTTTGGCAAAGCAAAAGATTTCTAGTGGTACATCTTATTACATGGGTGGTCGAGTTATTGAACTCTGTTGACAAAGGGCTGGATTTTCCGGCAAGATGGAGCTTCATTAAAATTCTGCAGAGACTGAAAATTCAATAATCTTTCTCACAAAGCACTGCTTGAGCAGGGCTGATTAGGCAATTTCTCTCTCATTCCATTTCTTTTGCTAAAAGCATTGTTACTTCTTGTTTGGTACAGAAAGACAATCATTAAATGAGCATTCGCTATAGGTGATTAAGCGGAAAGTTTTAAAGGTGCACTGACTCCTTTCTCAGGGCTTAATTGAGGGCTTGAAAAGGGAGGGAAAAAATTAAACAAAGCATCATTTCCATATTCTGGACTGAAGTATGCAAAACATGATGCTAATAAGTATTTTGCAGCTTATTTCTTTTAGACTCTTGATCTCCTTCTTGTTTACACAAACTTGCTTCTTCTCCACCAATCCACTGCCACCTTCTTCTTTAAACATTTTTTTTAATTGCAGTGCCTTCTTTTTCTACTGTGCAACCCTCTTTTTACTCAGCTACATTTTCCAGAAGAATTAACTCATGCTGCACATAATGCACAATTTTGCCCAAAGAGTTTCACATTCCTGCAATTAAATCTATCATAATTATTGGAACTAAGAGTAGATAATTTCAATTCCCACTTAATATCTAATACTTGGTTGTATCAGTAGAGTAACTCTAGAAACCTAGACTACCATTTCAGAAGACTAAGAAGCTTTCTCCTTTCATTCATGTATTTTCTCTCTTTCTCTCCTCTTCTATATCTTTATTCTTATATCCCAGCAGAAACAGTGTTTGTCATGGTAGCTTTCTCTACAGAACATTACTAAGCTGGCTTTTCATGAGGGCAGAGATTTTTTAAAATCTGTTACTTTCACTGATACTTATGTCAAGTACTTAGAAGAGGGTCAAGCACATAGTTATTCAATAAATACTTGCCTAGTTAATTAATTAATCTTGAGGGCAATAGCAGGTAAGACCTGTCAGTGAAGATGCCCTATCTATCATAGTAATTTGGTATTCTTCAACTTGAATTTTTGTGAAGATGGGAAAACTATTAATTGAAAATATCAACCTGCACTATGAGAAAATAAAGTTATATCTGTCATTGTCTATTATTTTAGGTTTAATTATATTTAAGAAAAATGGAAATTATATCTACTGGGATTCTGATAAAATATTTATTTCTCTTACTTAAGGAGTCTTTGAAAGATCTTTACTAGGTATTCCTAAGAATCTCTTCTAGTCTGGGCCAAATTCCTCCATCTTGCACCATCCAGGTCCTACTGATCCTCTTAAGCTCAAAATGCTCGGTTCTTGTCCCATAACATGCTCTAGGATGTCATCTTTTTACGTCAGGACTTTTATCCTCAATACTTTACAAACGAGTCTAAAGATCAGACTTTAATCTGAAGGTCTTTATCTACTCTATTACAAAGAGTATTTTAATCCCAGCCAATGCTTTTGTAAAATACCTGCTGTAAATTACTCATATGATCAGTTTCCAGAAGGTTCCATGTGCCCTGACTCAGCTGAACACCTCAAGTCCTGCCCCTGTGTCTTGCAGGTGCCTCTGCATTAGGAAGGACATTGTATTTGGCTTCCTTTGGTCGAAAGAGAAACAGGTATGCTCCTTTACAGGTGAAATGTCTTTATAGCAAACTCCATGGGCCTCCCAAAGTATTTATATTGGTTATATGAGAATTAGAAAATATAAAATTCATCACAGGTCCCAGAGCTTGGTCTCCCTGTGTCATGAGTTTTGAAATGAAGAGGAGTTAGATAGGATGGACAGAGTGATATGACTGGCAGAAAGGGCGGTGTCTTCCTTGTGGCAGGCTGGATGGAAGCTCATTGCAGGACAGCTGTACCATAAGCCAAGTTATGGAAATTCCAGGCAGGAGAGACAGAAGCTAGACATCAAGAGGGCTGAGATGATGCTCTGGGCAATTGGAGAACTCCTGTAGTTGACTGACCCTGACAGGCCAGTCCAAGACCCTGAGAAAGCTTGACTCTGAGCAAAGGCTTCAGGGCAGTGACAACTATGGAAGGCAAGGAAGAAAGCAGTAAAACCTGCATTGTGGGTAACAGCAGGACCAGGCCAAAAGATGACTAATATTTGTGTAATTTGAGTCCAGTCAGCCAAAAGGCAATGGATAAAGAACTCTTTGGACTCAAAAGAACCCAGGCTCCAGCTCCTTGCCCTAGTCTGCTCTTCTTTCCAAATTACTGCCATGCTCTATGCAAAATCATAAGACAGTCCATCGTTGTAGCCAGCTCACGTGCTAGGTCTTTCATTGCATTGTCCATCTTCCTTTCCCACTTTGGAATCCTACGAAAGGGAAAGGGAAAGTTGCTCAGTCGTGTCTGACTCTTTGTGACCCCATGGAGTATACAGTCCATGGAGCTCTCCAGGCCAGAATACTGGAGTGGGCAACCTTTCCCTTCTAGGGGATCTTCCTTCCAGTCAGCCAAAAGGCAATGGATAAAGAACTCTTTGGACTCAAAAGAACCCAGGCTCCAGCTCCTTGCCCTAGTCTGCTCTTCTTTCCAAATTACTGCCATGCTCTATGCAAAATCATAAGACAGTCCATCGTTGTAGCCAGCTCACGTGCTAGGTCTTTCATTGCATTGTCCATCTTCCTTTCCCACTTTGGAATCCTACGAAAGGGAAAGGGAAAGTCGCTCAGTCGTGTCTGACTCTTTGTGACCCCATGGAGTATACAGTCCATGGAGCTCTCCAGGCCAGAATACTGGAGTGGGCAACCTTTCCCTTCTAGGGAATCTTCCCAACCCAGGGTCTCCCACATTGCAGCAGATTCTTTACCAGCGAACCACAAGAGGAGCCCTTGGAATCCTATACCCTTCGTAAATTTTCTTCTTCACCTTCCTTGAAAGAAATCTACTCTCAAACTGCTGAAATGGCAAAATCATTTAGTGTTCTGGATGACAGTGTTTGAATCAGTGGACTGAGTCAAGCAGCTTGCCCTCCTCAATGTGGGTGGACATCACTCAATCTAGTGATGACTTGAAGAGAATAAAATTGCATGGCAAGCTGATTCTTTACCATGTGATCTACCACAGAAGCCTTAAAATTGCAACAGAAGGATAAATTTCCTCTCTGACAGCTTGAGCAGAATATTGGTCTTCTCTTACCCTTGAACTCAGATACCATAAAGTGTGAAAGTGTTAGTTGCCCAGTCATGTCTGACTCTGTGACCCCATGGACTGTATCCTAGCAGGCTCCTCTGTCCATGGAATTCTCCAGGCAAGAATACTTGGAGTGAGTAGCCATTCCCTTCTCCAGGGCATCTTCCTGACCCAGGGATTGAAGAAACTGGGTTATGTGCATTGCAGGTGGATTCTTTACCATCTGAGCCATCAGGGAAGCCCCAGGTATCATAAACTTTCCTGGTTTTCAGGCCTTTGGAGTCAAAGATTAAACTATATCACCAGATTTCCTGGGTTTCCAGCTTCCGGACAGCAATTGTGGGACTTAGCTTCTGTATTCAAATGAGCCAGTTCCTCATAATGGCTCTCTCTCTCTCTCTATCTCTCTCTCTATATATATATACACACACATACATGTGTAATATATCTGTCTCGTACACACATATACATACATGTATGTGTGTATATGTTTATATACATATATATTCTGTATCTCTGATAATCCTGAAAAATACAAAATGTGATGAAATATTTCTGTTTTTCTTTATTAAATACAAAATATGGAAATAACACTTTCCCTTTACTACTCAGAGACAGGACTGTGAGCATCCATTTCAATAGAACGTTCTATGGTCATTTTTGAGATGTTGTCTTTTCCCTCAGGCTCACAGTCATCATCTCTTACAGATATTAGGGTGCCTGTCTCCAGTGGAAACAGAGCTGACAAAACCACAAAGATACAAAATAAAGATTTTAGCTGCACTTTATCTGAGAACCTATTTCCTGATTCATAAAATAATAGTAAACATTGTCATGAGAAGTGGAAAAAACAAACACAAGCCTAGTGCATAATAGGTGCTCAAAACAGTAAATATTAGCATTGTGAAAAGCAGCTAATTAAAATGATTAGTGTATATTAGAGGAAGTAAGAGCAGGAGGGATAGATGAAAGAATGGGAAGATAACACTGGAGCACAGAAGTGTAAAAACTTTCATACCTTTCCACTGTCAAGTAGCTTTGATTCTACCTGTTAGATTGTACTCATTCTCTAAGGTATAGCTCAAAATTTCCACATCAATAATCCAGGATTAATCCCTGTATCTGTCAAGATTCAGGCAGTCAGGTATATGCATACATACGTAAATATATATGTATATGTATATATACATATATATGGGCTTCCCTGGTGGCTTAGACGGTAAAGAATCCACCTGCAATGTGGGAGACCTGGGATCGATCCCTGTGTTGGGAAGATCCCCTGGAGGAGGGCATGGCAACCCACTCCAGTATTCTTGCCTGGAGAATCCCCATGGACAGAGAAGCCTGGTGGACTATAGTCCATGGTGTTGTAAAGACTCAGACATGACTGAGTAACTAAGTGTATGTGTGTATACACACACACACACACATACACGCATGCATGCATGCTAAGTTGCTCAGTCAGACACAACTGAGTATCTAAGTGTTTATACACACACACACAGACACACACACACACACATGCATACATGCATACATGCATTTTAGTTGATCAGTCAGACACAGGTCTTTGTGACCCTATGGACTGTAGCCTTCCAGGCTCCTCTGTCCCTGGGGATTATCCAGAATAATGTCCTCTACTTGAAGTCAGCTGACCGGAATGTTAATCAAATTTACAAAATACCTTCACACCAACACCAAGGTTAGTGCTTGATGAGTAACGGGAACTATAATATGGGCTTCCCTGATAGCTCAGCGGGTAAAGAATCTGTCTGCAGTGCAGGAGACATAGGGGACGTGGGTTCAATCCCTGAATTGGGCAGATCTCCTGGAGGATGAAATGGCAACCCACTCTAGTATTCCTGCCTGGGAAATTCCATAGGCAGAGGATCCTGGCAGGCTAGAGTCCAAAGGTTTGCAAAGTGTTGGGCAAAACTAAGCACAAGCACAGCAGACTAGCCAAGCTGACACGTAAACTGACCATTACAATCCTTTACCCTGTAAGCCTTATATTTCCACTGAAGCACTAACCTTTGTGGGTCTTGTTTGAGAATTAGGTAAATAGGCATATACTTTTCTTCCAACAAAGAAAATATTAAGAACAAAAGACACGAATTAGCTTTGTTGTCTCCCAAAGTACTAAAACTGGAAGTCTATACATATTTGATTAATTACATTTCTCCACAATTTCACTTTAATAAAGAATTCTATTTTCAGGTCGCTGAGTTTGCAAGAAGTTTTATCTCTGCAGTACTTTGGCTAAAGGAAATAGCTAGTGTTCATTTTTTTCATGCTATAGGAGAAAAATTATATAACTCCAAAATTAAGACCTTTGGAAGATATGTGGCAGATGTGTGTGTCTGTGGAAGTTTGTTGAACAAAATAAATTAAGACAACTTCATTTTACCTTTATTTTCTCAGTGTGTGGGCTTATGTGTCTGTATCAGTTCAGTTCAGTTCAGTTCAGTCGCGCAGTCGTGTCCGACTCTTTGCAACCCCATGAATCGCAGTACGCCAGGCCTCCCTGTCCATCACCAACTCCCGGAGTTCACTCAGACTCACGTCCATTGAGTCTGTGATGCCATCCAGCCATCTCATCCTCGGTCGTCCCTTTCTCCTCCTGCCCCCAATCCCTCCCAGCATCAGGGTCTTTTCCAATGAGTCAACTCTTCGCATAAGGTGCCCAAAGTACTGGAGCTTCAGTTTTAGCATCATTCCTTCCAAAGAAATCCCAGGGTTGATCTCCTTCAGAATTATGTGTCTGTATAGATTATAAATTTTAGCAATGCTGTTCACTATGTCTGAACTGTTATTCCCTCACAGATAGAAAAGTTAGCTGGATGTTTAGATATACATATACTTTATTATTTTAGTAGTAGTTAATGTTAATTACTGGGAGACATGGCAAACAGTCAGCAGTTCTGGAAGTACTTTAGAGTTAATCCTTCTACGTGGCTGTTAATCCTGCCCACTCAAAAATAAATGAATAAAATAAAAATAAATAACAATGAGAAAATAATTTTATCTTGTAGAAAATGCAGAAATAATCATATTGTGCCCTGGAATATGTTTAAGGATAGAAAAAGGGATGAAGAATAATATTCTTATAGAGACAACAATGGATAATTGGGAGATTACTCAGGAAAAGGATGCCTCTTTAAAAAAAAAAAAAAAGCAAGTATATACAAGTATTTTATCTGGGCATATGGTTGTCCTGCCCACTCAAAAATAAATGAATAAAATAAAAATAAATAACAATGAGAAAATAATTTTATCTTGTAGAAAATGCAGAAATAATCATATTGTGCCCTGGAATATGTTTAAGGATAGAAAAAGGGATGAAGAATAATATTCTTATAGAGACAACAATGGATAATTGGGAGATTACTCAGGAAAAGGATGCCTCTTTTAAAAAAAAAAAAAAGGCAAGTATATACAAGTATTTTATCTGGGCATATGGTTGTTGTTTAGACGTTAAGCTGTGTCTGACTCTTTTTCGACCCCATGAACTGTAGCCTGTCAGGCTCCTCTGTCCGTGGAATTTCCCAGGCAAGAATACTGGAGTGAATTGCCATTTCCTCCTCCGTGGGATCTTTCCAATCCAGGGATCAAACTCGCGTCTGCTGTCTGACAGGCAGATTCTTTAGCATTGAGCCACTAGGGAAGCGATCTATAGGTATCAGTTCAGTTCAGTCGCTCAGTCGTGTCTGACTCTTTGCGACCCCATGACTTGCAGCACGCCAGGCCTCCCTGTCCGTTACCAACTCCCAGAGTTCACTCAAACTCATGTCCATCAAGTCGGTGATGCCATCCAGCCATGTCGTCCTCTGTTGTCCCTTTCTCCTCCTGCCCCCAATCCCTCCCAGCATCAGAGTCTTTTCCAATGAGTCAACTCTTTGAATGAGGTGGCCAAAGTACTAGAGTTTCAGCTTTTAGCATCATTCCTTCCAAAGAACACCCAGGACTGATCTCCTTTAGGAAGGACTTGTTGGATCTCCTTGCAGTCCAAGGGACTCTCAAGAGTCTTCTCCAACACCACCGTTCAAAAGCATCAATTCTTCGGTGCAAAGCTTTCTTCACAGTCCAACTCTCACATCCATACATGACTACTGGAAAAACCATAGCCTTGACTGGACAGACCTTTGTTGGCAAAGTAATTTCTCTGCTTTTTAATATGCTATCTAGGTTGGTCATAACTTTCTTTCCAAGGAGTAAGTGTCTTTAAAATTCCGTGGCTGCAGTCACCATCTGCAGTGATTTTAGAGCCCCCCCCCCCCCAATAAAGTCTGACACTGTTTCTACTGTTTCCTCGTCTATTTCCCATGAAGTGATGGGACCAGATGCCATGATCTTAGTTTTCTGAATGTTGAACTTTAGGCCAAATTTTCACTCTCCTCTTTCACTTTCATCAAGAGGCTCTTTAGTTCTTCTTCACTTTCTGCCATAAGGGTGGTGTCATCTCCATATCTGAGGTTATTGATATTTCTCCCAGCAATCTTGATTCCAGCTTGTGCTTCTTCCAGCCCAGTGTTTCTCATGATGTACTCTGCATAGAAGTTAAATAAGCAGGGTGACAATATACACATATATTCTCTCAAAAAGTGAGAAAATAAATAGAAGCACAAAAGCAAAAGCTACTCTTTTGAATCTAATTCTGGATGAAAAAGAGGAATTCAAAGAGACCAAGGTGATTGAGAAGCAAGCCTCTGGTCAGCTCAGGATCAGAGGAGCAAAGAAATGTCCTACGACAAAAATGCCAGGTATGGAATGGACTGCTTGAAGGCAGGGTGCTCTGAGAAGTGTCCAGTGGCTCACAAGCCCACAGGTGGACACAGCTTAGTGAAGTGAAAGTCACTCAGTTGTGTCTGACTCTTTGCAGCCCCATGAACTAAATAGCCCGTGGAATTCTCCAGGCCAGAATACTGGAGGGGGTAGCCTTTCCCTTCTCCAAGGGATCTTCCCAACCCTTGTGTAAAAGCATACTGATAATGATAAGCAGGATGAGAGGAAGTACTTGAGAGGGCTACACTAAGGTGTGCAAACGCAAGACCAAGAGGTGCCCACTGTCCGGAAGGAAAATTTTAACAAAGCTTTTTGTGACTTGATGAAGATGAATCCGTCTTGTTTCCCTCTGGTAGGCAGGCTCTGAGACAGGGTGAAAAAAAATTCATAATTAGATCAGGACCAGGGCTTTCTGGGAGGAAAGGCAGAGCTCAGATGGGGTGTGTGTGTGTGTGTGTGTGTGTGTGTGTAGGGGAGGAAGATAATGGACTAACTTGATCAAGAAGCACAGCTTACACTAAGGTGTGCAAACGCAAGACCAAGAGGTGCCCACTGTCCGGAAGGAAAATTTTAACAAAGCTTTTTGTGACTTGATGAAGATGAATCCGTCTTGTTTCCCTCTGGTAGGCAGGCTCTGAGACAGGGTGAAAAAAAATTCATAATTAGATCAGGACCAGGGCTTTCTGGGAGGAAAGGCAGAGCTCAGATGGGGTGTGTGTGTGTGTGTGTGTGTGTGTGTGTAGGGGAGGAAGATAATGGACTAACTTGATCAAGAAGCACAGCTAGAGGCAAGCTGAGATGCTGAGTGAATTCACCAAGGGAAGGAGACTGTGGTCTCAGAAGCTCAGCTAAACAGTAGCCTCCAGGCTCATAAAGAAGGCGAATTCCAGGAAATCAAAATCTTTCTGTTCACATTTGCCCTTGGAATGCAAAGTGACTTAGAGAACCACAGCTGAGTATAAAACCGTATTTTCCCTTATGCATGCGTTAATGCTAAATTGCTTCAGTCGTGTCTTGACTCTTTGCAACCTATGAACCATATCCCTCCAGTCCCCTCTGTCCGTGGGATTCTCCAGGCAAGAATACTGGAGTGGGTAGCCGTGTCCTCCTCCAGGGGATCTTCCTGACCTAGAAATAGAAGCCACATCTCTTATGTCTCCAGCATTTATAGGTGCTTTCTTTACCACTAGTGCCATGTAGGAAGCCCATTTTCTCTTACACTCACTGTGAAAAAGCCTAAATGAGGGCAGGAAACAGCCTCACTCAGTAAGCTTAAATCTCCTGATCAAAATTAGTGATTTTCCTGAATACTGAGAGTCCCTACTTAGAGACTGTTAAACCATTCTTGCAAATTTTTGAAAACCATGATTAAAAGGAAGGTGCAAGCAGAGAGAAGACATGCAAATAGGGTTCTGTGAATGGTTGCCTGGTGGGAAGATTGTCAATTTTGAGAAATCTATTCACTTAAAATGTAGGTGTGAGCACTTCTCTCATAGTGACTATTACCTCACTTTTAAACATTCATTTGCAGTGAAGATCTCATATTGAAGCTACTTAATTTTATTTTGGAACATTTTTATCCTGGTGAACTAGAGCAGAGCCCTGTTTAGAAATAATGCCTCTGAATTTCAGCACAGCATTGACAAGGTGCCTCCCTTGAAATCCCGTGGACAAGATGGAAAGATACGCCTGAATAAAATACAGTTAGGTGGCTTAGTAAGTGCAGCGGTGGCTGGGCAGGCACAAGAAGGCATAGAGGAGCTATCCTACGTTGAAGGTCAGGAACAGTGGCGGTAAGGAGATACCCCTCGTCCAAGGTAAGGTGCAGTGGCTGTGCTTTGCTGGAGCAGCCGTGAAGAGATACCCCACGCCCAAGGTAAGAGAAACCCAAGAAAGATGGTAGGTGTTGCAAGAGGGCATCAGAGGGCAGACACACTGAAACCATACTCACAGAAAACTACTCAATCTAATCACACTAGGCCCACACCCTTGTCTAACTCAATGAAACCAAGCCATGCCTGCAGGGCAACCCAAGATGGGAGGGTCATGGTGGAGAGGTCTGACAGAATGTGGTCCACTGAAGAAGGGAATGGCAAGCCACTTCAATATTCTTGCCTTGAGAACCCCATGAACAGTATGAAAAGGCAAAATGATAGCATACCAAAAGAGAAACTCCCAAGGTCATTAGGTGCCAATTATGCTACTGGAGATCAGTGGAGAAATAACTCCAGACAGAATGAAGGGATAGAGCCAAAGCAAAAACAATATGCAGTTATGGATGTGACTGGTGATAGAAGCAAGACCCGATGCTGTAAAGAGCAGTATTGCATAGGAACCTGGAATGTCGGGTCCATGAATCAAGGCAAATTGGAAGTGGTCAAACAAGAGATGGCAAGGGTGAACGTCGACATTCTAGGAATCAGCGAACTAAAATGGACTGGAATGGGTGAATTTAACTCAGATGACTATTATATCTACTACTGTGGGCAGGAATCCCTCAGAAGAAATGGAGTAGCCATCATGGTCAACAAAAGAGTCCGAAATGCAGTACTTGGATGCAATCTCAAAAATGACAGAATGATCTCTGTTCGTCTCCAAGGCAAACCATTCAATATCACAATTATCCAAATCTATGCCCCAACCAGTAATGCTGAAGAAGCTGAAGTTGAACGGTTTTATGAAGACCTACAAGATCTTTTAGAACTAATACCCAAAAAAGATGTCCTTTTCATTATAGGGGACTGGAATGCAAAAGTAGGAAGTCAAGAAACACCTGGAGTAACAGGCAAATTTGGCCTTGGAATGCGGAATGAAGCAGGCCAAAGACTAATAGAGTTTTGCCAAGAAAATGCACTGGTCATAGCAAACACCCTCTTCCAACAACACAAGAGAAGACTCTACACATGGACATCACCAGATGGTCAACACCGAAATCAGATTGATTATATTCTTTGCAGCCAAAGATGGAGAAGCTCTATACAGTCAACAAAGACAAGACCGGGAGCTGACTGTGGCTCAGATCATGAACTCCTGATTGCCAAATTCAGACTTAAATTGAAGAAAGTGGGCAACACCACTAGACCATTCAGGTATGACCTAAATCAAATCCCTTATGATTATACAGTGGAAGTGAGGAATAGATTTAAAGGTCTAGATCTGATAGATAGAGTGCCTGATGAACTATGGAATGAGGTTCGTGACATTGTACAGGAGATAGGGATCAAGACCATCCCCATGGAAAAGAAATGCAAAAAGGCAAAATGGCTGTCTGGGGAGGCCTTACAAATAGCTGTGAAAAGAAGAGAAGCAAAAAGCAAAGGAGAAAAGGAAAGATATAAGCATCTGAATGCAGAGTTCCAAAGAATAGCAAGAAGAGATAAGAAAGCCTTCTTCAGCAATCAATGTAAAGAAATAGAGGAAAAGAACAGAATGGGAAAGACTAGAGATCTCTTCAAGAAAATTAGAGATACCAAGAGAACATTTCATGCAAGGATGGGCTCGATAAAGGACAGAAATGGTCTGGACCTAACAGAAGCAGAAGATATTAAGAAGAGGTGGCAAGAATACACGGAAGAACTGTACAAAAAAGATCTTCATGACCCAGATAATCATGATGATGTGTTGACTAATCTAGAGCCAGACATCTTGGAATGTGAAGTCAAGTGGGCCTTAGAAAGCATCACTACGAACAAAGCTAGTGGAGGTGATGGAATTCCAGTTGAGCTGTTTCAAATCCTGAAAGATGATGCTGTGAAAGTGCTGCACTCAATATGCCAGCAAATCTGGAAAACTCAGCAGTGGCCACAGGACTGGAAAAGGTCAGTTTTCATTCCAATTCCAAAGAAAGGCAATGCCAAAGAATGCTCAAACTACCGCACAATTGCACTCATCTCACATGCTAGTAAAGTAATGCTCAAAATTCTCCAAGCCAGACTTCAGCAATATGTGAACCGTGAACTCCCTGATGTTCAAGCTGGTTTTAGAAAAGGCAGAGGAACCAGAGATCAAATTGCCAACATCCGCTGGATCATGGAAAAAGCAAGAGAGTTCCAGAAAAACATCTATTTCTGCTTTATTGACTATGCCAAAGCCTTTGACTGTGTGGATCACAATAAACTGTGGAAAATTCTGAAAGAGATGGGAATACCAGACCACCTGACCTGCCTCTTGAGAAATCTGTATGCAGGTCAGGAAGCAACAGTTAGAACTGGACATGGAACAACAGACTGGTTCCAAATAGGAAAAGGAGTACGTCAAGGCTGTATATTGTCACCCTGCTTATTTAACTTCTATGCAGAGTACATCATGAGAAACGCTGGACTGGAAGAAACACAAGCTGGAATCAAGATTGCTGGGAGAAATATCAATAACCTCAGATATGCAGATGACACCACCCTTATGGCAGAAAGTGAAGAGGAGCTAAAAAGCCTCTTGTTGAAAGTGAAAGAGGAGAGTGAAAAAGTTGGCTTAAAGCTCAACATTCAGAAAACGAAGATCATGGCATCTGGCCCCATCACTTCATGGGAAATAGATGGGGAAACAGTAGAAACAGTGTCAGACTTTGTTTTTTTGGGCTCCAAAATCACTGCAGATGGTGACTGCAGCCATGAAATTAAAAGGCGCTTACTCCTTGGAAGAAAAGTTATGACCAACCTAGATAGTATATTCAAAAGCAGAGACATTACTTTGCCGACTAAGGTCCGTCTAGTCAAGGCTATGGTTTTTCCTGTGGTCATGTATGGATGTGAGAGTTGGACTGTGAAGAAGGCTGAGCGCCGAAGAATTGATGCTTTTGAACTGTGGTGTTGGAGAAGACTCTTGAGAGTCCCTTGGACTGCAAGGAGATCCAACCAGTCCATTCTGAAGGAGATCAGCCCTGGGATTTCTTTGGAAGGAATGATGCTGAAGCTGAAGCTCCAGTACTTTGGCCACCTCATGCGAAGAGTTGACTCATTGGAAAAGACCCTGATGCTGGGAGGGATTGGGGGCAGGAGGAGAAGGGGACGACCGAGGATGAGATGGCTGGATGGCATCATGGACTCAATGGACGTGAGTATGAGAGAACTCCGGGAGTTGGTGATGGACAGGGAGGCCTGGTGTGCTGCGATTCATGGGGTGGCAAAGAGTCGGACACGACTGAGTGACTGAACGGAACGGAATGGAGTAAGTAAATATACTAAGTATAATAAATATGTGGGCTCAGTTCAGTCATGTCCAACTCTTTTGCGACCCCATAGACTATATATAGCCTTCCAGTCTCTTCTCTCTGTGGGATTTCCAAGGGAAAAATGCTGGAGTGGGTTGCCATTTCATACTGCAGGGGTTCTTCCAACCCAGAGATAGAACCTGAGTCCTCTGTATTTACCACTAAGCCACCTGGGAAGCCCATATAATAAATACACTCAGTGACAATAGATTTCTCTCTTCAGTTCAGTCACTCAGTTGTGTCCAACTCTTTGTGACCCATGGACTGCAGCACACCAGGCCTCCCTGTCCATCACCAACTCCAGGAATTACTCAAACTCATGTCCATCTAGTCAGTGATGCCATCCAAACATCTCATCCTTGGTCGTCCCCTTCTCCTCCTGCCCCCAGTCCCTCCCAGCATTAGAGTCTTTTCCAATGAATCAACTCTTTGCATAAGGTGGCCAAAGTATTGGAGTTTCAGCTTCAGCATCAGTCCTTCCAATGAACACCCAGGGCTGATCTCCTTTAGAATGGATTGGTTGGATCTCCTTGCAGTCCAAGGGGCTCTCAAGAGTCTTCTCCAACACCACAGTTCAAAAGTATCAATTCTTCAACACTCAGCTTTCTTCACAGTCCAACTCTCACATCCATACATGACCACTGGAAAAACCATAGCCTTGACTAGACAGACCTTTGTTGGCAAAGTAATATCTCTGCTTAATATGCTACCTAGGTTGGTCATAACTTTCCTTCCAAGGAGTAAGCATCTTTTAATTTCATGGCTGCAATCACCATCTGCAGTAATAACCACTTATTAGAGATGTGGTTTGCAAATATTTTCTTCCATTCCATTTTCTTGATTTTTCTTTGATGTGAAGATGGTTTTTAATTTGCCATAGTCCCCCATGTGCTTCCCTGCTGGCTCAGATGGTAAGGATCTACCTGCAATGAATGAGACCAGAATTCAATCCCTGGGTCAGGAAGATCCCCTGGAGAAGGGACTGGATACCCACTCCAGTATTCCTGCCTAGAGAATTCCATGGACAGAGAATCCTGGCAGGCTACAGTCCATGGGGTCACAAAGAACTGGACATAACTGAGTGATTAACACTTTTACTTCCACACTTCCCATGTATTTATTGAGTTGATCATATGTTCCTTATCCTTCCTTTTGCTGATGTGATGTATCACATTTATTGATTTGTGTATGATAAACCATCTTTGTCTCCTGGGAATAAATCCCATTTGATAATGGCATATGATCTTTTTAATGTACTATTGAATTTAGTTCACTAATATTTTGTTGAGGATTTTTACATCTGTGTTCAGGATGAAGTTATTGGTTGTGCCAACCACAAGATTTTCTACAATTAGCTGGAGTACTATTCAGAAAAGATCCAAATTTTATCTACCAAAAGCTGAGGCAGGTGATTCTTAATGGAAAGTTAAGGGAATTAATATTTGCTACAGTCCACGGCAATTTTAGATATTTTATCTACATTGTGTGCTCATTGGAATGCCAGGAAAATTGGAAGTTTCATAACCTGTAAAAAGGGTAGTAACAATAAGACACAGAGAGATTAAGTAAATTGGCCAGAGTCACAAAGCTAATAAGGCACGGTCTTCCCATTGCATCACACGTTGAAAGTCTCTTGCCTTGCTCAGCAAACTTTGGCCTCCTGGACTTTAATATTTTAATGACAGGTCACTCATGTTCTGTCTTATTTGTTTTACCTTCTTGTGGTTCATCACAACAAGCATTTACTGTTTGCCTAGATTGGCCATAAAGGGAACCACAGTTTAAATATACATTAATGGTATTTTGTCCATCTTTTGTTTATTACTTGAACCTTAGATTTGTAGGACTGTCCTTTCAGGAAATAGTACAATTTTCAGAAAGAGGATTTGTGGTATCTTTTTTTTCAAAAGGCGTTTACTACCATCCTAGCTATAGATTTCTTTCTTTCTTTCTTTTTTTTCAAAAAGTACATGTGAACTGTTTAGTAAGTAATTCATATCAGCCACTTCTCTTACTAATCTCAGGTGCTTGGCTGGCTGATTTATAAATGTGCAAAATTTCCAAGGTCTGTATTCCCTCACCTGATTATTGCCAATAGCTATTTGGCAAGGTTTTCATTATATCTTAATAGTCCAAACTTGTTTGCTTCATTTTTCCTGTTAAAACTAGATTCAAAGAATGAGTTCAGTCTCTCAGCTACTTTAGAACTGTCATCAGTTTCATACCCATCCTCACTGTTTAGCAGCCTTAATTTTCTTCATCTCTCCATTTCCTCTATTTATAAAAGCCTTCCTTTGTACTCTGCAACCTGTGTTAGCAGTCATCATTTCACTACCTTTATCTTTTCCTACCAAGTTTCAACTGATGTGGAATATTTCTATTCCATGCTCTCCTTTTTAATCATGTCAAGCGAGAATTTTGCTCTCTCGTCAGCCTCCTGTGATACCACGTTGAGTGTGTCAAGCAATTAACATTGCTGTTTTTCAGAAGAATGGAAGCACTATCCTGATAATTCGGGCTTGAGCTCCACGTCTGCCTGAAATGTCTAGATAATTGCAGTATATGTGGGTGTTGTGGAGTTTCTCTCTGCTTGAATTATCCAAATCATTGCTTTAATTCCCCCCATTGCTTTACATATAGAGTCATAAACACGAAGAAGGTAGACCTGGAAAATGGCAGAATGAAGGCAATTTTGTGTGGGATCTTGGTTCTGCTGATGGCTACGAGCTTATTTCTTTACGGAAGAGCCTCAGGTCACCACTGTGCTCTTTCTTACTTGCTATCCTGGGTTGAGCAGTGTGTGAACCACTGCTCAGCTGGCTGGGACTCAAAGGGTCTCACGTAGAACCCAGGATATTTTAGTAAAAAGTCTCTCACATAACCTAGGAGATATATATATATATATATATATATATATATTTGCTATCTTTAACATGTGTCTTTGATGAATAATACTATTAAGAATGTCAGAGATAAAAGGAGCCCAGAATATCAACCAGCCTCCCTCCCCTGCCACCACCATTTTATGAATGTAATAACTGGGATGTAAAGGGATAAAATAACTGCATATCTTTTCATAGAAGATCAGTGCAGAGATAAAATCAAACACAAGTTATAAGTCAGCTGTAAACCAAAACAGCGCATTTCTAAAAACCAAACAACTGCAAAATGGTTGACTTGATGACTTTTTCACTAAATGCTTATGAAACAAAATGCAAGTGTAGTTGTACAAAGTATGATTTACGGAAAACTGGATGTGATCCCAGAGGTCCACTACCTCCTGGACTCTGCCACCTTTTGCTGAGTAATTCAAGGTGGCAAGAAGACAAGAGTGACCTACACACATCTTTCCTCCAGAAAGCAAGGGTCACAGGTGTCAACCGCTGTATTCCATTTCTCCCGCTCATTTTCTGTAGATCTGTGCAAGAAGCCAGCTCTGAACTACCAGCTATATACTGGTGCCGACACAGCTCCAACCTTAGAAATGACAGTATCTAAATTTAGACTGGGTGTCAGTGAGGAAGCTGAGTCCTTCCTGTGGCTGCTTCCAATAATGAAGGAAAGAGGAAAGTGAGTACAGCTATCCAAAGTCTAAGACTCTATGGAATTCGCCTCTGCTCTCACGCCTTTCTTTGGCTGCCATAGAAGACTCCATCTTTCTGTCCCCTTTCTCTTTTCCTGCCCAGAGAAGTCTTCTCTCCAACCTTCTCCTTCTCCCCCTGGCTTGTTGCACATGTGTACGCATGTGTAAGTGTGTGTGTGTGTGTTTGCAACCCAGCTTTAGGTGTCCAGGCAAACGTTTGGATTTTTCCATCTTGCCCTTCAACGTGGAAACTGGGCAGAAAGAATTGCTGACAGTGAACACCGCCCACCACTAGAGAGCAGCCAAAGCCAACATTTTCCTGGGCAAAACCCTCTTTTTAATAAGCTATTTTCAAGGGAGCCAGGTTCTTTTTGTCTTCTCATTCTCTTTTTTGCCTCTATCTTTCTTTCAGCCAAATACCCTGCCAGTATCCTTCACAAGGAAACATTCCATATATCTATTCAGGTGTTAGGACAGTGAAAACTCTGCTCAGAATGTTTGTTCTTGAAATCTCCACAGTTCTATTCCATGAGCACAATCAAGCTGACCTATGTGAATTATAAAATGTCAAAGATGTAGATAATTTTGCAGTAAAACAAAATGAGTTACCCCCATAAATTGATGAGCAAACAAAATCAAATCCTAGTAGGTCCTTCCCTAAACCCCTCTAGAGGGACCGACAGAACATAAGCCTAAGCAGGGTCCCAAGCTCGCCTTTAGGTTTGGTTCATCCTCATGGACAACGCAATTTTTCCAACATTAATAAAGACTGAAATTGGGCTTCATATAGGCTGTCTTTTAAATGTCAGTATATCTATGTTGACATTGTTTAGTTTAATGAACAGTAAAATAAATTAATTTTTGACTGGTTAGCCTGATACTGTACAAGAAGAATCCTATAGTCTGAGGGTGAAAGGCAAAGGAGAAAAAGGATTTTTGAAATCTGGAAGACTGAAGATTCAGAACTGTGGGCTGTGGATTTGGTTTTCTTTCTTTCTTTCTTTCTTTTTTTTTACATTTATATTTGAAATTTGTCTCTGCCACTTACTTGAAGTTGACCTCAGGCAAGTTATTTGAGCTTTCTCTAAACCTCAGTTTCTTCCTCTGTAAGGCAGAGGTCATAACTGGTTTTTACAATGGGACTGCCATGAAGATGAAAGGAAGACGTATGGAAAGATGTATGCACTGCACTTAAAGGATTAACTGTGATTGTTCAAAGGGCTTAGCAGGTGCCAGGCTCTCCACTGACTTTTTCTGCCTTATTCTGCTACTGATGTATCTCTATATATCCCATTTCATTTTTAATTTTATTAAATATTCATTAAAAATATGTTACATTCCCAGTATATTTCTGGTCCTCAAGTGGTTACAATGCAGTTTTCCAAAGAGATAAAGAAATCCAAAGGAGTGAAGTGCAAAAAGACATATTTTACAACATTTGATTTTAAAAGGAACACATAAGACATGTATGCTATCCAAACTACCCTCTGGACACCCAAGTGTCTGTATAGTTTACTGATGTATATGAGTTCTTTTTTTCATTCTTTAGTAACCAGTGTTTCTTTATGGCTTAAATTAATGTTTCATATCACCCTTGATATTTTTTGTTGCTATTGTTCAATCTCTCAGTCATGTGGGACTCTTTGTGACCCCATTGACTGCAGCACGCCATGCCTCCCTGTCCTTCACCATCTCCCAGAGTTTGTTCAGACTCGTGTCCATTGAGTCGGTGATGCCATCCAATCATCTCATCCTCTGTCATCCGCTTCTCCTCCTGCCTGAAATCTTTCCCAACATCAGGGTCTTTTCCAATGAGTCGGCTCTTCGCATCAGGTGGCCAAAGTATTGGAATTTCAGCCTCAGCATCAGCCCTTCCAATAAATATTCAAGGTTGATTTCCTTTAAGATTGACTGATTTGAATTCCTTACTCTCCAAGGGACTGTCAAGAGTCTTCTCTAGCACCACAGTTCGAAAGCATCAATTCTTCAGCGCTCAGCCCCCTTTATGGTCCAAATCTCACATCTGTACATAACTACCGGAGAAAACATAGCATTGACTATACAGACCTTTGTAGGCAAAGCGATGTCTCTACTTTTTAATATGCTGTTTAGGTTTGCCAAAGCTTTTCTTTCCAAGGAGCAAGTGTCTTCTAATTTCATAGCTGCAGTCACCTTCTGCAGTAATTTTGGAGCCCAAGAAAAGAGTCTGATATGGATATTGTTATCACCAATATCTAACAGGTGGAATACAACTCAGCCATGACAGAGAACACTGAAATCTATTCCTGCATTCTTTCCCAGGGCTTCACCAACAGACAGTGACTCTTTTGGGTTTGACTGCATTCATCGACTGTTCATATAGATGGTGTAATAGCAGTATCGCCAAACTCCTTGAGTTGAATTATTTTAACTGCTGCCCTGAGCAATGGGGCTGCACTCTAGTGCTAAATGGAAGTGAGTTCACATGTTTTTAGAGCACAAAATAAAGTTCAAACAGTTATCAGTGCAGCGATTTAGGGAAGGATTCACAGGAGATAGAGTGGGGCTTAGATGAGTTGGATTTTAATAAACAGAGCAAGAGGAAGGGGAAGAAAATGAGGGTGTGCAAGGCTGCAGGAAAAGAATCATTAAAGGCAGTGAGAAAGTAGGAAAAATAGCGTTTATCAATTAACTCCTATGTAAACTAGACACCTTGATGCCTTTAACTTGTTTGTTGCCTCCACAAGCCTGAAAGGTTTACAGGAATGACCTCATGTTGTAAACTGAGGAAACATGAGACTGAGAATACAACCAGGGAGAGGCAAAACCAGGATTTGTATTTAGATTGGCAGATTTCAGCTGCATGTCCATTACACCACACTGCCAGAGGCATAAAGAAGTATGATTACAGGGGAAGGAGATGCTGAAATAAAAGTAAAAATTATTACATTGGCTCCTTGAAAGACAATAAACGTTTCAATGGGGTTATGAGAAAGGGCCTGCTAGGCATTGAAAGTGATCACTAGAAATTGCTGCTTTTTCCTTCTGTGACAAGATTTGTTCATAGGGGATCACTAACAATCAGCAACTACGGCTACTCAAAGGGTTAGTAAAGGGAAATAAATCTAAAATTAAATAGACTAAAAAAAAATCACAAGCTAGTTAGAGAATAATAGATGATAAGGGGGAAAGAAGCTATGGATGAGAAAAGAACATAGACATTACGAGCATACAAAATGGTCACGTTACTATAAATCATATATTTGAAATAAGGCTATTTTCTTCCTAATGCTGCTCTGCCATTAATTAAGCTGTCCCAAGTTTAAACTCCTACCCACTCCTTAAATAGTTACAAAGAACTCATTTTCAGGATCTCAAAGATATAGCCCCAAAGCCACAGCCCCAAAGCCACCTCTTCCTAAAAGCCTTATTTAATCCTTTAGAGCTGTAATTCATCACTCATTTCTTCGAATTCCTAAGAGCATGTTGTTTGGAATGATATGCATATGCTCAGTCCTGACTTTTGGCAGACTCTCTGCAGCCCCATGGACCGTAGCCCACCAGGCTCTGCTGCCCATGGAATTTTCCAGGCAAGAATCCTGGAATGGGTGCCATTTCATACTCCAGGGGATCTTCCCAACCCAGGGATTGAAATTGCATATCTTATGTCTCCTGCACTGACAGGAGGATTCTTTACCAATAGTGTGACCTGGGAAGCCCATTGTGGTTATTTATTGATGGCTTATTTATCTCATTGGATAGGATCCTGGAAGATTGTAAGATCCTATCCTATTGGATAGGATCCTGGAAGATTGTATCCTATTGTAAGATCCTGGAAGCTATGGTAAGGATGATTCATTATAACATGCCTTAGCTCCACACTGCATGCAGTAAGCACTCAGAATATTTCTGCGGTGAATGTTGAAAGTGTTTCACGTGAGTTAACATCAGTTTCTAAAATCAAACTTCATGCCTACATAAATTATTTTCAGTTTGCTTTTTCATTGGTTGTCACATGGTCACTGTACTAATCATATATACTATGATATCCCAGGGGATGGACTGTATTGCTGAACCAATAAACTTGTTGAATCTGGATTTCCAAAGACAGAAATGACTTTAAAAGACTCAGAATTCTGCATACACTTAGTTTAGGCAAAATACATATTATTACTGCCATTAGCAATACAACAGTGATTGTAGCTTTGGTTAAAGGCATCAACTAAAATTTTTGATCCAAATGGTTCCATAATTTCAAACTTATACTCTTTCAGTAGTCAGTGCCATTTCTAACAAAATAAAGCAATGAGACATAGTTATGGTGAAAAATAAGATAAATAATTGTGGACAAAATTCCCAAGCCCATAAGTGAACTGAAGCCCAAGACTCCTGGACTTTGTTTCAAAAAGCAGATTGAGCCACTCAGAAATAGGGATTCTTCGGGATTCTAGGGACCGGGGGGGATGTGAAAAAGAGGGGGCTGGAACAAGACTGTTGTTTGAAGTCGGGAAATAGGCTTCTCTTCACTTGGGAAAAGCATGTGTATATGTTGGGGTGGGAGGCAGTGGTTACTTTGGAGCGAAGGGTTACATTATATAGGCGACTTCCCTATAGCTCAGATGATAAAGAAGCTGCCTGCAATGCAGGAGACCTGGGTTTGATCCCTGGGTCAGGAAGATCCCCTGGAGAAGGAAATGGCAACCCACCGCAGTATTCTTGCCTGGAGAATCCCATGGACAGAGGAGCCTGGTGGACTACAGTCCATGGGGTCACAAAGAGTCAGACACGACTAAGTGACTAAAATAACAACACTTTATTTTGAGACAGTTGGAATTTACAGGGAAATCGTAAAAGTAGAAAGGACCTCTACATAGACTCCATTTAAATTTCCCAACTGCTTCTTTTGTCTTCTTGTTTTTTTAAAATTATTTTACTTATTTATATAGGCTGTGCCAGGTCTTCATTGCTGCACAGGCTTTTCTCTAATTGCAGCTACTCTCTAGTTGCAGTGTTCCGGCTTCTCATCGTGGTGGCTTCTCTTGCTACGAAGCACGGGCTCTAGAGTGCTTGGGCTCAGTAGTTGCAGTCCCCAGCTCTTGAGTGTAGGCTGTATAGTTGTGGTGCATGGGTTTAGTTGAGGCTTCTTCAATGGGTGAAGAATCCAGGGGAGATGCAGGTTCCATCCCAGAAAGAGCTCCTAAAGGAAGAAATGGCAACCCACTCCAGCATTCTTATCTGAGAAATCCCATGGATAGAGGATCCAGGCAGGCTACAGTCTAAAGGGTCATGCAGAGTCAGACTGGGCAACCGAGCACAAGCAAACACAGGCTTAGCTGCTCCACGGCGTGGACCAAGGGTGGAATCTGTGTCCCCTGCATGGCAGGTGGATTCTTTACCACTGCACCAGGAGGGAAGCTCCTTTTCCTCTTTTACTGAGATATAATTAGTGTCCAGCACTGTATAAGCGTAAGGTGCACAGCATAATGATGTGACATATACATCATGATATGATTAACACAAAAAATTTATGCATATCCATCGTCTCATAGATACAAAAGTGAGGAAGTAGAAAATATATTTTGCTTGTGATGAGAACTCTCAGGATTTGCTCTAACAACTTTCACAAATATAACACTCTGTTGTTATGATTATATTTATCACATTGTACATTATTACATCCCTAGTATTTATTTATCTCATAACTGGAAGTTTGTACCTTTTGACTGCCTTCATCCAGCTCCTCCCTATCATCCCTGTCTCTGGTGATCACAAATCTGATTTTTTTTCTAAGATTTTATTTTTTATATCAGAAACTAACACAGTGCTGTAAAGCAACTATACTTCAATAAAAGTTAATAAAAATAAATAAATAAATAACAAAATGTTTGCTTGTTTTTAAAGTGTAATTATACTCTCAAATTGTTGACTGCATCTGGTTCATCACTCTCTGCTGCTGCTAAGTCGCTTCAGTCGTGTCTGACTCTGTGCGACCCCATAGATGGCAGCCCATCAGGCTCCCCCATCCCTGGGATTCTCCTGGCAAGAACACTGGAGTGGGTTGCCATTTCCTTCTCCAATGCATGAAAGTGAAAAGTGAAAGTGAAGTCACTCAGTCATGTCCAACTCTTCGCGACCCCATGGACTGCAGCCCACCAGGCTCCTCCGTCCATGGGATTTTTCAGGCAAGAGTGCTGGAGTGGGGTGCCATTGCCTTCTCCGTCATCACTCTCTACATACATGTAAATACATATACTTGAGAAAAAGTTTCAAAAATTAGGTCTTTTTTACCCCCCAAATATTCACATTTTCATAACCATAGTAGAATGATAAAAAGCAGATACAATACTATTCTATAATCTGCAGAACTCATTTTAACTTTGATCATTGTTTTAATGCTATCTTTTATAGCATATATGGAAGAAAAACTTTTTAGGATCAACATTGCGTTTAGTTTCATGTTAACTTTCATCACTTAAATAAGTCTCTCATTTTGAATTGGCTTTAATGACATCAAGATTCTTGAAGAGTACAGGCAAGATATTTTGACGATTCTCTAACTTGTGGATGTCTGATGTTTCCTTATAATTGAACTTGGGTTAAGCCTTCTAGGCAGGAATACAATGAAAAATGATATTCCATCATCTTCTGGCTTACATTTTAAAAGAAAAGTCTGCTGTAATCCTTATCATTTTTCTAAGTAACATAGATTTTTTTTCTCTTGCCTCTGTTAAGATTTATCACTTTATTTATACTGGTTTTCAAGAATTTAAATATCATGTTACTTGGCGGGGTTTTCTCTGTTAGTGATCTTGTTTTGCATGCGGTTCACTTTGCTTCATGAAGATGTGGTTTTATACTTTTCACCAATCTTAAAAACTTTCATGCCAGTGTTGTTTCAGGTGTTTTTCTGGTTTTCCCTTTCTCTTTTTCTTCCATCTTATGTTGCAATTATATGTATGCTAAATTGCTTGATATTTTCTCTCAGGTTAATAAGCCTCATATTTCATCCTTCTTTGTCTATGCTCTATTCCACTAGGATAGTTTCTATAACTATGTACTTAATAAGCTCACTAATCTTTACTTCTGCACTGTTCTGTTGTATGTTTTATTACAATAGATGTTTTATTTCAGATATTATGCTTTTATAAACAGATGACTCTTTTGGTACATTTATATTTCCCATGTCTCTCCCTTTTAGGTTCATATTTTTCTTTGAATCCTTGAGCATCCTACATATAATATCTATTTAAAAATCCTTTTTTAATAATTCCAGTATCTCATTTCTGTGTTTGCTTTGTTTACTTATTTTCCCTCTCCTTATCAGTTACATTTGCCCAGTTCTTGACAGGTCTAGTCATTTTTATTAGATATTGTATCTTGTGATCTATAAATTTTTGAGTGCCTGGATTTTATTGTCTTCTATTAAATTTGTAAGGCTGTGCTTGGGTAAAGAGTCAATTTACTTCAGATCAATTGGATAATTTTAAGGCTTTGTTTTAAGCTTTGTTAGGGCAAGCCTTGTATAGCCTTTCCTCTCAAAGTTATTTAGCATATATGTGTGCCTTGTCACTCGTGTGACTGATTCTGCTACCCCATGGACTGCAGCCCACTAGGCTCCTCTGTCCGTGGGATTATTCCAGCTAGAGTGCTGGCTCAGAGGTTAAAGCGTCTGCCTGGAATGCAGGAGACCTGGGTTTGATTCCTGAGTCGGGAAGATCCCCTGGAGAAGGAAATGACAGCCCACTCCAGTACGCTTGCTTGGAGAATCCCATGGGGGAGGAGCCTGGTGGGCTACAGTCCATGGGGACACGCAAAGAGTCAGACATGACTGAGCAACTTCACTCACTCACTCACTCAGAGTACTGGAGCAGGTGGCCATTTTCTCCTCCAGGGGATTTTCCCAACCCAGGGATTGTGACTCCTGCATTGGCAGGCAGATTCTTTACCACTGAGCCACCTGGGAAGCCCCCAGGATTATGTAGTCTAGCTGCTGAATATGACCCTCTTAAGATCACATTATTGTTGCTCAGTTACTCAGTTGTGTCCTCTTCTCTGCAAACCTATGAACTGTAGCATGCCAGGCTTCCCTGTTCTTCACCATCTCCCAGAGTTTACTCAAACTCATGTCCATTGAGTCGGTGATGCTATCCAACCATCTCATCCTCTGTCGTCCCCTTCTCTTCCTGCCTTCAATCTTTCCCAGCATCAAGGTCTTTTCAAATGAGTCAGTTCTTTATATCAGGTGGCCAAAATATTGAAGTTTGAGCTTCAGCATCAGTCATTCCAATGAATATTCAGGACTGATTTCCTTTAGGATGAAGTGGTTTGATCTCCTTGCTGTCCAAGGAACTCTCAAGAGTCTTCTCCAGCCCCACAGTTTGAAGGCATCAGTTCTTCAGTGCTCAGCCTTTCAATTGTTCAGCTCTCATATCCATACATGACTACCAGAAAAAACCATAGCTTTGACTATACAGGCCTTTGTAAGCAAAGTAATGTCTCTGCTCTTTAATACACTGTCTAGGGTCTCATATTTAGTGAAAACTCCTAATTCTTCATTTTGAAACATGAACATTTCTTCACCTTCTGTGTGTTCAGCAGTATTTCAGTTTTTAGCTCCATGGAGGTTGTTCTCTGTTCAGCTTATGGAATTTCATAAAAGCATAGCTTAATAATCAATAAAGCCTTGAGATTACCATTATGCAGGCTCTTTGGAGCTAGGTGTGTCAGCGTCGTAGTAGTAGTTGCAGCTCTGTACTTCCTAAAACTAAAATCCCTGCCCTAAGACTTCTGCCTCCTTTACCTCTGACTATTTATCTTAACTCAGTAAGACTGGCATGTTGTTCTTAGAACTCCTTTCCCTCACTGAGGTCTAGAATGTGCCTCCAGTCAGAGAATCAGTTAAATCACAGGCCCCATTTTCTTTATTTCTCTGCTCTCAGGGTCCCTGTCTTGGGCTATCAGTTGTCCAACATCTGTAAACAATGAGTTAATGTATTTTTTATTCAGTTTCCTTGTTTGTTTACCATGGGAGAGTAAGTTTATGCCCTGTTAAATTTTCATGGCCAGAACTAGAAAATTGTCCCTTCCTCTCTAGTCTATTTTCCCAAGAAGCATTGCCTGTCTAAGACAGTATTTTAGGGCTAGACATTTTTTTTTATGTCCATGCTTTGATCTACCAGGATGGTTTCCCAGTATTTTTGCACTAAAAAAAAATTATCTTTCTGAATGTGGTTTTACTTCAGTCTTCTCTTTTCTGCACACTTTTGCTCTTTCCCTCTTGTTCTCTACAAGGACTCATTGTGGGAGGTCAAGAACTAGCTCTCTTCAAAATTATTATTTTTCTACTTACAGGTAATTTGAGGTTGTAATATTTGTTTGTTTTATAATTATGATGAAGTTTGTGACTTGAATGGTTTTATTTATTCTTCTTGATATTTTTATAGGTATTTTTAGGATATGTAGGAAAGGTGACTATCATTATCACACCTTCCTGAAAATTATGGCTATAGCTTTAAAAATAAAATATTATTAACAAATTAAAGAATAAAAATCATATGATCATCTCAATAGGTAGAGAAAAGGCTTTTGATAAAATTCAACATTCATTCATGATAAAACTCTTCAGAAAGTGGGCACTGAGGAAACATACCTCAACATAATAAAGGCCACAAACCCACAGGTAACATCATACTCGAAAGTGAAAAGTTGAAAGCAGTTCCTCTAAGATCAGAAAGAAGACAAAGATGCTCATTCTTGTTGCTTTTATTCAATGTAGTTTTGGAAGTCCTAACCATAGCAATCAAAGAAGGAAAGAAAATAAAATGAAACCAAATTGGAAAAAAGGTAAAATTGTCACTGTTTGCAGCTGATGTGATACTTTATATAGAAAACCCTAAGGCGCTACCAGAAAACTACTAGAGACCGTCAATGATTTTAGTAAAGTTGCTGGATAGAAAACTAACATACAGAAATATGCTGCACTTCTATACATTAACAACAAAATATCAGAAAGAGAAAGTAAAAAAAAAAAAAATCCCATTTACCATCACGTCTCAAAGAACAAAATACTTAGAAATAAAGCTACCTAAGGAGACAAAAGACCTGCTTTCCAAAAACTATAAGACACTGATGAAATAAATTTAAGATGATACAAACAGATGGAAAAATATACTATGTTCTTGGATTGGAAGAATCAGTATTGTTAGCTGACTATGGTAGCCAAGGCAATCTATAGATTCAATGCAATCATTATCAAATACCAATGGCAATTTTCACAGAACTAGAAAGTAGCTCAGCTGGTAAAGAATCTGTCTAAAATGAGAGAGACATGGCTTTGATCCCTGGGATGGGAAGATCCCATGGAGAAGGGAAAGGCTACCCACTTCAGTATAGTCCATGGGTTCACAAAGAGTAGGATAAAACAGAGTGACTTTCACTTCACTTCTTCAGAACAAAGCATTATAAAATTTGTAGAAACACAAAAGACCTCTAATAGCCAAAATAAACTTATGAAAGAAGAATGAAGCTGGATAAATCAGGCTCCTTGACTGAAGACTATACTATAAGGCTACAGTAATGAAAACAGTATGGTACTGGGACTTAGACACATAGATCAATAGAACATGATAGAAAGCCCAGAGTAAATCCACACACTTATGGTCAATTATCTATGACAATTATCTATGGCAAGAGTATAGAACAGTGAAAGGAAAGCCATTTCAATAAATGTTCCTGGCAAAATCAGACAGCTAACTCAGATGGATTAAAGACCTAAATGTAAGATTGCCTACTATAAAACTCCTGGAGAAAATCATAGCAATATTTTTTGGATGTGTCTCCAAGTATAATGGATTAAATAAACAAAAATAAACAAGTGGTACCTAATTTAACTTAAAAGCTTTTGCACAACAAAGGAAACCACTGGCAAAATGAAAAAGCAACCTACAGAATGGAAGAAAATATTTGCAATTGATGCTACTGATAAGGGATTAATTTCCAAAATATACAAACAGCTCATACAGCTTAATATTAGAAAAGCCCAATCAAAAAATGAGTATAAGACCTAAATAGACATTCCTGTAAAGACATCCAGATGGCCAACAGGCACACGAAAAGATGATCAACATCACTAATTATTAGAGAAATGCAAATCAAAACTATAATGAAATATTATCTCACACTAGTCAGAGTGGCCATCATTAAAAAAGTCTACAAGTAATAAATGCTAGAGAGGGTGCAGAGAAAAAGGAACCATCCTATACTGTTGGTGGGAAGGTAAATTGGTACAGCCACTCTGGAGAATAGTATGGAGGTTCCTTAAAAAACTAAAAGTAGAGTTACTGTATGACCCTAAAATCCCACTCATGGGCATGTATCTGGAGAAAATTATAATTTGGAAAGCTATATGAACCCCAGTGTTCATAGCAGCACTATTTACTACAGCCAAGTTCAGTTCAGTTCAGTCACTCAGTCATGCTCGGCTCTTTGCAACACCATAGACTGCAGCAGGTCTGGCCTCCCTGTCCATCACCAACTCCTGGAGTTTACTCAAACTCATGTCCATTGAGTCAGTGATGCCATCCAACCATCTCATCCTGTCATCCCCTTCACCTCCCACCTTAAATGTTTCTCAGCATCAGGGTCTTCAATCTTTCCCAGCACAGGCAGAAAGCAAAGAAGAACTAAAGAGCCTCCTGATGAAAGTGAAAGAGGAGAGTGAAAAAGTTGGGTTTAAAAAAAAAAAAAAAAAAACCTCAACATTCAGTAAACTAAGATCATAGCATCCCATCCCATCACTTCATGGCAAATAGATGGGTAAACGGTGGAAACAGTGACGACTTTATTTTGGGGGGCTCCAAAATCACTGCAAAAGGTGACTGCAGCCATTAGATTAAAAGATGCTTACTCCTTGGAAGAAAACTTATGACCAACCTAGACAGCATATTAAAAACCAGAGACATTACTTTGCCAACAAAGGTCCATCTAGTCAAAGCTATGGTTTCTCCAGTAGTCATGTATGGATGTGAGAGTTGGACTACAAAGAAAGCTGAGCACTGAAGAACTGATGCTTTTGAACTGTGGTGTTGGAGAAGACTTGAGAGTCCCTTGGACTGCAAGGAGATCCAACTGGTCCATCCTAAAGAAAATCAGCCCTGAATATTTGTTGGAAGGTCTGATGCTGAAGCTGATACTCCAACACTTTGGCCACCTGATGCAAAGAACTACAGCCAAGACATGGAAGCAAACTAAATGTCCATCAACAGATGAATGGATAAGGAAGATGTGGTATACACATACACACATATATGTATACACCACATCTCAGCCATGATAAAGAATGAAATAATGACATTTGCACCAACATGGATGGACCTAGAGATTATCATATTAAGTGAAGCAAATTAGACAGAAAAAGTCATATAAATATTACTTATATGTGGAATATAAAAAATGATACAAAAGAACTTATCTACAAAAACATAAATAGACTCACATACATAGAAAATAGACTTATGGTTACCAAAAAGGGATAGTGGGGTGGGAGTGACTGAGAAATAAATTAGGGGTTTGAGGTTAATATATATACATTACTATATATAAAATAGATAAACAAAAAGTACCTACTGTATGCCATAGGGAACTATATTCACTATAATAACCTATAATGGAAAAGATTCTGAAAAAAGTTATATATATATGTATAACTGAATTGCTTTGCTGTTTGCTTTGTTGTCCCTGGTGACTCAGACAGTAAGGAGTCTGCCTATAATGCTGGAGACCCAGGTTCGACCCCTGGGTCAAGAAGATCACCTGGAGAAGGAAATGGCAACCCACTCCAGTATTCTTGCCTGGAAAATCCCATGGACAGAGGAGCCTGGAGGGCTGCAGTCCATGGGGTCACAAAGAGTCTGACACGACTGAGTTATTTCACTTTCTTTCTTTCATCTAAATTAGCACAACATTACAAGTTAACTATATTTCAATTTAAAAATAAATAAAAAATAAACCTTACCATCAATCACCACCATCCCCCTGAAAAGTATCCTAGGACATAGTCAGACAATGTAAAATTTGCAAAATTGAAATGACTATTAATTAGATCTGAATTATCTTCACTATCATTAGAAAGCAGGTATATCTAAATTCCATTATAAGACCTGAATCTTGTTTTTAGATCTTTGGGATTCTAGATAGAGACTATTAAAGAATGCTAAATTTATATACATGAACGGGTAGAGGAAATCTGCAAACAAAAGAAAGTCAGTCAACAAAATCAACAATCAAGACACAAGTTATCTCCCATTCATAATATAATTTCTAGTACAGATTTTAAAATTAGGATGCCCATGTAATAAAGAGAGAAAAAATTCACATTAAAAATCTTATAAGAAATATAAAATAAAAATAAGAAATATGTAACAATTTAGAAAAAAAATTAGAAACTTTGGAGATAAACAACACCCATGGAATCTAAACTGAACGCTGTTGAAATTCACCATACAAAAACTGTCAGCAGGGAGTCCCTGGTGGCTCAGTGACAAAGAATCCACCTGCCAATGCAGGAGACACAGGGTTGATCCCCGAGGCAGGAAGATCCTACATGCTGCGTAGCTGCTAAGCCTGTGTGCCATAATTACTGAGCCTGTGCTCTAGAGTCTGGGAGCTGCAACTACTGAGCTCTTGCACTGCAACTACTGAGACCTCACACTGCAAACACTGAAGCCCCCGCATCCTAGAACCTGTGCTCTGCAACAAGAGAAGCCACCACAGTGAGAAGCCTGTGCACTACAAACGGAAAGTGGCGCCCATTCCCTGCAGCTTAGAGGAAAGCCCACGCAGCAACAAAAAAGAGCCAAAGGGGAAAAAAAAGTAAAATTATCTAAAAAAAACTATCAGCAAATTATTAACAAACTTGCAGTCATATATTTAAAACACATATACACCCAAATAAAGTTAGGTTTATTTAGTTTACAGAACAAGGGAGAGTGCACCACGGAAGAGTCTCAGTAAAGGTAGCTGAGGGTGTGTTTGTGCATTGCAAGGATTATTTGAAAGAGGAACTAGGGAAGTGGGGAAGGCTTCTGAACTGTATATTGTTAAGAAGGAAGAGAGGCTAGCAATTCAACATTTGAGTATGGTAATAATTTATTTGCTCATAAAGTGGGAGGAGCTAAGTAACACTGGGCTATCATTGGTAAGAAAATAATAATAACAGAAGAAGCACTTGTCACCCATTATTACAGATATAGTATGACCTTGTATAGAAGAGGTGCTTGCTTGTCATTGCCACATGATAATGAAAATACCATTACAGAGATACCCCTCGTCCAAGGTAAGGAGCAGCGCNAGCATGCAAATACTGGGAATCTGTGTAAACATTAAAGATATTCCCTGTTCAAAGCTCTAAGGCTCTCTATCAGCTCCACTTTTTGGGCAGAAGTCTATAGCAGTAGGTTTTTTGCCTCTGTGACTTGGGTCTGCGAGATGACTGCATATCTCACCAGCCTTTTTTCTCTCTCTCCTAAAATTCCTCCTGTCTGTGAAACACTCCTCTTTGGCATTTGGGAGAGGCTCACTTCCTAGGTTTGGGTGACTGGAATAGATCATGTCTATGATTTCTATATAGTCATGCTCCAGGGGCCCCATTTCTGTGGGTAGCAGGGTGGCAGAGGGTAGTATGTGACAGGCTTTTATGGTATCCACTGAGTTGCCTAAAAGCAGAGCCTGACCTTGAATAGTCCTTCTGGTACATAGCCATTCTATTCCCTTAGAACTTAACGAAAGCCTGTGTGGAGTCCATATAGAGATTGGCTGACCAAACCTTAACTTTTCGCTTCCTTTAGCAGGGTTGTAGCAGTTGCTAGCAGACTAGCAGGCCATCCCTTAATGGTTTGATCTAATTATTTAGAAAATAAGCAACCACCTTGGTAAGGTGTCCCAGTTTATAAGCTAAAATACCTCAATGGCAATTGCCCTTCTCTTTTAAATGTAAAGGTGAAGGGTTTAGCTAAATCTGGGAGAACCAGGGAAGTGGCCTAAAGTAATGGCTTTTTCACTTCTTAAAAGGCCCCTTCACATTCTGAATTGCATTCTGAATCACATTCAAAAGGATCATCACTCTTTCCTTTCAATTCTTCATACTGAGGACTAGGTATTAGACCGTAGTTACGAACCCAGTTGTGGGAAAACGTGGCCATCCTCGGGAGACCCCTTAGCTGTTTTCTAGCTTTAGGAGGAGTGAGGCTGCAGATGGCTTCTTCTGGGGTGGGCTTCTCTGACTTGTGAGGATGAAGCTGAGTTAGTTCATCCTAGTTTGTGATATTTGATCATTTTCTTGGACAGCTGTATCCTTTATCAGCTAGGTGGTTTAGGGTGGCCACAGTGTTTTTTGTCGGAGGCCTCCTTCGTAGGGCTCAGTTCAGTTCACGACTGAAGTCGCTCAGTCGTGTCTAACTCTCTGCGACCCCATGAACCAAAGCATGTCAGGCCTCCCTGTCCATCAAAAACTCCCGGAGTCCACGCAAACCCATGTCCGTTGAGTCGGTGATGCCATCCGACCATCTTATTCTCTATCGTCCCCTTCTCTGCCTGCCCTGAATCTTTTCCAGGATCAGGGGCTTTTTCCAGTGAGTCAGCTCTTTGCATCAGGTAGCCAAAGGATTGGAGTTTCAGCTTCAACATCAGTCCTTTCAATGAACACCCAGGACCGATCTCCTTTAGGAAAGACTGGTTGGATCTCCTTGCAGTCCAAGGGACTCTCAAGAGTCTTCTCCAACACCACAGTTCAAAAGCATCAATTCTTCAGCACTCAGCTTTCTGTATACTCCAACTCTCACATCCATATCTGACCACTGGAAAAACCATAGCCTTGACTAGATGGACCTTTATTGACAAAGTAATGTCTCTGCTTTTTAATATGCTTTCTAGGTTGTCATAGCTTTCCTTCCAAGGAGTAAGCGTCTTTTAATTTCATGGCTGCAATCACCATCTGCAGTGATTTTGGAGCCCAGAAAAATAAAGTCAGCCACGGTTTCCCCATCTATTTATATGAAGTGATGGGACTGGATGCCCAACTTAGGGCTCATGGTTAGAATATCCTCTACATACCAGAGGGGGTTTCTATGTCTTCAGCTAAACATTCCCCCCAAATGGTGGGGCAGTTTTTTTTTTTTTTTCTTCCCCTTTGGAGATTGGGAGCAGAACCATCCAAAAGTACTGTTTTTTGTTTGTTTGTTCATTTTGGCTTTGCCATATGCCTTATGGGATCTTAGTTCCCCAATCAAGGATTGAACCCAGGGCTTTGGCTGTGACAGCATGGAGTCCTAACCACTGGACCACCAGAGAATTCCCTTTTGGGGGATTTTTTTGTTGTTGTTAATTGAAATAGAGTTGATTTACAATATTGTGTTGGTTTTCAGTTGTATAGGAAAGTGACTCGGCTTTCTTTGCAGATTATGTTCCATTATAGCGGATTATAAGATATTAGGTAATATTCCTTGTGTTATTAATGTATATATAACTCCTTACTGTTCATCTGTTTTATGTCTAGTAATTTGTATCTATTGATCCCATATTCCTCATTTGTTCCTCCCCCGACCCCTTTGGTAACCTTAAGTTTGGTTTCTATAAGTTGACTGCTATTTTGTACATATATTAATTTATATTATTTTTTAGAGTCCACATATAAGTGGTATCATATAGTATTTGTTTTTCTCTGACTTATTGCCTTGAGCAAGATATTCTCTAGATCCATTTATTTTGATGCGAATAACAATGTTTTACATTTTTATAGCTGATTTATATACCATTGTATGTATGTGTGTGGGTGTCGATGTGTGTATCTTCTTAACTCAACCATCTGTTGAGGGACACTTGCATTGTTTCCATATCTTGGCTATTGAAACAGTGCTGAACCACAAGCTGGAATCAAGATTGCTGGGAGAAATATCAGTANGCATTGTTAAACTCACTGGAAGGGCTGAAGCTCTAATATTTTGGCCACCTGAGGCAAAGAACTGACTCATTGGAAAAGACCCTGCTGCTGGGAAATATTGAAGGCAGAAGGAGAAGGGGATGAAGAGGGCTGAGATGGTCGACTCGATGAGCATGAGTTTGGGAAAGCTCCAGCCGTTGGTCGTGGACAGGGAAGCCTGGTGTGCTGCAGTCCATGAGTAGGGCACAACTGAGCAACTGAACTGAAGTGAACCAACGTTGCTGATTTTCACCATTTCTGGGAACTAATGAATTAGAATATAGTTTAAAAGAATTCACTCAGAATTTAATGTGAAGAGTCAAAGAAATACACATAAAGACAGAGGGACAAGGAAGCTTGATCAAGAGAATGATTAAGAAATGATTAAGAAGTGCCAGTTGAAGAGATTGGAGCTTTTTCCAGAGAGTTTTCTGGAATTGAGTAAAATATTATGCCTCAGATTAAAGTTCACTCCAGTACTTAGTAGTAGTAAATAACAACACCTAAAACATTAGTAACAAGATAAAAAAGGATACTTTGTGTAATTATAGTGTTATGTTCCTGTATCTTTAGATTTGTTAGAATAAATTATGTGAATATATGTATGTGAAAAATTAAGATAATTTCTAAATATGCAGGGAAAAATTAAGGGGTTATTTTTAAAATTATTGTTCAAAGAGAAAACAAGGAAGCAGAAGAATAAAAGCCAAGGAAAAGATTTTGTGTAATTATAGTGTTATGTTCCTGTATCTTTAGATTTGTTAGAATAAATTATGTGAATATATGTATGTGAAAAATTAAGATAATTTCTAAATATGCAGGGAAAAATTAAGGGGTTATTTTTAAAATTATTGTTCAAAGAGAAAACAAGGAAGCAGAAGAATAAAAGCCAAGGAAAAGAAGAATAAACAGTAAGCTTTAGTTTAAATAGTTCAATTCAATTCAGTCTCTCAGTCGTGACCGACTCTTTGCAACCTCATAAATAGCAGCAAGCCAGGCCTCCCTGTCCATCACCAACTCCTGGAGTTCACTAAGACTCACATCCATCGAGTTGGTGATGCCATCCAGCCATCTCATCCTCTGTCATCCCTTCTCCTCTTGCCCTCAATCCCTCCCAGCATCAGGGTCTTTTCCAATGAGTCAACTCTTCGCGTAAGGTGGCCAAAGTATTGGAGTTTCAGGTTTAGTATCATTCCTTCCAAAGAAACCCCAGGGTTGATCTTCTTCAGAATGGACTGGTTGGATCTCC
Organism: Aepyceros melampus; assembly: GCA_006408695.1. Classification (NCBI taxonomy): domain Eukaryota; kingdom Metazoa; phylum Chordata; class Mammalia; order Artiodactyla; family Bovidae; genus Aepyceros; species Aepyceros melampus. The sequence continues at coordinate 230,454 of SJXQ01009524.1, read as the reverse complement.
TTGCAGTCCAAGGGACCCTCAAGAGTCTTCTCCAACACCACAGTTCAAAAGCATCAATTCCTCGGCGCTCAGCCTTCTTCACAGTCCAACTCTCACATCCATACATGACCACAGGAAAAACCATAGCCTTGACTAGATGGACCTTAGTCAGCAAAGCAATGTCTCTGTTTTTGAATATGCTGTCTAGGTTGGTCATAACTTTTCTTCAAAAGAGTAAGTGTCTTTTAATTTCATGGCTGCAATCACCATCTGCAGTGATTTTGGAGCCCCCCAAAATAAAGTCTGACACTGTTTCCACTGTTTCCCCATCTATTTCCCATGAAGTGATGGGACTGGATGCCAGAAGTAATTGTAAATATGTCAGTGATTATGGTATATGTTAATTTACAAGTTAGAAGACAGAACATCCATATGGAGTTTTTAAAAAATATAGCCCACCAATCTTTATTTAAAAAAAAATCACACAGACATATTAAACATCACAGGTATAGGAAAATTATATCAGGCAAACATTAATTAAAATGAAGCTGCTGTGCTGGGCATGTTACCCTGAGAAAACGATAACTGAAAGAGATACATGTACCCCAATGTTCATTGCAGCACTATTTACAATAGCTAGGACATGGAGGCAACCTGGATATCCATCAATAGATGAGTGTAAAGAGGTTATAGTAGATATATACAATGGAATATTAGCCTTAAAAAGAACACATCTGAGTCAGTCCTAGGGAAGTGGATGGAAGTAGAGACTGTTGTACAGAATGAAGTGAGTCAGAAACAGAAAAACAAGTATTATAGGTTAATGAGTACTTATGGACTCTAGCGAGGTGGTACTGATGAGCCACTTTGCAGGGCAGCAGTGGGAGGCAGGCATAAAGAACAGGCTCTTGGTCATGGTGGGGGAAGCAGAGTGGGGACAAATTGAGAAAGCAGCGTGGACACATATGTAAAGTGGATAGCTGGTGAAAATGTTCTGTATGATGCAGGGAGCCCAAATCTAGTGTTCTGAAACAATCTAGAGGGGTGGGGTGGAGTGGGAGGTGAGTTGCAGGAGACATGTGTATACCTCTGGCTGTTCATGCTGATGTATGGCAGAAACCAACACAATATCATAAAGCAATTATCCTCCAATTTCCAAAAAAAAAAAAAAGATGGTTCACATCCATGAGACTTCACTTTCATTAGGATGTCTATTATTAAAAAAGAAAAACCAACAACAACAAAAAACAGACATAGAAAACAAGTGCTGGTGAAGATATGGAGAAATTTCAACCTTTGTGCAGTGCTTGTGAGAATGGAAAATAGTGCAGCTGCTGTGGAAAACCGTACACCAGTTCTTCAATTAAAAAGTACACAGAATTACCACGATCCAGGAGCTGCACTCTGGGGTATATGCCGAAAAGAACTGAAAGCACAAATGCAAACAGATATTTCTACACGAGTGTTCATAATAGCATTACTCACAACAGTCAAAAGATGGAAGCTACCCAAGTGTCCATGGATGGATGAATGGGTAAATAAAATGTGATATAGGCAGACAATGGACTATATTGCAGTCATGAAAAGGAATGGAGTTCTTCTTATATAAGCTCTAACATGGATAACCCATTATGAAAAAATTTTGGTGGTGATTGCACATTGTGAATGTAATTAATGTCACTGAAATGCACTTGAAATAGTTAAAATGACAAAATTTATGTTTTTTTAATATATTTTTAACACAATTTTTAAAGTGAATAATGTAATTTCTCAAAGGCAAGGGTAAGTCCAGCCCTCTTGTAGAATATGCGCTGGCCTTAGTTGATGCTGCTGGACTTCCTAAGCCAGATCAACCCAACCTGTACCTAGCTCTCTTGGCTGGGAGCCCTGAACCAGCATATAAGAATCCAGCTACCCTGCAACGTCATACTAGAGAGACCACATAGAGAGAATGGCAGCAGCAATTTGAGTATTCTCCACTCAGGCATCAGATGTGTGGAAGAGCCTTCAGATGACCCAATCCCAGCCTGGGCTGTCTCAGGCTATCACCAAGCAAAGCAGAGAAGAGCTTTCCCACCAAACCCTGCCCAAATCACAAATTCATGAACAGAATAAGTGATGCCACTATTTAAAGCCACTAAGATTTGAAAAATGATGCTGTGAAACTGTTACACTCAATATGCCACCAAATATGGAAAACTCAGCAGTGGCCACAGGACTGGAAAAGGTCAGTTTTCATTCCAATCACAAAGAAAGGCAATGCTAAAGAATGTTCAAACCACTGCACAATTGCACTCATCTCACACGCTAGTAAAGTAATGCTTAAAATTCCCCAAGTCAGGCTTCAGCAATATGTGAACCATGAGCTTCCAGATGTTCAAGCTGGTTTTAGAAAAGACAGAGGAACCAGAGATCAAATTGCCAAAGTCTGCTGGATCATCAAAAAAGCAAGAGAGTTCCAGAAAAACATCTATTTCTGCCTTATTGACTATGCCAAAGCCTTTGACTGTGTGGATCACAATAAACTGTGGAAAATTCTGAAAGAGATAGGCATACCAGACCACCTGACCTGCCTCTTGAGAAACCTGTATTCAGGTCAGGAAGCAACAGTTAGAACTGGACACAGAAAACAGACTGGTTCCAACTAGGAAATGGAGTACGCCAAGGCTGTATATTGACACCCTGCTTATTTAACTTCTATGCAGAGTACATCATGAGAAACACTGGGCTGGAAGAAGCACAAGCTGGAATCAAGATTTCTGGGAGAAATATCAATAACCTTAGATATGCAGATGACACCATCCTTATGGAAGTGAAGAAGAACTAAAGAGCATCTTGATGAAAGTAAAAGAGGAGAGTGAAAAAGTTGACTTAAAGCTCAACATTCAGCAAACAGTCCCATCACTTCATGGCAGATAGATGGGGAAAAGTGGAAACAGTGGCAGACTTTATTTTTCTGGGTGCAGCAATGAAATTAAAAGATGCTTACTCCTTGGAAGGAAAGTTATGACCATATTAGACAGCATATTAAAAAGCAGAGACATTACTTTGCCAACAAAGATCCATCTATTCAAGGCTATGGTTTTTCCATTGGTCATGTATGGATGTGAGAGTTGGACTGTGAAGAAAGCTGAGCACCGAAGAGTTGATGCTTTTGAACTGTGGTGTTGGAGACTTGAGAGTCCCTTGGACTGCAAGGAGATCAAACCTGTCCATCCTCCTGTATGTTCATTGGAAGGACTGATGTAGAAGATGAAACTGCAATACTTTGGCCACTTGATGTGAAGAGCTGACTCATTTGAAAAGACCCTGATGTTGGGAAAGATTGAGGGCAGGAGGAGAAGAGGACAACAGAGGATGAGACGGTTGGATGGCATCATCAACTCAATGGACATGGGTTTGGGTGGAACCTGGGAGTTGGTGATGGACAGGGAGGCCTGGCGTGCTGCAGTTCATGGGGTCCCAAAGAGTCAGACACGACTGAGTGACTGAACTGAACTGAAGATTTGGGGTAGTTTGTTATGCAATGATGGGTAAATGGTATAGTAAGCATATTTCTTATGTGTTAGAATTTATTTCAATTTAATTAAAAAATTATTATATATAAATACAACAGATTTGAATGATAAAAAAGCTACTGTAGCTATGATAGCACACAAGTTAGAATTTAAGATAAAAATATATGGTAGTGATAGAAAAATCCACCAAGATTTAAAGATCATGACTTATACACACTTACCAATTGAATATTGAGATATACAAAACAAAAGTGGACATAATTACAAAAAGAAGTTGACCAATTCACAATGGAGTAATAATTTATACCACTTTTTTCTCAGAAACCATTATAAGAAGCCAACAAAAATTAATAAATGTGGTAAGTTTGAAAAATAAAATTAATAAGATAAATATATTAATAACAGATTTTAAATACAACTTTGTATCCAGTAATAAAATATATAATACTTTCAGGTACTCATGGAATATGTACAAAAATTATCAACAAAAGAGGTTTGACAAACTCCATGAAAAGATATTATAGATTATATTCTCTTACCACAATTTGATTAGATTAAATAAGTGATAAAAGTAGCACCTGCATGAAAACAAACAAGCAAAGAGGCAACAGGTTTGGAAAACTTTAAAGTTCACTCAGAAACTCTACCTAATTCAAGATAAACCATGAGCTGAATTCAAGTCACTCCCTATGCACCTCATTTCTACCAATCCATATAATTAATAAACTTGATCATAAGACCAGAACTCTGTTGTTTATATTACAAAATAAGTTGCAGATATCAAAGGGCTGTGTTAAAATATGGAGAAATATTGTATTTGCTAATTTCTAGAATCAAGTTTTGAAAGAACTAAGATAATGTTTTAGAAATGTGGTACAAATAAAAAAGCCCTTTATTAATAAAATATGTTTTTTAACATCCTTGCAACATTTTGGTTAGTGAGTGCTTTATTACATACCATGGTATCTTTTAATATTAAGTACTGAAATAATAGCTTATGGTAGTGAAGTTTCTGGATTATTTTGATCTTGTTCCACTTAGGTAATTGCATTTAACCAATTTTGGACAGAGGAGTCTGGCAGGCTACAGTCATGGGGTCACACAAGAGTCAGATACAACTTAGTGACTAAACAATAGCAACAACAATTACAGCTTTAGCCCTCAGAGTACTGTAACTTTTCCAAATGTTTGGTCAATTGAACATTTAGGAATACCCAGTTATTGTTTTTCTTAGTCATTCCCATGACCATTGTCTTTGTTGAGGTTTCTGTGTTGCTAAGAAAAAAAAAAAAATTTAAAGCCCTACCTCCATTTTGTACGTTGGGAATTTAAGAGATTTTGTTGGAGTTTTTTAGAAGCAAGTTAATAAGTACATAAGTCAAGAAGATAGAGTTTAAAACATCCCCTCTGTTATAAGGTTACTAGAACACATGGCCCAAATGCAGATCAGGCATGGCTTCCTGATATAGCATCCTAGCTTCACCCAAACGTGCATCTCAATCAGAGCCACTGGCAACAATGAATAAAGATGGACATCTCACTTAACAAAGGAGCAAAGCAGAATTCAGGCATTCTATAGACGAACAGCCAGGGTGAGGGCACAGGAAGATTAAGGGACATGTCGTGTGTCCATTATATTCTTTGCGTTGCTTAATTAGAAAAGAGACTTTGTTTACAGGCAGGAATGAAGAAAGGAAGAGCGAATTAAGAGTGGTATCTGATCAAGCATTTCAGGTTAGAATGTGTCAAAATATTGAAGAAGGAAAAAGAAACCTCACTGTTTCATTTTATTTGGTAATTAATAAGTATGAATTTGTGCATAAACTCTTATTATGAGAGTGTTTCATTATTTCATCTCAAAAACAACAAACTCCCCCGTAAAGACTCAGGTGCAAAGACACCAAGCCTGCCCCAAGTTTCAGGAGGCAAAGCTGAGCATGCTGTGCAGAGAGATCAAATGACATCGAGTGTAAGATCCCAGGTGACTGTGGGCTTGGGGAGCAAAATAGTTGAAAAATCCCAAAGGTCAGTGAGAGACTTAAGAGTAAGATATAAAGAGAAATTTCAACAGTTAACACAATACAGAGTTCCGGAAGCATGATTCCAAGAAGAGAATGGACCTTTCATGCAGCAATGTCTTAAATTGGGATTGTTGAAGGGAAAAAGTCAGTCAGAAAAATATGGAAGATATAACTAGCTAAAGAGTTAAGAGTCTGGAATTCTGGAATTCTGGTGACAGTCAGTTGAGGAGCTTTGGGAAATTATTTCCTTCTCAAGATCATTTCTTAAGGAAATAATTTCCTTCCCAGTTTCCTCACTTATTCAATAAGGAATTCATCATAGATTGGCTTACAGTTATAGAATTTCCATTATACAAAGTCCACAATGAAAACCAAAAACAGAATTTTGAACTTTCACCAGAAAGATTATTGAAATATGCTTGCAGGAAGAATTCCATTGAAAGAAATATTATTTGTTTTAGTGTTTTCCATAGCTATGTATTCCTCAGGGTCAACAATTTGCCAGAAAAATACTAAAGTGTTTTTCTTACGCTCTGGAACAACGTTTTCAGGAAGGTATGAATGTGATTAGATAGACTGCTAAATTTTAACCAGAGAGAAGACACCTTCTTGAAAAGAGCATCAGCATTTCCAAAATGCCTTTATAATTTGAAGAAATTATTTCCAAATGTAACTTTTATATTTTAACTCAATTTATATTTTGAAATCAAAAATAAACTGTTCCGTTTTCGTAATACAAAATACTGTCAGTTGAACTTTAATGAAATCTTGACTGGTACGGTCAGATAGACAGAATAAACATTCCCTCCCAAATAGAAAATGTTTATTCCAGGTGGAAGCATGAGATAGACTTGGGAGGGCAGACTGGGGATATTAAAAAAAGGAGGTCAAAAGTACATATGCGTTAGCTTGGATTTCCTTGAAAGTTGAACCTGAGAGACTATGCAGTAAGTTTATTTAGGAATAGTATGAGGAATTAGGAGAGAAGAGGAGGAAAGAGAAAAAGCCAATACCAAGATACTTTCTACAACTGGGGTTCAATTCTACTGGAAACTTCTGATCAGATTATGAAATACCTCCTGATGTATGGGAGGCTGAAGCCTTTGTCCGTGGACTCTTACCCCTCCAGCTGAGAGTGTCCTGTGGGCAAGAACTCCCCTTAGTTCCGGTGTCTGTTTCTATGATGTTGGTAAAAGGCCCCCAGAAAGAAAAACAGAACAAAACATATCGCTTACGTTTACAGTAAACGTAGCTCAAGTGAGGATGAGAGGAAGCTGAGCTCACACAGAACTGACCACTAGCTAAGCACTAGAAGTATTTACTACAGTAGGCATTCCTGGCCGATATTTAGAGCTTTTCTTTGTTAAGTGAAATGATTTATTATAGAGTCTGATTATCTGGACAAGCGCCTTAATTCTACCCAAGGGCAAACATTCAATATGTTCTCTTTCACCACAACTAAGCTGTAATTCACTTTCTAACTGACTTTTCCAATTCCAAGTCTATTTTTTATACTGTCCCAACATTTTAGAATAAATTTTTGCGTATTTCTTAGCTCTTTCCTTTCTTAGCTCTCCTCTCTTCACTCATTCAGCAAACATTTGCTTGTTTCCTGTTATATGCCAGGAGATGTGAGGCAGCATGCTAGGCACAGTGCTAAGCACTTCACCTAACTAATCTTATTTACTGGACAATCCTATGAAAGATAGGTCATTATCATCCCCATTTTACAGATGAGAACATTCAGATACAAAGATGTAAAGTAACTAGCCTAAGGCCACATGGTTACTGGATGCTTGAGGCATGTCCTGGGCACTGAGCAGAGTCTCTATGCTCAGGCTGATTTGAGAAAAACAGTGTAGACATTTACACCATTGTCCCCAGTACCTCACAACTTCTGTACAGATACCCTCTCCTGTGTGGCTTTGCGGATCCTCAGGGTAGAGGCATGATATGTTTTTTCATCCCGTGGATACTGGGTCTGGCCACGTGACTTGCACTGGCCAATGGAATGTTTGCAAATGTGATATAAACAGAAGTTTAAACTTGATTGCACAGTGCTCTTACACTTTTTCCATGCATGTGTGCAGACTTAGCTTTGAAGGAGAGTTTGGAATTCTCTGGGATTTGGCACAGCTAGAATATAAGGCTTCACAGAGGAAAAGATAACTAGGGTGACCAACTATCCCAATCTGTATGGAAATGAGGAATTTTCCAGGAGATAGAATCTGTAATGCTATCACTGAGATATCTCTGGGCAAACCAGCATGGTTGGTTACCCTAGGCTGGAAAAGTAACATGGACAAGTAAGCAGACAGTTTTTCTTTTCACTTACTCAAGTGCTTTATAGAAAATAAAACAAAATTAAGAAGAAATTGGGACTTCCTTGCTGGCCTAGTGGATAAGAATCTGCCTGCCAATGCAGGGGACACAGTTTCGATCCCTGGTCCAGGAAGATCTCACAAGCCTGTGTGCCACAACTACTGAGCCCGTGCTCTGAAACTGTGCTCCTCAACAAGAGAGGCCACTCCAGTGAGAAGCCCTCATACCGCAAGGAAGAGAAGCCTCCGCTTCTGTAACTACAGAAAGCCTGCACAAACAGCAATGAAGACACAGCGCAGCCAAAAATAAATAAATTAATTGAACAAAAATTAAGGAGAAATTCGTGGAACCTAGGGAGTCATGAGGACATAGAGGAAAGTACTTGATATGTATGTACTTTGTATGTACTTTGCTTTCCAGATCCATGCAAAGATTTACCTTCCTAAAACTATCTCTTCTGAAGTTATAAATCCACACATGTGTTTGCACATTTTGCTCACTTGAGCACAAACTTTAAGTATAGGAAACACTTCAGTCAGTAAGAGTGGCTCTTCCTGGCAACAGTTCACAATAGGGGAGAGAAAGGCATATGAGAATCTAGAGGCTGGACTCTGATATAGCAAAATAAAAAGTTCAATAAATTTTCTCTTATACAACAGGAAGAAATTCAGGGTTATGAAAATTGACCACAATAATACAACAAATTGAAAAGTGTGTATTGTTTTAAAAAAGAAAACTGGTATTTTTCATAATAACATTGAGGGTCTGTGACATTTCCTCCTGAAGCTGCTCCCATCCCTCATCTCAGCTAAGTCTGCCTGGTGATGCTACCAATGCAGGGCAATGCATAAAACAAGCAGCTTTGTGTCTGGAGGCGATGTCTTGATTTGGATCAGAACACAACCAGTGTTATCATCTAATAAAAACCATGACAAATGGCACATGAATTGGGAAGCAAATGAATTTAAGTGGCAATGAATTGGGAAGACAAGAGGTTCAGTTAGCCTGAGGTTATAGTCCTGGCTAGGACAAAAAATGGAATAGCAAACTAGCCAGAAATTTTACAGAGATGTATTAGAAACACATCTGCACAGGAAAGAGGGGAGAGAGCCCAAGCCATCCACACAGCCGTGGCTGATTTCGATACAGCCTGAAACTGCACAGAAGATAGAGAGGGCTCAGAGGGAAGCAAAATCTGGCAGATTTAAAATTGACTGAACTTTAAATGCACTCCTTAGCATAAAAACACCTCCATCAACATAAAGTGCAAACTATTCTGGCTTGAGGTGTTCGAATACAACTTCTGTCCAATCAATAGCTGACTACTGAGCTCTGTAAAAACAGAGATGTGAGTTTGAGGTATTCAGGCTTAAAGGCAAAAACAAGAATTAAAAAAATATATATATTGAACAAAGATACCAGTAGCTTCACAATATAGGGAAACAAATTCCATAAACACAGTTCAGAAAAGTTACAAAACAAATAAACAACAGCAACAACAAACTTTGATTAGGATTACAATCAAGAGTTGCAATAATAGGTTATCCAAACATCCGGTGTTCAACAAAAATAAAAAACTATATGACATGGAAAGAAGCAAAAATTGTATCCCATTCTCAAGGAAAAAAAAGAAAGAAAAAAGATCCCACATTTGGGATTTATCAAATAAAGACTCTCAAGGAACTGTTCATATTCAAAGAGCTAAAGAAATTCTGCTTAGAGAATTAAATGGTAGTGTGATGACAATAAGTCAACAAATAAGGAATTATGACAAAAGGATGGAAATTTTTCAAAATAAAAATTTTGGAATTGAAAAGTAGAACAAACAAAAAATGATATTTTTGTAGGGGTGCTGAATAGCAAATTTGAAATAGAAGAAGAATCAGTGACTTTGAAAACACATTAAAAGAATTTACTCAGTTTTGAAGAATAGAGAAAAAAGGAATGAAGAAAACTGAACAGATCCTGAGTCCTATGGGACAATGTCGAGCATACAATATATGTGCTATAAAAGTCCTTAGTGGAGAAGAGAGGAAGCAGAGGGCAGGAAAAAATGTAAATAAATAATGATTGACAATATCCCAATACTGATAAAAGAAAACTTGGTGTAAAGAGAATCAAGCAACCCTAAGTAGAATACAAGCTCCCCAATTTTATACCTAAGAACAACCTAGTAAAATTATTGAAAGCCAAAGAATCTTAAAGGCAGTAAGAGAAAAATATTCATCACATCCAGGAAATAAAAATACTATTAAATGACTGAATTTTAATTAAAAATTATGGAGTTGAAAAGTCAATGAAATGACACAAATACTGAAAATGTAACTCTCAATTGAGAATTCTATGTTAAGTGATATATAGACATTCTAAGGTAAACAAAGACTGAGGGAAATGTTTTTTAGGAGCATTGCCTTCTGAGAAATACTGAAGAAACAATGAAAAGGATCATATAAGCAATTTTATACTAACAAATTAGTCAACTTAGATGGAAAGATGACATTTTAAAAAAGATACAAATAACCACAAATGATTCAATATGAAAAGTAATACGCATATGAAAAGAAGAAATTGAATTATCAATTAAAAATCTTCCCAGAACAGCTACCATCTAGAGTATTGCCAATTGCTGAGGCAAAAAGAAAGAGAAAGTTCTACATAGGACTGGCAAATCTACTTAAAAAACAAACAAACAATTTTTTACAAAGAAACGTCCAAGTCCAGATGACTGTCACTGGTGATTTCTAGTAAAAATTTTAAGAAGAAATTATACCAAAAATTCACAAATTCTTTTGAAAAATAGAGAAAGGTACAATTTCTAACTCATGAGGCTAGTATTATCCTGATACCAATACTAGACAAATCACAGAAAAAGAAATGCACAGGTCAATACACTTCATGAGCAGAGATGAAAAATTCCTTCTTTTAAAAATTATCAAATTGAATCCAGCAACATATTAAAGAAGGTTATCCAGTATGCCTGCTCAGTTGTGTTCGACTCCTTGCAGTCCCATGGACTGCAGCCTGCCAGCCTCCTCTGTTCACGGGATTCTTCAGCCAAGAATACTGGAGTGGGTTGCCATTTCCTCCTCCAAAGGATCTTCCCAACCCAGGGATCAAACCTGCGTCTCTGGTGTCTCCTGCACTGGCAGACAAATTCTTTACCACTGAGCCACTTGGGGAGCCCTAGCCACCATGACCAAGTGGGAATTATTTCAGTAATGTAAAATTGGTTTAACTTCAAAAATCAGTTATTGTGATAACTGATGCTAACAGAATAAAGGGAAAAGTAGTTATCACGATGGATGAGTAAAAATGCACTTGACAGAATTCAACCTTGTTCATGATGAAGACTCTCAACAAACTACTAGAAAATGACATTCTTCAACCTAGTAAAGGGGCTGGATGTGGAAAGAGACCGCATACAGAAAAGGTAGAAGTTACTTGGATGATGAAATATTCTAAAAGTCTATTACGGCTATGGCTGCACAGCTTCATAAAGTTACAAAAACTTATTGACTTGTACACTTAAACGTATCCATTTATGTAATGTAAATGTTATCTCAATAAAGCTATACCAATTAATACACAGTGAGGGATAGATGGTGGGGAAATTTAGACGAAACAACTTAGGCAATATACTGAAAACAGTTAAAACAAGATTACAGACAATGGCAAGGTATTTAGGTGATAGGGAGTGTAGGACAAAGTTAAGAGATGCCCCTCTACTAGTCCTTCTACTTTTGTGTGTGTTTGAAATCTATAATAAGGTGGGGGGAGAGGCTTAAAAAAAATCAAAGTGTTGGAGGGAAAAACAACAATTGGGAACTTTGCAGGGAGCAAGTGTTATGCAAAAATACCCTTTGGGTCATTCTGACATTCTTCCTCTCCTTTGGGAAGCACCTTGTTAAGTTTCTAGATGTTTTACATAGTTTTTCCTTTGGTGAGTGCATTTGATCCTAATATTTGAAGAGAGGAAGATAAGACAGTGTTATCTCTGCTATGCAGATGAAGAAGTCACAGTTCAAGGTGACAAAAATAGAAAGGGGTTAAGCTAAGGACAGTCTGGGTGCCCAGTGCTCTAGCCACTGCACTGGGAGGCCCCTTGCACCTGCCCAGGACGAGGCTGGACCCAACCTGAATTGGGTGATAGGTAGGAATTGTCTTCAATGTCCTCACAATGCCCCACCTCTGTGAGGACTCTTTTCTCCTAATTTGGCCTCACTGACATTGCTTTGCCTCAGCCTACACTCCCCATCCCCTAAAATCACACACACACGTTCTGTTTTGAAACTCTTTACAGGCAGTCCTTTTCAGTTAGTACTCCACATTCTCCTTCCATCTCATTTCCCTACTCCATCAGTAGGGATCATCTTCTTTTTGAATTCTTGGTTGAAAATGCTCAATAAAATATACACTCCAAAGGGTTACTCAGTTCAGTTCAGTCGCTCAGTCGTGTCCGACTCTTTGCAACCCCGTGAATCGCAGCACGCCAGGCCTCCCTGTCCATCACCAACTCCCGGAGTTCACTCAGACTCACGTCCGTCGAGTCAGTGATGCCATCCAGCCATCTCATCCTCTGTCGTCCCCTGCTCCTCCTGCCCCCAATCCCTCCCAGCATCAAAGTCTTTTCCAACGAGTCAACTCTTCGCATGAGGTGGCCAATAGATTAATGCTAATCTTACCAGAAGTATGTACATATTAACAGAGGCCAAAAAACCCCACAAGGAATACTTGTCTTACTGAAAAACTTTAAGGTTCTGTAGAATGTTGATAAGGAGAGCACTTGAAGGTAAGGAAAAACTTTTTTGGGCCTTGTATGTTACCTTCCAGCCAATATATTAAGGCTTAACCCAAGTTATCATTAATAAACAAACATTGAGGGTGATGAACAAGTCAGCATTAGTGTATAAACCAAGCTTCTCTTTATTCATGATGGAAAATGACCTTCCATTGTCATTTCATGTGAAAATTCTGTGATGAGTGAGCTATAAATGGAATTCATGTGAACATAAAGGGGCAGAGGGTGGTGAACAGTATTTGAAATGTATCTCGGGTCCTCTTCCTTTCCTCCGTGTGGGGATGTTCAGCAACTTAAAGATCACTCTTGCCTTCAAATGTGTCTCAGTGAATCAGAATACTAGATATTTGGTTTAAGGTGGGTATTTTTCACAGAGTTCTTCCCACAATTCTTTCCAGTTGAGTCTCTGTTCTTTGATCCACTCTCTTGAACACTTTCTTCACTGAGATCACCATGTTCATTAAATATGTGCATATTTACTCATCCAACAAAATTTTTGAGCATCTGTTATGTGTCAACACAATTCTGGGTGAATGAGACATCAGCAGTGATCAAAACAAAGAAAGATGTTGCTCTGTGGAGGGAGGCAAAATGAAGGAGACAGACAATGATACCATAAAAGATACATGATGTAGGATGTTAGGAGCTGGTAGATGCTGGGAAATGTTAGCAGTGCATATGACCTAACTCTGCAGGACACATGAGGTATTTGAGGAGCTCTTCTTCCCTGGTAGCTCATATGGTAAAGCGTCTGCCTGCAATGCAGGACACCCAGGTTCGATTCCTGGGTTGGGAAGATCCCCTAGAGAAGGAAATGACAATCCACTCCAGCACTCTTGCCTGGAAAATCCCATGGATGGAGGAGCCTGATAGGCTACAGTCCATGGGGTCGCAAAGAGTTGGACACGACTGAGCAACCTATGGCATGGTAAAGATGTTAGTGTGGCTGGAGAAGGGGGAATGGGATGGAGGTGGGTAGGGAAGAAGAATAGACGCCAATGTCTATGATAGATTACATGGGGCATGGTAGACCACTGAAAGTTCTGACCCTTCCTCTGAGTGTAATAAGGAGCCATTGCAGGCTTCAAGCAGAGGAATGGAATCATCTTATTTATATTTTATAAGAATCACTTCAGTTGTTATGTATAGAATAAGGAGAAAGATAAAAAGAGAGAAATTAATTATAAAGCAGCTAGAAAAAATCAGATGAGAAAGGCTAGTCCAGAGTGATAGTGGTAGAGACAGGGAGAAGTGTTCTTCTGGTTATAGTAAATCCAGATTCTAGAAAATTTTCTTCACCAGGGAATAGGTCTGTCTCCCTCACTAAACTATGACCTGGGCATACCTCCAAAATACTATGCTCAATGCACGTGTGATTAATGAATTAAGAAATGAATTAATGAATATTTGATAGTTATGATCAATCTGAAATACAAAGGGAATACAAAGCTGTTTCAAGGCAGCCTGGCCACTCTAAATATTACCTGTGGCCACAAGCCGATAACTGTTGTGAGAACAGCTGTAATCATCTTTGGATACGAAGACTTCTGATCATTTTCATTTGGAAATATCTGAAATAGGTATTTCCAGAATAGAATTGGAAAGTTTCTGCCCAAGATTTGTCCTCAATAAATTCATAAAATGAACCTTCCTTCACTCAGCAGCTGTTATTAAGGAAATGTGTGCAAACATACAATTTTGAACTGTTATTAAGTTCCTCAAATATGGTGAATGGTTGACAGGCCGTAGCATCAGCCTTCTAAATCTGATTCTACCTCCAGGCTCCCTTGTTCCCATAGACCTCCTGTACCATTCCCAGGGCATTGTCTCTAAAGCACATTTTTGCTTTCAATAATTTTCCATTGATTTTTCACTTAAGGAAAATGTTCTCAACCTTGGCATCCTAGGCACTTCAAAATATTTAGCTTTACATTTCCACCCATTACCTAAGCTCAAGACAAGTATACTTATTATTGAGAGAAATTTAAATTTTCTTAAGGAGACACATTCTGAAGATGAACTTCTGGGTTCAAGTCCCAGCCAAACACAAGAAGTGACCTCTCTAGTCCCAGTGTCAGCCTTTGGTAAAATGGAATACTAACAGTTCCTACATTATTCCTTGCAAGGATTTATTTTGATAACAAATGTAAATCTTGCTAGACTCTAAGCTCCATGAGTTCCAAATTGTTCTACATGTAGGCTAAGTCACTTTAGTCATGTCCTACTCTTTGCAACCCTATGGACTGTAGCCCACCAGGTTCCTCTGTCCATGGGATTCTCCAGGCAAGAATACTGGAGGGGGTTGCCATGCCCTCCTCCTGGGGATCTTCCCAACCCAGAGATTGAACCTTCTCTCTTAAGTCTCCTGCATTGGCAGGCAAGTTCTTTACTACTAGCACCACTTGGGAAGCCCAAATTATTCCACATTGAATCCCAATGTCATATATGTAGCAGACACGGAACTTATATCCAGTGAATAATTTTACAGTTGAGTGTGTATTATCTGCCTGGTACTTTTCTAAAATCTGAGGATTTATAGTCATTCTTCTCAGGGAGTTTGCCTTCTAGTTAAGGAAGATAATAAACAAAAATGAAAACAATATATACTAAATTTCACATATTGATAAATGCCAATTAAAAAAAATAAAATGGGGTAATATACAGGAGTGCCTGGTTTGTGGCCATAGAAGAACTCTCTGAAGAAGTCAAATATAGACTGAAATATAATATTGGGAAACAAAAGTCATACAAAACAGGGGCAGGTGAGGACCTTACAGGTGAGAGGAATCGGAAGAGACAGGTTCTGAGGCAGGTGTGTTCAATGAACAGAGAAAAGACCAGCACATCTAGGTTATCAGGTCAGTGGTCATGCTGAGAGTAACAAGAACTGAGTTGAAACTGGTAGGCAGGGCCCTTCGGCTAAGATAAGAATTGTTGTCAGTCACTCAGTCATGTCCAGCTCTTTGCAACCTGGTGGACTGCAGCATGCCAGGCTTCCCTGTCCATCAACAACTCCCAGAAGATAAGAATTTGAAAATGTATTTTTAGTGTAATAGGAAGCCACTGGAATATTTTAAGCAGAGGAATGGTCACAGTTCCTGGGCAGTTGTATAGAAAATGGATTTTAGGGGACAAGAGCAAGAGCAGGGAAATGGCTAAGAGCTCATATTGTAATCCATGTAAGAGATTATGGTGGCATGCCTTTGTCTGATATAATGGGAGAGGAAAGATTTAGAAGACATTGGGTTGTCCAAAAAGTTCGCTTGGGTTTTTCTATAAGATGTTATGGAAAAACCTGAACTAACTTTTCTGTCCAACTTTTCTGTCCAAGTAGTTTGAAGGCAAAAACAAAGGAATGAGAGGAGTCAAAGATAGTTTCATTCAGGACCATGTCTTTCGTGGGCTCTTCTACCATGAAAATAATATTTAAAGTTCTATTTTATGACTGTACGTGTTGGTTGCTCAGTCTGACTCTGTGACCCCATGGACTGTAGCCCATCAGGCTCCTCTGTCCATGCAGTTCTCCAGGCCAGAATACTGGAGTGGGCAGCCTTTTCTTCTCCAAGGGATCTTCCCAACCCAGGGATCGAACCCAGGTCTCCCGCATTGCAGGCGGATTCTTTGCCATCTGAGTTACTAGGGACAATACAGAATCTGCCTGCAATGTGGGAAACCCGGGTATGATCCCTAGGTCAGGAAGATCTTCTGAAGAAGGGAATGGCTACCCACTCCAGTATTCTTGCCTGGAGAATTCCATGAACAGAGGAGCCTGGTGGGCTACAGTCCATGCAGTCAGAAAGAGTCAGACATGACAGAGTGACTAACATTTTATGACTGTATGGGTGTAAAGACAAACACAATCCAAGCTAGGTTATATTATTTTCCTTCCGGTTGTAAAAGAAGTGAAAACATTTTCATGGATCTCTAAAACTATTGTGGACCCTAAGCACTGTGGCTAATAGATAAATTGACTCTGGTTCTAATTTCATATGTTTAAGGTATATGGCATTATAGTTCAACATGTATACATATATAGAGTAACCACCACCACAGTCTAGTTACCATTCCTGCCATACAGTTGGCTCCCTTCATCCATCTCACCTGCCTCCAACTCCCTTCCCTTTCGGAAACCGCTAATCTGTTCTCTGTATCTATGATCTTGTTTTTGTTTTGCTTATTAAGGGGTTTTTTGTTTGATTGCTTCTTTTCTTTGTTTTTATATTTCAAACATGAGTGAAATCATGTTATTTGTCTTTCTCCATCTGACTTATTTCACTTTAGGTCCAGCCATGCTGTCTCATATAACAGAACTTTATTCTTTTTTATGATTGCATAATAGTCGTGTGTGTGTACGTGTGTGTGTGTGTGTGTGTGTGTGTGTGTAACATCTTCTTTATCCATTTATCTATCAGTGGACGTTTAAGTTGTCTCCATATCTTGGCTACTGTAAATAATGCTGCAACGAACAGAAAGGTGCATGAATCTTTTCTGGTTAGTGTTTTCATGTTCTTTGGAAAAATACTCAAGTAGAATAACAGGGTTACATTGCAGTACTGTTCCTAAATTTTTGACAAATCCTTTACTCTTTTCCACTGTGGCTACACCAATTTGCAGTCTCACCAACAGTGCACAAAGGTTCCCTTTTCTCCACATCTCCGCCAACATTTGTCTTGCCTTGTTTTTTTGATAACAGCCATTCTAACAGGTGTGAAATGATATTTCCCTGTGCAGGTGAATTTGCATTTTCCTGATAAATTAGTGATGTTAAACAATTTTTCATGTCCCTATGGGCCATTTGTGTATCTTCTTTGGAAAAATGTCCATTCAGATCCTCTGCCCATACTCTGGTTCCATTTTTAAAATAAAAGAATACAAAGTTTAGTAGAATATGTTTGAAAATAGTAAGACTTTAATGCATATTAACTATCAAACTATTATTACTATTATTATGTATCTAGACATGTTCTATGCTTCCTAATCTCTGTGAATTTGCTCATGCTGCCCCTTAAATTTCTCTTTACAGTCAAAAACTCATCCATCCTTCGATGCCCAAACCAAATGCCAGCTCTTAAGTCTTTTCTGGATCTTCAGTTTAGCTCAGTCACTCAGTTGTGTCCGACTCTTTGAGATCCCATGAACTGCAGCACGCCAGGCCTCCCTGTCCATCACCAACTCCCAGAGTTTACCCAAACTCATGTCCATCAAGTCAGTGATGCCATCCAACCATCTCACTCTCTGTCGTCCCCTTCTCCTCCTGCCCTCAATCTTTCCTAGCATCAGGGTCTTTTCAAATGAGTCAGCTCTTCGCATCAGGTGGCCAAAGTATTGTAGTTTCAGCTTCAACATCAGTCGTTCCAATGAACACCCAGGACTAATCTCCTCAAGGATGGACTGATTGGATCTCCTTGCTGTCCAAGGGACTCTCAAGAGTCTTCTCCAACACCACAGTTCAAAAGCATCAATTCTTTGGCACTCAGCTTTCTTTATAGTCCAACTCTCACATCCATACATGACTATATATGGTTCTTCAACTGGATCTGCAATTGGTCGTAATTCTTCTCCTATCTGACCCCACAAGTCCATACTGTTACTTCCTCTCCAACTCTAATTAAAGCCCAATGTTAATTTATGTGCTTCTCTCCCTTACAAGTTTTTAGTTCCTTTTAATGTTTGTGAATTATCTTGCACCATGGCTCTATCTTTTACTGTGCCTAGCCAGGTATATTACACAGAGTAAAGCCTCAATAAATATTTGTTGACTCAAATATCAAAGAAAACAGCCAGTCAGCCAAGTACCCTCACCAAAGCCTTTTGGGGCAAACTGATCTCCCTTATTGCTGCCCAGACTGGCACATAATTACTTTGAGACCATCTATTAAGCAACATACAAATTTCCTCCTGAGAAATACAAATTTCCTCCTGCATACAAATTTCCTCCTGAGAAATCTGTATGGAGGTAAAGAAGCAACAGTTAGAACTGGACATGGAACAACAGACTGGTTTCAAATCGGTAAAGGAGTACATCAAGGTTGTGCCTTGTCACCCTGTTTATTTAACTTCTATGCAGAGTATATCATGCAAAATGCTGAGTTGGATGAAGCACAAGCTGGAATCAAGATTGCTGGAAGAAATATCAATAACCTCAGATACCCAGATGACACCACCCTTAGGGAAGAAAGCTAAGAATAACTAAAGAGCCTCTTGATAAAGTGAAAGAGAGTGAAAAAGTTGGCTTAAAACTCAACATTCAGAAAACTAAGACCATGGCATCCCATTCCATCACTTCATGACAAATAGATGAGGAAACAATGGAAACAGTGACAGACTTTATTTTGAGGGGCTCCAAAATCACTGCAGATGGTGACCACAGCCATGAAATTAAAAGATGCTTGCTCCTTGAAAGAAAAGCTTTGACCAACCTAGACAGCATGTTAAAAAGCAGAGACATTACTTTGCCAACAAAGGTTCATCTCGTCAAATCTATGGTTTCTCCAGTAGTCATGTATGGATGTGAGTGTTGGGCTACAAAGAAAGCTGAGTGCTGAAGAATTGATGCTTTTGAACTGTGGTGTTTGAGAAGACTCTTGAGAGTCCCTTGGACTGCAAGGAGATCCAACCAGTAATCCCAAAGGAAATCAGTCGTGAATATTCATTGGAAGGACTGATGCTAAAGCTGAAGTTCCAATACTTTGGTCATTTGATGTGAAGAACTGACTCACTGAAAAAGACCCTGATGCTGGGAAAGATTGAAGGCAGGAGGAGAAGGGGATGACAGAGGGTGGGATGGTTGGATAATATCACCAACTCGATGCAGATGAATTTGAGCAAACTAGGCGATGATGGACAGGGAAGCCTGGCGTGCTGCAGTCCATGGGGTCACAAAGAGTTAGAAACAACTGAGCCACTGCACTGATTGAACAACAGAATGCTAAAAGAACAAGGAATGCCGACCGTGACTCCCCACTTTGCAAATGCTGCTGCCAGGCTTCTAAATAAAAACTTATGGAGCATCCTTCCAGAACACCAGCTGAAATGCAAACAGAGACTTGCACTTTGTTGACTCCCAGAACCATAAATTTAGAGTCTTGGATAATCTCCATCATTGTTGATGATGACTGTGATCTATGGCAGCTGAAAGGTAACGATTCTGATTAGACATAGAAAGGAAATCAGATCTTGAGTAAATGGAAACATTATTCATTTGAATCACATTTGTTCTAATACTTAATACAGCACACTGGGCTTGACTTTGTGGAAAAGACAGAGATGGAAGATCCAGTCTTTGTTCTCAATAGGACTTTTTTCTACAGCAGAAGATGGAGCTCGTGGGTAAAAGACCCCGTGGGGTGGAAAATGTGAAGAGGGCTCTGTGTCCTCAATAAGAAGAGGCTACTATTTAGCTCCAGCATGGAAGTTATTGTGACCTTGGACAAATCAGCCCAAATTTCTGAACTTCAATTCTTTTCTCTGGAAAAAAGCTAATTGTTTGCTACCAGGAATGCTGGCTTGTTTTACTACTCAGTGAACATCATAATTTCTGGGCTTTTCAATAATTTAGTGGCTTTTATTGCTCAGTTTTCAGTTAAATACACGAGTTGCATTTAAATATGCAAGCTACTATTTTGGGGAAAGAGAGAGGAATTATACCTCAGTAAATTAACAAACAGGCACAATGGAAATAATTCATATATGTATCAACAATTATTTGTTGAATGCCAACTAGCAGCAAAGCAATTTGATTGGCATGAATCAGTGTTTCTCAGATAGTATCTATTTCATTCCTTAGGGAACATTTGACAATTTCTAGAGATATTTCTGGTTGTTTATTATGCCTTATGCTTTCTAACAAATAGGAATTTTTCCCTAACCCTTCTCTTGGAAGATCTTTCTTAGCATCTCCTCTCAATCAATCTTTTCTTACTGAAATAACCAAGACTATAACAGTTGACCCTCAAATAACAAGAGTTTGAATAGCACTGGTCCATGTACATACGTATCTTTCTCTATAAATATGTACCACAGTGTTACACGACCTGAGGTTGGTTGAATCTGACAATGCAGAATCAAGGATACAGAGGGCTGATTGTAAAGTTATATACATGGATTTTCAACTGTGTAGCGGGTTAGTACCCTTAACCTCCATGTTGCTCAAGGATCAGCTGTAATTCTCAACAGGGGGTATGAAAAGAGGACTCATGTACTAATAATTTCAGGCCAGAAAAGCCTTGCTGTGGAGGGCTGTCTTTGACACTAAAGGATGTTTAACAGTGTCCCTCACCACTACCCAATAGAAGCCAGTAGCACCTCCTTAGTTGTGGAGGAAAAAAATGTCTACAGAGTTGTCCGACACCCTGTGGGAGAAGGGGCATGATCACATCTAGGTGAGGACCACTGGTACAGGGGAATTAGAAAGAATCAAGAGGTGTGGTCTGACTCTTACTTCCATACATGACTACTGGAAAAACCATAGCTTTGACTTTATGGACCTTTGTGGATCGTGATGTCTCTGCTTTTTAATATGCTGTCTAGGTTTCTCATAGCTTTCCTTCCAAGGAGCAAGTGTCTTTTAATTTCATGACTGCAGTCACCATCTCTAATTTTGGAGCCCAAGAAAATGAAATCTGCCACTGTTTCCATTTTTTCCCCATCTATTTGCCATGAAGTGTGGGACAAGATGCCATGATATCAGTTTTTTGAATGTTGAGTTTTAAGACAGCTTTTTCACTCTCTTCTTTTACCCTCATCCAGAGGCTCTTTAGTTCCTCTTTGCTTTCTGCCATTAGAGTGGTGTCATCTGCATTCAGGGGTTGTTGATGTGAGAGTTGAACCATAAAGAAGGCTGAGTACTGAAGAACTGATGCTTTCAAATTATGGTGCTAGAAAAGACTCTTGAGAGTCTCTTGGACAGCAAGCAGATCAAACCAGTCAATCCTAAAGGAAATCAACTCTGAGTATTCATTGGGAGGACTGATGCTGAAGCTCCAGTACTTTGGCCACCTGTTATGAAAAGCCAATTCATTGGAAAAGACCCTGTTGGTGGGAAAGATTGAGGGCAGGAGAAGGGGATGACAGAGGATGAGATGATAGGATAGCATCACCAATTCAATAGATATGTTTGTGCAAACTCCAGGAGACAGTGAAGGACAGGAAAGCTTGGCAGGCTGCAGTCTGTGCAGTCACAAAGAGTTGGACACGACTTAGCAAGTGAACAACATCAAAAGCCTTAACAAATGCTCATGACTTTTGAGCTTTTAATTATACTTCTAGGGCATCTATCATAAAGAAAGAATCCTAAAGAGATATTTTTAAGGGCCTAAATGTCTAATTTTCCTGGAGGAAATAGGTACGTAAATTCTAGAATTGCTATGTTGTGGAATATTATGCAAACCTTAAAAATATAATGTTGAAGAAGATATTTCTCTGATGTTGAGTGCATTAAAAACTGGTTGTTAAACCACAACTCTATAAGCAACACTCAGTATAAAAGCAAAGCAAAAAAATTTCAAAAAATTTTAATAATACTATTTTTAGATATAAGACAAATATGGTTATTTTATCCTTTTGATTGCATATATGAATCCTTGTTATATATAAATGTAGCCAATTAACTTTTTCTTATTGTTATAAGACCCAGGTCAATGTGAAAGACTTATGGGGTACAGTTGGTGATGTCTCTCTGTAATGATGAGTGAGCATTACAATGCTTTCTTCAAGTCTCTTATGATGCTGTTTTGAAGAAAAGATATTGGTTCTTCTGTTGGCACCCTGCTTGCTGGTAGAAAAGAGCAAACGATCAGTAGTTAGTTTCCCTTTTGCTCCAAAATTTGGCATGCAAGACAAACCACTGATGAAATGCATTTGCATTTGAATTATGTCTACCCCAGAGCCAATCCCAGATCTCTTCCAAAAGCTTTTTATGTGCGGTGTGAGCACTTGTTCAGTTTGTTCCAGTAGTGAGGCTCTCTACAGAAAAATGATTTCCAGTTTAGCTGAGTGAGAATAAAGCCTGCCAGGAGAAAGCCATCACTTTATGAATATGAAATGTCCGTAAAAGAGACAGCTTCAGTAACTCATTCCTCAAAGGAGATATGGATAGGGCCAGAAATCAGAGTGCAAAGGGCTAGCTTTTAATGCCTACTGGAAACCCTGCCTTATAAAACAAGTAAATGTATATATTTGTTGTCATCAAATGTTCTGTTTTCTAGATGCTTATTTATGAATAACTTGGAATCAAACTGTTTAAAAACATAGTATTAATGTGTGGGAGTTGTTTTTCTAATCCATTGAAATTTTTTCCCAGTATTAAGTTAAATGGTAGGGAAAAAGCTTGAAAAGGACACACACACACACATCACATGTGACTGCCTCAGCAATTGCACTTGAAACCATAGTTACTTTCTTGGTAGTCATACCCATTAACTCAATGCAGTCATACTTTGAAAACTCATCTTTTCCATAGCTATGCTGAGTTTGCATGTGATTGGACATATCTAAACATTCATGTTTTTCTTACATGCCATGGGAAAGTGGCGACATTCTTTTTTTGTGGTTTTGGTTAACATTTACACATCCTTCCCAAAACACCACCAGAGAATGTTGTTTCACTGATGGGAATGCAATGATATGCTTCACATGTGACGCCCTCTACTAAGGATGCCACCCAAGAAGATCAGAAAGTCCACTGTGAGAGCAGAGTAAGTCATTTTCAAATGAAATTACAGCCACTGCCTGGATTCAACCCCCTTCAAATACAGTGTGTGATGGTTTATCCTTTTTCTATTCCTAAGGAAGTTCTGTCTGACATTCAATGGGCTGAACAGTAAGAAAGTGTGATGTGTATTCATGTACAATATTTATTTTTTTCTTTCTGACTTAACTCACTCTGTATGACGGACTCTAGGTCCTTCCATGTCTCTGCAAAAGGCAGTTTCATTCCTTTTTATGCCTGAGTAATATTCCATCGTATGTATATACCACATCCTCTATCCTTTCCTCTGCTGATGGATATTTAGGTTGCTTCCATGTCCCTGGCTATTGTAAATAGTGCTGCAATGAACATTGGGGTGTACATATATTTTGGAATTATTGTTTTCTCTGGCTTGGATTTCACTTATAAGAGGTACACAGAATAGACAAATTCATACAGTCAGAAAGTATATTGGTGGATGCCAGGGCCTGGGGGTGGGGAGGGGGAATGGGAAGTTCGTGTTTAATGGGGACAGAGTTACAAGTTAGGAAGGAGAAAAATTCAGGAGATGAATGATGTTGAGAATTGCACAATAATGTAAATGTACTTAGTGCCACTGAACTGTAGAGTTAAATATGGTTAAAATAGTATGGTTTATATTATGTGACCACAATTTTACCACAATTAAAAACCATTTTAAAAGAAGGAATGATACCTAGATGCATGATTACGCAGCCTGGACACAGTAATGGTTTTAGTAAATGTCCCAACTCGTTTCCCACCCAACATTTCAGATTCACATGACTGCCTTTCATTTTTCACATGTCTTTTCTTTTGAGTCCCTGCATTGTATCCAAAGACACAATAAAGGAGGCGTCTTTCAGGGAACTCCCCACAGGATTGAAGGTAAGAGATGTTGGATGAGTCCCACTGAGCATTCAGTTCAGTTCAGTCGCTCAGTCATGTCCAACTCTTTGCGACCCCATGAACCGCAGCACGCCAGGCCTCTCTGTCCATCACCAATTCCCAGAGTCCACCAAAACCATGTCCATTGAGTCAGTGATGCCATCCAACTATCTCATCCTCTGTCGTGCCCTTCTCCTCCTGCCCTCAATCTTTCTCAGCATCAGGGACTTTTCCAATGAGTCAGCTCTTTGCATCAGGTGGCCAAAGTATTGGAGTTTTAGCTTCAGCATCAGTCCTTCCAATGAATATTCAGGAATGATTTCCTTTAGGATGGACTAGTTGGATCTCCTTGGAGTCCAAGGGACTCTCAAGAGTCTTCTCCAACACCACAGTTACATACCCACAATTCATTGAGTTCTTGCATGTAAAGTGATAAGTACATTGCAATGTGATGTTTCATGCTTTTTAATCCTTGAAACAACCTTATAAAATAGACTCTTCTCCTCATTTTACATATTTAGAAACTGTGGCACAGAAACCTTCAAGTTCTCATGGCTGCAATACATGGAATAAACTGGGATTTTAAGAAGAGTTTGTTGGGTCTCTAGAGAAATTGATCAACCTTTCTGTGTTTCAGGAACAAAATTCTGAAATATTCTGGAGTTTATAGCTGTTCATCTCTCCAAAGCCCCATTCTATTCAGGTCAATTAAGCAAGGCCTCTGCTGTCTTTTGTTTTGTATCTAAATGCTCTTTGGCTTTCCTGAAAAAAGCCCAACAATAAGCTTCCAAAGATGTGGATACAGACCAAGGTTGCAATTATGTTTATTACATACTAAGGATGTGACTCCAATAGAGTTTTTCCAGAAACAAAGGGGGCAGAGATGTAGCAGAGGTTACACTGAAGACAGACCTATGTGACAAGATGAAAATACGTAAATCTGAAATAGTGACTGAAATCTCAGACATTGTATATCACCCCCGTAATATCTTCGAAGACTTTATGAAAATATGAAGTACATGTAAAATTGTAGTCATCCATCCTTATCTCCTCTTTCTGTATTAGTATTTTCTAGCTTTCCTTCTTCCCAAATTACTACCAAGATATGAGGTTTCAACGGTGTATCTCTTATGCAAACATTTGCATTAAAAGTGGGCCATTGATGAGGTAATTTTGAAACAAAGGAATATATTCTAGCAGTAAGACTTTAGACATCTGGCAGGCTTGTTGGGGACAAGGAATTTCCCAGGGCCCTACAAATTACTATTTACTCAGACAGTGATGGAGACCCAAGATGACTAGACTTCCTATGTTCTCTTTTCCCAAAAAACTGTCCTTAAGAAAGTTTTTGGCACACAGAAAGTTACCAGCCACTGTATCTTCATCTCCAGTCTTCAAACTCTTCTGAGTTCCTGCTTTACATCCTTAACTTTTCATCACAAGTTTTGCCTCAATATTACAGAGACATCTTAAATCCATGTACACAACTGAACGGATAGTTTCTGTCCCTAGACCTGACCCTCTTCTTGTTTCTCATTTTCTGACTATGCCACACAAGATGGACCTAGAGTCTGTCAAACAGAGGGAAGTAAGTCAGAAGCAGAAAAAAAAAAGTATCATATATGAATGCATATGTGTGTAATCTAGAAATATGGTCCAGAAGAACTTGTATCCAAGGCAGGAATAGAGACCCAGACATAGAGAATGGACATGTAGACACAGGAGGGGATGGAGAGGAAGGGATAAATAGGGAGATTGGGACTGATGTATACACATTACCATGTGTAAAATAGACAGCTAGTGGGAATCTGCTGCATAGCACAGGGAACTCAGCTCTGTGCTCTGTGATGACTTAGAGGAGTGCAATGGGGCTGGGGCTGTAGGGAGGCTCAAGAGATAGGGGATATATGTAAATATAGAGTTGATTCACTTTATTGTACAGGAGAAACTAACATGACATTGTAAAACAATTGTTTTCCAATAAATTAAAAAAATAAAGTACAAAAAAGAGTCTTCAACTCTTCTCACACCCTTAGAAGATTCAAACTGAGGTTTGAAGTTCTATTCCCGAAGCATATACTGTACGCCAGTGTACAAACTTCATTGTCAAGCCTCTGATTTAAGTCTTTGTCATCTCTAGTGTGGGCCTCCCTGGTGGCTCAGTGGTAAAGAATCTGCCTGCAATGCAGGAGACATGGGTTCTATCCCTGGGCTGAGAAGATCCCCTGGAGAAGGAAATGGCAACCCACTCTAATATTTTCTTGCTAGGAAATCACCTGTGTAGAGGAGCCTGGAAGGCTACAGTCCATGCGAAAAGAGTCAGACACAACTTAGCAAGGGAGTAACAACAACATCTCTTGCTTGGATGTCTTAAAACCACCTATGTGATTTGCTGCAAAAGTTGCTCTCCTTCATAGCATATCCTACATTGCTACTAGAAATACAGTTGACCCTTGAACAACACAGGGTTAAACCTGTTGACCATCTTCACAGCTGAAAATCTGCATATAATATTTAAATATTGGCTCTCTGTGTACGTGGTTCTTGTTCTTCCACATCCACATTTCTACACACAGATTCAGCTGAGGCAAATTCTGTGTCACTGTAGTATTTACTATTGAAAAAATCTGTGTATAAGTGGACCCACACTGTTCAAATATGGACTGTTCAAGGGTCAAGTATACTTAGGTAGTAGAACTGATCATATTTAATCTTCTGCTTGAAAATATTTATCCTATAGGCCACATCAGAGTTCAAACTCCTTCCTGTGAGTCAAAGCTGTTTAAAATCTGCCTTCATTTACTTCTTCTTTTCAAATGGTCACTCTCTTTACTGTCTCAATAGCCTACAAAACTGAAGTGTGAAAAACTCTAAGTTTTCTTTCTTTCCTGTGATCAAAAAATGGTCTTCAGTGACCATTTCCATGCTGTACTAATTTTTGAAATTTCAGAGAAAATTCATTTATTTCTAGGTTTTCCCCTATTCTTGTCCAGTAACTTCTTAGTCTCCTCCAGATTAAACCTTAATATAATTAGGATTTCCCCCTCTTCATTCCCTTCCAAGTGTTCTATGCTTCTCCCTCTTCTTGGCCCTGATTTGGAGGCTCTGGGTGGTTCATCGCCCCCTTTTTTGTTGCTACAGAATAAGCAGCACACTTTCTGGCTTCTGTGATCATGCCAGCATCTGTAACTAAAGCCCCTACCCCTTAAGCTTAGATAACACCCAGTGCTTGTTTGGCATGTGGCACCGGACCCATCTGACACTTCTCCATTGACTGCATGCAGCTTTCTGCCATCTACATTCTAAGAAGATGCAGCGACACCCTCATTCACTCCGTGCAGATGATCCAGGCCTTTGCTTTTTCTTTTGATTGGGATTTTAGCTTTCCCTCTCACCTAATACTTAGGTTTTATTCATGGCTTTAGAAGACATAAAATATTCCCCAAGGCATCTGGGGACCATGGGAAATTGAGAAAGAGGTATGACAGGGAGATATCAATGCCATCACATTTTCTATTCTTCATATGTGGGGCTCATCAAGGGAGCTGCTGCATTTTCAAGAACCTACAGACAGGAAGCAGGTGGCAAATCTTCACCAATCTAGAATCTCAATCATATAGGAAAGTTACTCCAGGGAAGGGCATAGAGAATAGGTCCCATCATGGACTGTCATCTCTCCAGACTGTTTCTCTTTTCAAATCAGAATCTTCTCATAGAAATAACAACATGAGAAAAGCACAGAAAAAAAAAATCCCATCTTTTTTTTTAATCTCCTTATTGCGTGTGTGCCACATTGAGAAGATTAGAAGGAAAAATCTAGCATCTTTTATTTAAGATCCTTATATTTTAAGATCTCTTTTATTTAAGATATCAAAGCAAAATGCCACTATAGAAGGAAGTGAAATAATATTTACATAAATGAAAGAATATACCAATTTCCTAGATTGGAAAATATTTAGTAGTGAAATTTTTTCACCTGTGTTAAGATTATTTATCTTACATAAAAAAATAGAGCATGCTGGCAATTTACTTGGTTTGAATTAACAGCAATATGTTCATAAGATATTCTTAAGATAAAGTTGGTGCTTCCCCAATGATTCAGCAGTAAAGAATCTACCAGCAATTCAGGAGATAGAGGAGACAAGAATTTGATCCCTGGATTGGGAAAATTCCCTGGAGGAGAAAATGGCAGCCCACTCCTGTGTTCTTGCTTGGGAAAGCCCATGGCAGAGAAGCCTGACAGGCTATAGTCCATAGGGTTTCAAAGAGTTGGATATGACTGAGAATGAGCTTGAGCATTAAGATCAAGTATTCTGTGGCCATTTGGCACTTAAAATTTTCCCATTTAGCAGAATTCATTAAAAAAAAAAAAACTAATATTTAAAATGAGGCTTTTTTTTTAACGAGACCAAAACAACCATTTGATTGTATAATCTTCAAAGTATTTAATTTGTATTAAAACTAAATCCAGAGGCTCTGAAACCTTAAAAGGAAGGTCATTTATCTTGGTTATTTGATTTTCATATAAATGTTACAATTAGCTGATTAACTTATAAAAAAGAATTCTGATATTTTTATTGAAATTGCATTAATTTATAGATCAATTTAAGGAAAACTGACATATTCACAGTATTGAATCTTCAATAATGTTTAGTGAAAGAAGCCAAACAGGAGTTCATAATATATGACTCATTTATATAAAGTTTAAAAATAGAATATGTGTTGATTTACCACTTCCTAAGCACACCAAGTACTTTCATGCTTCTTAGCTTTGCACATACAGTCTTACTCCTCCATTTCATGACAGTCTACTCATCTTTCAAGGCCCACAATAAATGTCACTTCCTTCGTAAAGAACCAGATAGCCATAACAGCCTCTGAGGTTAATTGGTTGCATCCGAGGTTCCAATTCTTCATAGATTCCTAGGTGTTCATCCTTTGCCAGGTAATCTGGTAATGTTCTGTCTGACTCCGGATCTGGCCCTAAAATCTGCCTAAGCCAATGAGATGTTAGCAGACTTGAACTGAAAGAGGCTTGAAAAGCACCTACACAATTGGCCTTCTTCCTTCTTGACCTTTGACATTGTCATAAGAACATTTGGCTGATCTGCTGCAAGAAAAGAGCCAGAAGGATCAGAGCCAAGTAGCCTAGTTGTCCCAGATGAGACAACTGCTTAGATCATCCATCTGCCAGCAGACATTCAGCCTCTTGTGATTGAGCCCAGCCAAGATCAGCAGAG
This sequence comes from Aepyceros melampus, assembly GCA_006408695.1. Lineage (NCBI taxonomy): Eukaryota > Metazoa > Chordata > Mammalia > Artiodactyla > Bovidae > Aepyceros > Aepyceros melampus. Next base: position 200,983 of record SJXQ01009524.1, on the reverse strand, counting down.
ACATCTAGAGACCTGCAGCTGACTGCAGACGAAAGAGCCAGTTTAGCTGAGATTATCAATTTACTCCAGATCAGCAGAACTTGGCAGACTCATGAACTAAGTGATCGCTTATTATTGTATACTAAAGAAATTTTTGGCAATAGATTATTAATACAACCTAGAACTTGTTCTGTCTAGTCAGAACAATACCATAAATAAAATAAATACCATAATAAAATTTAAATACCATAAATAAAATTTGATTTGTTGGGTCTTCATGCATTGCTCTTTTAAAATGTGAACACCCACTGTTTGTATCACAGTGGATCACAGGAAAAAAGAAAATTGGCACAATAAAATTAGGATAATTTCATGATAGTTTAGTAAGGAAACTATTTATAAGGAGGCAGGCCAAATTTTTATTTTTTAAGATTTGATTTTCTTTGATGTGGACTGTTTTTAAATTCTTCATTAAATTTGTTGCAATATTGTTTCTGTTTTTATGTTTCAGGGTTTTTGGTTATGAGGCATGTGAGATTTTACCTCCCTGACCAGGGATCAAACCTGCACCTTCTGCACTGGAAGGTGAAGTCTTAACCACTGAACCACTAAGGAAGTCCCAGGCAGAATATTTTTTTAAATACAAGAGATAATGAAGTATCCCAAGACAATTACTATCCTTTGATCCAAAGGATTTAGGAGAGAGAGAGAGCACTCATTAGTCCTTAGAAAGTAAAAGTTGTGTGGAAAGGGGACCTTGAGAGGAATTGTGACTTTTCATTGAAAAGGGACAGCAAGCAACTTATGGCCCCTGCAGAGGGGTAGCAGGTGACTTAATATTTTGGCTTCATTTTTATCCCTTCTTCCTGTCTTTTGCCAGGGACTGCTGTTGGCCAAACCAAACCTAGAGCCAAGAGGCTCGAGAGCTCTTTGATATAATTTAACATATGGTATGGTCTGGGCAGAGAAAATGGTAAAGAATAGTTATGAGAAAATGTGTAGGGGGAAGCAGAAAATCTCCAGCAAAAATTGTTATATATGTATATTCAGCTAAAAAAAAAAAAACTAATATTTAAAATGAGGCTTTTTTTTTAACGAGACCAAAACAACCATTTGATTGTATAATCTTCAAAGTATTTAATTTGTATTAAAACTAAATCCAGAGGCTCTGAAACCTTAAAAGGAAGGTCATTTATCTTGGTTATTTGATTTTCATATAAATGTTACAATTAGCTGATTAACTTATAAAAAAGAATTCTGATATTTTTATTGAAATTGCATTAATTTATAGATCAATTTAAGGAAAACTGACATATTCACAGTATTGAATCTTCAATAATGTTTAGTGAAAGAAGCCAAACAGGAGTTCATAATATATGACTCATTTATATAAAGTTTAAAAATAGAATATGTGTTGATTTACCACTTCCTAAGCACACCAAGTACTTTCATGCTTCTTAGCTTTGCACATACAGTCTTACTCCTCCATTTCATGACAGTCTACTCATCTTTCAAGGCCCACAATAAATGTCACTTCCTTCGTAAAGAACCAGATAGCCATAACAGCCTCTGAGGTTAATTGGTTGCATCCGAGGTTCCAATTCTTCATAGATTCCTAGGTGTTCATCCTTTGCCAGGTAATCTGGTAATGTTCTGTCTGACTCCGGATCTGGCCCTAAAATCTGCCTAAGCCAATGAGATGTTAGCAGACTTGAACTGAAAGAGGCTTGAAAAGCACCTACACAATTGGCCTTCTTCCTTCTTGACCTTTGACATTGTCATAAGAACATTTGGCTGATCTGCTGCAAGAAAAGAGCCAGAAGGATCAGAGCCAAGTAGCCTAGTTGTCCCAGATGAGACAACTGCTTAGATCATCCATCTGCCAGCAGACATTCAGCCTCTTGTGATTGAGCCCAGCCAAGATCAGCAGAGACATCTAGAAGACCTGCAGCTGACTGCAGACGAAAGAGCCAGTTTAGCTGAGATTATCAATTTACTCCAGATCAGCAGAACTTGGCAGACTCATGAACTAAGTGATCGCTTATTATTGTATACTAAAGAAATTTTTGGCAATGATTATTAATACAACCTAGAACTTGTTCTGTCTAGTCAGAACAATACCATAAATAAAATAAATACCATAATAAAATTTAAATACCATAAATAAAATTTGATTTGTTGGGTCTTCATGCATTGCTCTTTTAAAATGTGAACACCCACTGTTTGTATCACAGTGGATCACAGGAAAAAAGAAAATTGGCACAATAAAATTAGGATAATTTCATGATAGTTTAGTAAGGAAACTATTTATAAGGAGGCAGGCCAAATTTTTATTTTTATTTTTTAAGATTTGATTTTCTTTGATGTGGACTGTTTTTAAATTCTTCATTAAATTTGTTGCAATATTGTTTCTGTTTTTATGTTTCAGGGTTTTTGGTTATGAGGCATGTGAGATTTTACCTCCCTGACCAGGGATCAAACCTGCACCTTCTGCACTGGAAGGTGAAGTCTTAACCACTGAACCACTAAGGAAGTCCCAGGCAGAATATTTTTTTAAATACAAGAGATAATGAAGTATCCCAAGACAATTACTATCCTTTGATCCAAAGGATTTAGGAGAGAGAGAGAGCACTCATTAGTCCTTAGAAAGTAAAAGTTGTGTGGAAAGGGGACCTTGAGAGGAATTGTGACTTTTCATTGAAAAGGGACAGCAAGCAACTTATGGCCCCTGCAGAGGGGTAGCAGGTGACTTAATATTTTGGCTTCATTTTTATCCCTTCTTCCTGTCTTTTGCCAGGGACTGCTGTTGGCCAAACCAAACCTAGAGCCAAGAGGCTCGAGAGCTCTTTGATATAATTTAACATATGGTATGGTCTGGGCAGAGAAAATGGTAAAGAATAGTTATGAGAAAATGTGTAGGGGGAAGCAGAAAATCTCCAGCAAAAATTGTTATATATGTATATTCAGCTGTCTGTATGAATCTGTCAGTCCCTTCTTGGGAGCCTATTTTCTTATTGGGAGGGATACTGCCAGACTTTTTTGTTGTTCAGTCACCCTGCTCTGTCTGGCTCTTTGAGACCCCAGGTTATCCTGTGCTCACCATCTCCCAGAGTTTGCCCAAGTTCATGTTCATTGCATCAGTTATGCCGTCCAGCCATCTCATCCTCTGACGCCCTCTTCTCCTTCTGTCCTCAATCTTTCCCACATCAGAGACTTTCCCAATGAGTCATCTGTTCGCATTAGATGACCAAAATACTAGAGCTTCAGCTTCAACATCCGTACTTCCAGTGACTATTCAGAGTTGATCTCCCTTAAGATTGACTGATTTGATCTCCTTGCTTCTCAAGGGACTTTCAGGAGTTTTCTCCAGCACCACAGTTTGAGGGCATTAATTCTTTGGCATTCTGCCCTCTTTATGACTCAGATCTCACAACCGCACCTGACCACTGGGAAGACCACAGCTTTGACTATACAGGACCTTTGTCGGCAGAATGGCTCTCCTTTTCAACACACTGTCTAGGTCTGTCATTGCTTTCCTGCCAAGAAGCAATTGTCTTCTGATTTCATGGCTGCAGTATCCATCCACAGTGATTTTGGAGCCCAAGAAGAGGAAATCTGTCACCACTTCCACCTTTCCTCCTTCTATTTGCCATGCAGTAATGGGGGTAGATGCCATGATCTTAATTTTTTTTTCTAATATTTAGTCTTAAATCAGTTCTTTCATTCTCCTTCTTCACACTCATCAAGAGGCCCTTTAGTTCCTTTTTGCTTTCTACCATTAGAGTGGTATCATCCATATATCCAAGGTTGTTGATATTTCTCCCCTTATCTTGATTCCAGCTTATAGCTCACCCAGCCTGGCTTTTCTCATGATTTGCTCAGCGTATAGGTTAAACAGAGTGTCAGCAGACAGCCCTCTCATACTTCTTTTTCAATCTTGAACCAATCAATTGTTCCATATAGGGTTCTAACTGTTGCTTCTTGACCCACATACAAGTTTCTCAGGAGACAGGTAAGATGGTCTGATATTCCCATCTCTTTAAGAGCTTTCCACAGTTTGTCATGATCCATACAGTCAAAAGCTTTAGCATAGTCAATGAAACAGAGATAGATGTTTTTCTGAAATTCTCTTGCTTTCTGATCTCTAGTTCCTCTTCCTTTCTAAACCCAGCTTGGACATCTGGAAGTTCTTTGTTTGCATAATGCTGAAGCCTAGCACGGAAGATCTTAAGCATGAAGTCAAATCCTGTATGAATTCACAGTAGAGGTAATGAATAGATTCAAGGGACCAGATCTAGTTAACAGTGTGCCTGAAAAGCAATGGACAGAGGTCCATAATGCTGTCCAGAAGGCAGCAAACAAAACCATCCCAAAGAAAAAGAAACGCAAGAAAAGTGGTTATCTGAGCAGGCTTTATAAATAGTAGGAGAATGATGAGAAATGAAAAACAATGGAGAAAGGGAAAAATACATCCAATTAAATGCAGAGTTCCAAAGAACAGCTAGAAGAGGCAAAAGGCCTTCTTCAAAGAACAATGGTTAATAATTAGAAGAAAACAACAAAAGGAGAAAGAATAGAGATCCCTTCAGGAAAATTGGAAACATCAAGGGAGTATCCCGCCCAAAGATGAGCATAATAATGGACAAAAATGGTAGAGATCTAGCAGACTTGAAGGGATCAAGATGAGATAGAAAGAATCCATGGAAGAACTGTACAAAAAATATTGTAATGAACTGGATGACTATGATGGTGTGTTTAGTCACCCAGAGCCAGACATTCTGGAGTGTGAAGTCGAGTGGGCCTTAAGAAACACTGCTGTCAATAAAGCTAGTGGATGCAATGAAATTCCAGCAGAACTATTCAGATCCCTAAAGGACGATGCCATCAAAGTTTTGAATTCATTACGTCAGCAAATCTGGAAGACCCAGCAGTAGCCACAGGACTGGAAAAGGTCAGTCCTCATCCCAATTCCCCAGAAGGGTAGTACCAAAGAATGGGCTAACCATTGGACAATTGCATCCATCTCCCACGCTAGTAAGGTCATGCTTAAAATCATTGCCAGAATTAGGCACCATAAATTGGGAAGAGTAAGGTCTATAGAGACAAAGGGGAGTATGTTTACATTTTTCCCATTTCACAATGCACTTCAGAGTGGCCCTTCCTAGAATATTCCACCCACTCAGTGAGTAGCAAATAAGTAATTGCTAAATGTACTTTGTCAATAGAGTTGCAAAGAGTTGGATACAACTGTATGTTTTATATTATGGCTTCCCTAGTGGCACTAGCGGTAAAGAATCTGCCTCCCAATGCGGGAGACACAAGAGATGCAGGTTCGATCCCTGGCTCGAGAAGATCCCTTGGAGGAGGAAATGGCAACCCATTCCAATATTCTTGCCTAGAGAATCCCATGGACAAAGGAGCTTGTTGGGCTACAGCCCATTGGGTCGCAAAGAGTAGGACACAACTGAGCATACATACACACACAAACTGACTTCATCTGAACTAACATGGAAAATCTAACACATACATGTACATATTTTTGGTCTTCTGGCCATAGTCTTCACTTAAGTTTATTTTGCTTTGCCAGTGAAAATAATATTAAAGATACACTAAAATATTATTCTCTGTTGTATTGTTATTCCATAGTGTAATTTTTCTATTTCTTTATCTACTTTGAGGCAAGAATTATAAGAAGATGAATATTTCTCTTGTCATATATATTTCTGTTTATTAAAAGAGGGATGCTTGAATGGCAGGACCCTGTGCTGTAGGAGACAATTAGCAAGCAAAGAAAAAGAAAGCTTTCATTAGTAAACCTTTCTGGAGGATAATCATTATTCTGAGATCGATCTCAGCAAAGATTAACAGATGCAGATCAAATTGCTTCTGGAATATACTCTTGTTTTGCTTTTAGTCCTCAACTTAATTTGAAAAGATAATTGAGGCAAGTTAATTTGGCAGAAAACATCATGAAAGCATAAAGGCACTAATCTTAAAAAAAGACCTGGGTTCAAATTCAGGCTATGCTGTGTTAACTCAGGCTAGTGCCAATAAAGTGAAGACAACCCAGCCTAACATCACAAGGCTGTTGTCAGTGTTAGGCGAGCCACAGTCTTACCCAAGGAAGGATCTTTGGTATACTTCTTGTCATATAGCCAAAATGGGCTGCATGTCCAGGCTCAGTAGAAGAAATCAAAGGAATGTAACAGAATCTAGATATAAACTATCAACTAAACACTTTCTAGGAATAGGTTGCCCCTATCCTGTCTCAAATGCTAGCACAGGACTATAGTCATTACCAGTTAGCCTGTCTTAGTCCATCTGGGCTGCTACTATATAATGCCATAGGTTGAGTGGCTTTTAAACAGCAAACACTCATTTCTCACAGGTCTGTATTCAAGGAAGTCCCGGATGTAGGTGTTGGCAGATTTGGCCCCTGGTGAGTGCCCACTGCCTGGATCCTGGTTCATAATGTCTGCCTTTTTTACACCGTAACATCTCACAGCAGAAGGAGTCTCTTTTATAAAACCAGTAATCCCATTCATGAGGAGGGCATGGCAACCCACTCCAGTATCCTTGCCTGGAGAATCCCATGGACAGAGGAGCCTGGAGGGCTACAGTCCATGGGGTCTCAAAGAGTCGGAGAGAGCACAGCACAATCCCATTCATGAGAGCTGCACCTTTATAACTCAATCACCTCCTAAAAACTCCACCTCAAAATACCATTCTGTTGGGGATTAAGCTTCAACATACAAACTCAAACATTCAGTTTACAGCTTAAACTTTTATTCGGTGTTGACCAAGAGTCAGAACTATGGATCCAGGTATTCCTTAAATAAGCACTGGATTGCAACAGACCAAGATTAATTCTGTACCTACACAATCCAGGCTCTGAACCTGAATAAACTTTCTTAATTAAAATTTTCTCCCCCTCATCATCTCTCTGCATCCTTGACAATGTTTATAAGCAAACACAAACATGGTAAACCCATAGTCATTGAATAAATATTATTTGGATGCTGTTGAATGGCATGTTCAATGAGAAATTTGATTAGTGGTTGGGTTCATTTCTTCTACAACCTGCTTTGAGTCATCTTTGGTTTGCTATCCCATTCTTTCAGAGTGATCGTGTATTTGACAGTGATATTATGGCTAATGGAACAGAGGTGACAGTTAGGGAGCTTGTTCATACATTCTTCATCCTTATTTGAGGAGTGTGTGAAGTTATTGTCAGGAGTGGTATTAAGTGGCGCCAGCATGTTGCCTATGACAAGCAAAGGCCTGTGATACTGGCCTTAGAGCTCTGTGTTGGTCTTCAGAGGTTATTGAGCCATTTGGGGAAAAGTCTAGTATAATTAAGTTTTTCCTCTGAAATGATTCTGCAAAATCAGTTGAGTTCTTAACAATGGTGTATGTGAGTGTATACTTGAATGTGAAAGAAAGTGAAGGTGAAAGTTGCTCAGTCATGTTTGACTTTTGTGACTTCAGAGACTATACAGTCCGTGGAATTCTCCAGGCCAGAATACTGGAGTGGGTAGCCTTTCCCTTCACCAGGGGATCTTTCCAACCCAGGGATAGAACCCAGGTCTCCCACACTGCAGGTGGATTCTCTCCCAGCTGAGCCACAAGGGAAGCCCAAGTATACTGGACTGGGTAGCCTATCTCTTCTCCAGTGGATCTTCCTGACCCAGGAATCGAACCAGGGTCTCCTGCATCACAGATGGACTCTTTACCAACTGAGCTATCAGGGAAAAGCCCACTTGAATGTGAGTGGTGTACTTTTGTGAATGTATGTGTTTGTATATTGACCCTTTGTAATACAAAGGCAAGTTCTTCTCAGTCTGCCTTTTTCCACACACATTTATAGAATCTTTTTAACGTAAGAAATAATTTGGAAATTAATTTAAACCCATGTTTCACCCAAGGAAAGACATTATGCAAATCTGTGGCTCCTCACAGTTATCCCACCATAAAGAGATAATGCAAAAGCTGAGAGATGGCTGCATATTTCAGTGGTTTCTGGGTAAGTTATTAAGGCTCTTTATACTTAACGTCAGACTTCTGCTTATTGTAATTTCCCAACAACTATAAAGCACATCATTTATAAAATTGACGGTTTTGGGGGAGAGGTAGATAACTGCTCTTAATTGATTAACCAAAAATTTTAAGTGCAACCTGCTTCCTAAAATATATAAACGTGGAAAACACAGGTTTTAATGTTGTGACAAGGCCATATATTTTCACCCTGTTTAACTTCTATGCAGAGTACATCAATGAAATGCTGATCTGGATGACTCACACGCTGGAATCAAGACTGCTGGGAGAAATAGCAACAACCTCAGATATACAGATGATACCGCTCTAATGGAAAAGAGTGAAGAGGAACTAAAGAGCCTCTTGATGACGGTGAGAGAGGAGACTGGAAAAACTAACTTAAAACTCAACATTCAAAAAACAAAGATCATGGCATCTGGTTCTATCACTTCATGATATGTAGAAGGGGGAAAAATAGAAGCAGTGATAGATTTTATTTTCTTGGGCCCCAAAATCTCTGCAGATAGTGACTGCAGCAATGAAAATAAAAGTTGCTTGTTCCTTGGAAGAAAAGCTATGACAAACTTAGACAGCATATTAAAATGCAGAGACATCACTTTGCTGACAGAGTTCTGTATGGCCAAGGCTGTGGTTTTTCCAGTAGTCATGTGCAGATATGAGAGTTGGACTGTAAAGAAGGCTGAGTGCTAAAGAATTGATGCTTTCAAATTGTAGTGCTGGAGAAGACCCTTGAGAGTCCCTTGGGCTGCAAAGAGACCCAACCAGTCCATCCTAAAGGAGATCAGTCCTGGGTGTTCATTGGAAGGACTGATGCAGAAGCTGAAACTCCAATACTTTGGCCACCTAATGCGAAGAGCTGACTCATTTGAAAAGACCCTGATGCTAGGAAAGATTGAGGGCAGGAGGAGGAGGGGATGACAGAGGATGAGATGGTTGGATGGCATCACTGACTCAATGGGCATCGGTTTGGGTGGACTCTGGGAGTTGGTGATGGAACAGGGAGGCCTGGAGTGCTGTGGTTCATGAGGTGGCAAAGAGTTGGACACGACTGAGTGACTGAACTGAACTGAAGCCCAGAATGGGGAATAGAAGGAAACAAATGTTCTAGTTAAATGATTAACACCAAGATAGAGGGTGTTAGTTGTCAGAAAAGCAGAGGAAAGGATGTGTATCAGAACTGCCTTTGTTGCTTATTCAAAATACACACCCCCACATGTTCCTCCAGTCTCTTAAGCAGGGTGGTCAACTCATATGTAAGTTGGAGACATCCCTTCTAAAGGACTTTGGGTTTGTTTGTTTTTTTATCTTGCTAAGCATCTATTCTCTCTTTCTCTGATAATAGCACCTTGACCTTCCTTTGAGAAACCACCTTTCCTTCACTCCGATCCTGCCCAAATCCTGTTTGGATGGAAGACCCATGAACCAGTCCTGCCATCAGATATCACATTTTCTGGCATGTGACCCAAAGCATGTCAGTGAAAAAGTCCAGCAGTTCAGACTTTGCTTTTCAATGCAGAGGTTGTGGGTTCAATCCCTGGTCAGACAGCTAAGGTCCCATGTCCCTCATGGCCAAAAAACCAAAAAACATAAAACACAGAAGCAATATCATAACAAATTCAATAAAGGCTAAAAGTGGTTCACATTTAAAAAAATATTTAAAATAATAATTTCAAAAAAATTTTTCAAAGGAAAAGTCAAACTCAATCTCAGGAGTTGGGTTGAAACTATTAGGAAAAAAGTGACTTGCTTTAGCTGATATCATGATATCACTTAACTGGAAGATTAGAAGGCTGAGAGCTGCCATTGCCCATCTTTATGCTACAGAGACCTTGCCTAAGAATTAAACACATAGAGAAGGAAAGATTGCTTAGAGATGTGACAATATTTGACATAACTTATTTCTTACAGACTATTTATGGATTTGGACCTAGCCATGCCAACCAGTCCTCCCAGACCCCTTATTTATACAAACAAAGAATCCTATCTTTTTCCTTAAGAGAAATTGAACCGAGTTTTCTGCCCCTTGGAACTGGCAGAAGCCATGCTATGCACTTCCCTGGAGGATTCAGACACATCCTCCCCCACTTAAATACTGGCGCTCTGAAGGGCTTACAGGAAGTCACTGGGCTAGGGGTCAAGGGCCCTGGACTCTGGGCCCGACTCTGCTATCTCCATCTGACTTTGGCAAGTCAGTCAAGTTTCAGACACTTCGATCTGCTCATTTAAAAGAATGTGATTAAGGAAATATTCAGTGTCTGTTTCAAAGGTTTCCATGAGGTTCTAAACAAGGTAATGAATGAGAAAGCACTTAATAAATGGAAACCTTGTCCTTATGCAAGTGATTGTCATTATGGTGTAGCAGGCACTGAGACGCATTATTCTCCAAGCAGTCAAGGAAAAATTGATGGTCGGAATGCAGCAGTGTGCTTATCTGTACTGAACTGGATTAATGGTTTACTTGTGAGCATGTTCCTTGGGGTCATAGCCAAAAAAAAGGTCCTATACTTATGAATTCTGGCCAAGTTGTTGATTGTTTTTGTTTTTTTAAACCTAATTTTGGAGAGCAAAGAGCAGAAGAAAGATGGGAAACTGTCCATAGCCCCTGGTGTACATGATCTCTCATCATTTCCATTCCCACCATGGGATTTTGCTCTGTTGAGGACACAGACCTGTTTACTCACAACTCCTAGGATGCTGAGTCCTGCTAATTCCCCTTAGAACACAACTGATCTCATTACCTAGAAGCTACATGAGGAAGTAACAGATTAAACAAGCTCTTCTGTACATTTTGCTGGATATTTTTGGATTTCTTAGGAAGGTGTTCACTTAGTTCAGTGGTGTCTGTCATCTCTGGGCTCCTGGATCACAAATACACGCGCTGACATAGATGGGGAAAGGAAGAACAGTTACTACTTTCCCAAGCAGATATAAAAAAACATTAAAGCAAGAAGAGTCCAGTTGTCCTAAACCGACAACTGTTCAAAGTTTTCATGAAAGGCCTGGTGGCTCTTTCCTGAGACGCTATTATTCCCTTTTATATACATAATATTGAGTATTGGGAGGCTTGGGTTTCCTTATTAAGTCAGGCGTTTGTCAAATTTAGCTCCCAAGGGACAAGAATAAACTTATTTTCTTTCTTTTTCCTCAACCAAATTCCATAGTCCCTCCCCTCCCATACTTCTCTGTTTGCCCGAGGAAATGAGTTTTCGCCCACACTCCCCAGTTCCCAAAGAGGTAACTATGTTTTCTATGTTAGCTGACACCCACTGCTGTAGGAGAGACAGAGGCGGGAATATGGAGAGAACAGACAGGCCTGCTAGAGGCCACGGTGAAGACAGTCAAAAATATGACCAGGGCTGGGACTGTGCAAACAGTGGGTCACCACTGCTCTCAAGATGGGTAACATTAGAATCCCCAAAGAGTGTCTGGTGACTGCAAAAGTCTATCCTTGAGTTCATGATTCTTGGCCCAGCTGCAGCATTCCCCTTCAAAGTCTTCTTATTTTTAGACGGCACCTCCTCCCAGTGGCCTGAGAAGGTCTCCGTTATTTCTTATCCAGAGAGGGAGCGGACTTTACTCTGCAAGTCTGTATGGGTTCTGGGTCCACTAATGAGATGGCAGCCTCTTAGGGTTCCAGCCTCCTCCTCCCCCACACACACCCCACTAGTGGGGAGAGGGAATCTGAGCCACCCTCCTTGGAAACTAACTTTGTGAAAATAAGGAAAACAAGCGATGGCTCTCCTCTCTACATGGCACAGCTACTTTTTTTTCACTGATCTGCTAATACATTAAAGGCCTGTGAAGTGCGAATGGACGCCAGTGACAAAGTCCTGCTAAATCTTCTGCCAGCATGACAGCCACACGTGACCTCTTTGGGTTTCCAATTTGGATCCGTTGGTTCTGTTTTCCACCTTAATTCCTCACTGACGAAGAGCCGACTTCTTAGAAAATAAGTCACCCTGTCATCCACTCTTGACTTCAGTGTCCATTCCTAAATCAGAAACACAAAATGGGAAGTTTAAGCACAACTAAACTGGAAGCTAAAGGTCAAGTTCACGAGGCTGCCTATCAGCTGGGAGAAGAGCTCTGAGCCACCTGACCCGCTTGGTGAAGGAGGCATCAGCGCAGGTCAGACTGAACAGTTTAGTCCACAGAAGCAGGTGAAACCAGAAGACCAAGTTTTCCACCTGGGAAGTTGGAGCCTAGGTGTCAAAGTTAGATATACACACTGCAGCAGCCTAGAGACAACAGCCAAAATAAAAAGGCAGCAAGCCACTTAGGAATATGGATTTTTTGTTATGAATCTAAAACATTTCATATTGCTATTTTTTTTTTCTTTTGCTTATATGGCTTTCAAGAACCAGCCCTCTTAGAGGGCTGATTTATCACTCTGCCTGATAAATCAGTTTAAAAAAAAACAAAAACAAAAACCTGATAACCCTAAATTAAGTAAAAGAAAAAAGTAGTCTTGCAGTTCCTGGGAAGCAAAGAGTGCTAGACTCCAGCATGGGAAAGCTACTGGGAGGACTTAGCTGATGTGGTCCCAGGCCCTCCACAGGGGCAGGAGGAGGCCTTTAGCCCTCACTTGCTCATGAAACATAAAGTTTTTCCCAAGAGTGGAGATGGACATGATCCTTCCAGAAAGCCTTCAGAGACATGCCTTATACAGATAACCACCCAGGAGGCTGGAGGGCCGGAAGATCCCTGTGGGGGTATGGCCACACAATCCAAAGGACTAGTAATGGGAAGAATCACTGGGTGCCCCCCTTTCTTTTTCTCAGGTACAAGGATTGAGGCTCCGCAGTGACTCTCAGCTGGGCTCACAGGACTCTAGTTCTCAGGGGTCACCTGTGAATGCTGTCCAGGTGTGCACAGGACAGGATATGGAGCCAGGGCTGACTTAGGAAGCCTGACCTGTTGCTATTTTAACCACGGCACAGCTGGGCAATAGAGGAAGAGGAAAAAGGTAAGAAGATTATTAAGGGCGGTTTGCCAAAAGTTAATTAGATTACTCTATTAACATGCAAATTTCCCTCTCTCGTTTGAGCCAAGATACCAGTATGTGTGGACATCATCGAGGAGTGTATCTGCAGAAGACAGTGGATTTTTAATTATGAAACAGCATGTTGGCCAACAAGAAATCCCTGTGCCACTGGGGGAGAAGTGCTCCCTGTCGCCGGCCGGGCAGGCAGCAGCTGCTGGCCCCGGGGCTTATGTAAGGCCCTTGGGCCCCAGTGCACGGTTTCCAGCCAGGATCCAAGGGGTCAGCGTGCCAGGTGAATGAAATCCTGCCTTTGTTTGACTGCCCCAGAGTCTCTCGCCCTGGGAGTTCCGTGCAACAGAAACCCAGACGCACTTATTATACAGAAACCCGGGAGGGGAAGAGGAAGTAGGCTTCTGGGTGCCAAAGGCAGTGGCAAAAACTGAATAGGCAAGATCGTTCTCCCAGCCAAGTCAGCAGAGTGTCCCCAAGTCTCAGAGATTCCACAGTCTATGAGGTTGGGAGAGAGCGTTCCCAAAAAGCAATCCAACTACTGTAACACAGCACACACATCAAATGTAGCCCTGTTTTAAAAACATGGAGCTCTATACAGAGAATATTTAAGTGTTTTTAAAATGTATTATAATACAGATTTTTAGTTGCATGTATTGACTGGATCGCAGGCTGTTGGGTCCCTGCTAAACAGACACAAACTATGTAACCCGATAATGACATCATGGGTCCATTAAATTCAAGAAGACACATAATTCAGTTTCAAGTAGTGTCATAAATTATATAATTATGTTTATTATAAAAGTGGTAGAGAAATGGAAAATACTACCTAAAATATCACAAATCTAGCCCAATCACCAGTATATGCAAAATAACATAAAACATTTCAGTTGAGACCTTAACCTCATATTTGAATTAGGTCTGTTCTTAGTCTTGCCTCTTAAGAAGCCAACAACAGCAAAGAGATGCTATACTGGGTATTTATAAACACTCACACATATGTAAATATGACAGAAGGCACAGTGAATTTTAAACCCAGTGAAACATCAGATATTTATGGAAACCCTACTGTGTGACTGACACAATATTATTATTAATAATAATATTATTGTTGCACATCAGGTGATCTGTGGCTCCTACCTTCAAACATAAAGCAAACAGTATAATAAATTCATATTTGCAAGACTTCCACGTTTCAGTTGTTTCTTTGATATGTGCTGGAACGCCTGAAGATGTACATACTTACATCAAGGTGATAGCTTCACAGGATGTGGTAGAGCTCTACCATGGGATGTAAAAGAATAATTAGCCTCAAAAGTCAGGGAGGCAGTCAATAATACTTACCAAGTACCCACCCAAGTGCAGCTGGGGCCTGCAAGAAATCTGGTTAACAAGCAGTTTTCTGACCATCTACTCAGTAGGCAATCGACTAAGTGCTGCGAGAAATAAAAGAGAAGGACACTGAAAGCCCAAGCTCGTGAAGGATTTTCTTCTAAACACAAAATCCACACACGGGAATTGACATGGGGACACTTACAGACAAGTGTGAGATACTAGCCTGCCTCTAGCTGATTTTAGAAAATACACATAGGATACACATAATAGAAGAGCCATCGAGTTTAGGCAGGGTTTGTCCCAAGCTTCTCAGAGAAGGGAGAGGTGTGGAGGCTGGCTCATTTCATTAGGAAGTCACATGTTTCACTCTGTGCTTTATTTCTGTAATTCAAAGGTTTTATTTTGCTTAATTGCCAAGTTAAAAATTTAATCCGAGAGCACTATTTTCTGACATACTGTTGGAGACCAGGCTGGGACACCTGGAAAGAAAGCTTAAGTGACTTGGCAGTGCTGGTCAGGGCTTGTAACCCCTCCGAAGCAGTCCCCGAGGCACTCTTTAGGAGGTCTCTCTAGCCATGATTGGTCACATAGGAAAAGAATGATGGGACTTGAAAGTGCTAAAAAGTCTTTTATTTTTTTTCTCTCTGGGACAGCTGCACTTCTAAATTAAATTACAAATTTGCCAGTGGTTTCAGCTTTAATTTAATTCTTCAAATATATATTGAATTGGTTCTGTGGGCGCTGGAGGAGAGGGTCTGTGATCCATCCCAGCTCTGTGAGATGGAAGAATCTTTGGTAAGCCACACTGGGAGCATCACAGAGGCCTATGGTACCCACAGTCTTCTGGAACAGTCTACAGAGAAACATCCCCATCCTTTGCAAAACAAGAGAGTACTTCAGAGCCATTCCCATATAGCCAAGATGAGAGACCAGTGAGGTCACGAAGGATTGCTTGAGGCCAAGCTTGAGAATGGACTGGCTGTGAAGAGAACCAGGGAGGGGCCGTGGAGACACTAGTCCAGTGGATGAAAACTTTACAGCCTGGGTTAGTAAGGCAACACCGCCAATGACGTCCCTGGTCCTGGAGCTTTGCAACCAAACATTAGAGACCTAACAATGGTGAGTCTCAGTAGGCTTTCCTTTTGTTTGTCCTTTATAAGACAAACACTAAAATAATAGACTTCTATGAGTATATTCACGGTATGCATATTCCAGCTCTAATCCTATTTCTTTCTCATTCAATAGGATATCCCAAAGAATGTATAAATATTCTTGAATCTGTTCTGGTTTAATATTTTAATTGAGATTAGTTTAGAGGGACATAAATCAAACATTTTTACACAGAGGTTACTTTTAATGAGTATGTTCATCCTCATGACATAATGAGTATGTCATATAAAATGTGACACACTTATTATTCTAGATTTTTTAGTATATAGTCAATTATATAGAAAAAGCATCACCTTTATATATAATAAACTCAGGTATGTAAAAATAAACTTGGAAAAAATTTGAGTTTATTTACATTTATTAAAATATCAAGGATATTATCTTCATCACTTCTGAAAGATATGATGTTTTTAAACACTAAAGGCCAGTAACCGTTAAAGTCAAAGGAGGAGGAAAAAAAAAAAAAACACTGAAAGACTATGTGCATTTTCTTCTTCCTGAACCTCTAAAATATCACCTGCACCATTGTTTCCAGCTTAATTTCTCTAATTCTAAACTTGCAATCTCTCTTCCCTAATCAGTATTGTATTGGTGAACTGCGAATTCTCTTTCTTCTTCTCTGATAAGAAATGCACTTCTTTTCTTTGTACCTAATTCTGCATCCTGTTTTAGATTTCTCTCCTTTATATTTTAAAAAGCAAATTATTTACAATTCTTGGTAGTGTATCCATTAGCAATTACAGTTGCTAATAGCTCATGAATAACAGCAGTACCCTGGGAACCACTGTTTCAGATGACTGGGGTGCTCTGTCCTGTACTGAAGAGAAGAAAACCAAAGAGAAAAGGCAGTGTTGAGAAGCAGTACTAAAGACAGCTTAGGTTAGCCCAAGTTTCAGAATTAGGAAAACACTGATGGAGCCCAATGTCATGAAACGTGAGCTGGAAATACATAGACTTTTCCTACTAGGAAATGGCAACCCACTCCAGTATTCTTGCCTGGAGAATCCCAGATCTATGTGGTCACACAGAGTCAGACACAACTGAAGTGACTTAGCAGCAGCAGCAGCAGCCTGCTAGAAAAAGAGAAGGGGCACCTGTTAGTGAATCAATGCAATGCCCAGCATGTGTATGCACAAAGAAACAGAAAACAATGTATGGCGAAAGAGTAGTAATCAATATTAAGACAGAAAATTGTGTACATGGAATGAAACATAAATTAGTATTAGCTAGTTACTCCACTCCAGTACTCTTGCCTGGAAAATCCCATGGACAGAGGAGCCTGGTGGGCTGCAGTCCATGGGATCGCTAAGAGTTGAACACGGCGGAGCAAGTTCACTTTCACTGTTCACTTTCCTGCATTGGAGAAGGAAATGGCAACCCACTCCAGTGTTCTTGCCTGGAGAATCCCAGGGACAGGGGAGCCTGGTGGGCTGCCGTCCATGGGGTCGCACAGAGTCGGACATGACTGAAGCAACTTAGCAGCAGCAGCAGCAGCAGTTACTTATAAACCAATATCTAGAGATGTAAGCCCAAAAAAAGAAGACTGAAAATAGATAGCATGGAACAAAGGTAGCCAGACTGATATTTAAAATATGTTCCTAGCAAGTTCAATAGTTCTTAAGTGAAGAAAGATGCACAATTAAATGTAAACCACACCTCTATTATTCTACTTATAATCAGTTACATGAGTTTATACCAAATGCCATGTTTTTTAAAATCTAGTATAAGATTTCCTTAACTCATCTAAATCAAGATTTTTATTTCAAAAAATAATAATAATCTTATTTCCAAAGTCCTAATATTTAAGGGTTGTAAAAACAGAAACTCTCAAATTTGGGGTGAGCTTGACCAATCAAGGTCATAATTTTGGTGCTCAAACAAGATCTACATTGACTGAGTTTTTCTTAATGGATACATGATGTATTTATTTATTCCATAGATAGTCTGCCTCCTGAGAAATCTGTATGCAGGCCAAGAAGCAAAAATGATAACTGGACATGGAATAATGGAGTCAAAATTGGGAAAGGGGTACGTCAAGGCTGTATATTGTCACCCTGCTTATTTAACTTATATGAAGAATACATCATGCAAAATGCCAGGTTGGATGAAGCACAAGCTGGAATCAAGATTGCCAGGAGAAATATCAATATCCTCAGATATGCAGATGACACCACCTTTATGGCAGAAAGTGAAGGGGAAATAAAGAGCCTCTTGGTGAAGATGAAGAGGAGAGTGAAAAAGCTGGCTTAAAACTCAACATTCAAAAAACTAAAATCATAGCATCTATCCCATCACTTCATGCAAATAGATGGGGAAACAAGGGAAATGGTGACAGATTTTATTTTAGGGGGCTCCAAAATCACTGCAGATGGTAACTGCAACCATGAAATTAAAAGACGCTTGCTCCTTGGAAGAAAAGCTATGGCCAACCTAGACAGCTATTAAAAGGCAGAGACATTACTTTCTCAACAAAGGTCCATATATTAAAAGCTATAACTTTTCCAGTAGTCATGTACAGATATGAGAATTGGACCTGAAAGCAGGCTGAGTGCCAAAGAATTGTTGCTTTTGAACTATGGAGTTGGAGAAGACTCTTGAGAGTTCTTTGGACTGAAAGGAGATGAAACAGTCCTAAAGGAAATCAATCCTGAACATTCATTAGAAGGACTGATGTTGAAAGTGAAGCTCCAATACTTTGGCCACCTGATACCAAGAGCTGACTCACTGGAAAAGACCCTGAGGTTGGGAAAGATTGAAGGCAGGAGAAGGGGGTGGTAGAGGACAAGATAGTTGGATAGCATCACTGACTCAATGGACATGAGTTTGAGCAAGCTCTGGGAGAGGGTGAAGGAAAGGGAAGCCTGGCATGCTGCAGTCCATGGGTTTACAAAGAGATGGACATGACTGAGTGACTGAACAATAAGAATTTTGTGGCACTTACATGATCAAGGCACTGTTCTAGACCCTAGGACTGAAGCAGTGAGCAAGGTAGATAGAATATGCCCTTATCTGAGGCCCAAATAGAAACATTCTGCTATATGGTTTACAGAAAGCCAGGTGGCATTTGACTCATCTTGCAACCTTCTAACAGAGAAGGCAATGGCACCCCACTCCAGTACTCTTGCCTGGAAAATCCCATGGACGGAGGAGCCTGGTAGGCTGCAGTCCATGGGGTCGCTAGGAGTCGGACACGACTGAGCAACTTCACTTTCACTTTTCACTTTCATGCATTGGAGAAGGAAATGGCAACCCACTCCAGTGTTCTTGCCTGGAGAATCCCAGGGACAGGGGAGCCTGGTGGGCTGCCATCTATGGGGTTGCACAGAGTCGGACACGACTGAAGTGACTTAGCAGCTGCAACAGCAGCAGCAGCAACCTTCTAAAGTCTCCCTGGTTGCAACTATCTTAGAAACTTATCTCCATGTGTTAAACCAGATTTCCAATATAGAGTTCAAATCAGGGCACAGTGATTTTCCTCCTATGATTTGAGAAGAAAGCTACATTGGTGATGTGAATAAAAGCGTCTGTCTATGATGCGGGAGACCCGGGTTCGATCCCTGGGTTGGGAAGATCCCTTGGAGAAGGAAATGGCAATCCACTCCAGTACTCTTGCCTGGAAAATCCCATGGACAGAGGAACCTGGTAGGCTACAGTCCATGGGGTCGCAAAGAGTCGGACACGACTGAGCAACTTCACGTTCACGTTCATATTCACCCTCCATGAACAAGGAGTTACTCAACACTCAAAAAATAATTAGGCAGATTATTTCCTTCTCTGACTGGATAATTTGCATGTCTGTGTGTGTATGTGACCTTAGACTGAAAACTAGAAAGCCAGAATAAAAAGAGGAATGCTTATTAGACATCCCCAAGCCAATCTCCTAAATGTCCATGTTTTGTTTTTTATTGAGTTTTAACCTCAAATCAGCAAAGGCAAACACGCAAGAAAGAAATGTCAAGAAGAAAAATTGGGGCTGATAAAAAGTACCAGATTTTTATAATAAAATACTTTTCCACTTATTAACCCATTCACAATGTCCTCAAGTGAAATATTCCCCTGGTTGCATGAGAGTCCAGCTCTGCTCTGAATTGTAGACAAATGACCTTTCAAAGAACACATTTTAGTAACACATAATTTGGGGCAGCATTCGCCTCCATGCACAACTGGGATGGGAATTGTCTTCATGAGTTTTGTTTTTCTGGCAACTGGGTTTCCTTGTTATAAGCCTCAAACTTAGGGCAACATAAAAGGTAACTGCATATTTGTAATTTTTGTTTGTATAATGTATGTATGTTGAGTGTGTCTCTGGTGGAGGAGAGTGCATCTCTGTCTCATGCTTGGTTGGTCATTCCTTGTCTGGGGACTTCACTTCTGCCAAGGTCCTAACTGTCGCTGCTTCCTGCCACCGCTTTCCCCCAGACTGAAGGAGATGGAGCAGCTGGTCCTCTGTTGCTTTCCTTTCTGACCTTGATGTGGGGCTGGGACTGGCCACCAGCTCAGTGGCAGGAAGCTAGAGGACAGGTTCACAGAGAAGCCTTAGGGTGAAAGCATCTCAGCGTGGGCTGGTGCATTTATAAAGGCTCTGCACTTGAGCCCACACTTGGTGCATATAAATATCTAAAGAATGAAGGATTTGCCAAAACCTGGCTTTGTGCAGCCCACAAGAGAGGTATGTGCTTTTTATCTATTATCACGTATTACTGCAATGATAGTAATGAAAAACAGCTGATGCTTATATAATGTTTACAATACAACAGGCACTATTTTTATTGCTGTATATATATATATATATATATATATATATATATATATATATAAATTATTACAAAGCCATAAGAAGCAATTCCTTACAGACACTGTATGAAAAAGAAATTTTATGACACACATATAAAATAAAACCAAATAGGCAAATGAAAAGCAGAATACTTTTTCCTAGTATCATCTCAATAAATAAATAATTCATCATCAACATCCCAAGTTGCTCCAATCTTTGTACTACTTATCAGACAGGTCAACAATTATATGAAAATATCCTTAGGCTGAAATTCAATCTACTTCCCTCATAAACAGATTATTCTCTTTCCCTGTTATCAAACTAGGGTCAGTAAGTTCAGGATTGATTACCCTCACATTCCTATACCACACCCACAACAGCAAGAAAGGATGCCGTGACTGCTTAGTGATGGGCAAGCTATAACTCTGCTTTTTTGTTTTTAATTGGAGTATAAGTAATTTACAATGTTGTGTTAGTTTCTGCTATACAAGGAAGTGAATCAGCTGTATGTATGCATATATCCTCTTCCTTTTGAATTTCCCTCCCACTGCCTTCCAATAACTCTTTGAAAGGATGTTCTCCATAGCCCTCCAGGCAATCCTGAGCAATCCACTGGAGTGATCACAGATATGAAATTCCTTTACCATCAAACCAACCAAACTGAGAAGATGAGTTTTGAGAATGAAGTGAGCACATGTGTCTGCCAGGAATATCCAGATACTTAGAAAATTCAATTAATTACCTGTTGAACATTTGGAAAATCCACAGCACTTTGTTAGGAAAGGTAAGAAATTTTTTTGAAAAAAAATGTATGTCATCTTTAAGTCAAGAGGACTGCAACCTAGATGCGGAGGCAAGATTAGCCTGTAAACATAAATAATGTGTTCTCCATTGCATAGGTACAGAGACACACTGCAGGCATGGTCGGTCTTGTCCGACTCTGCGACCCATGGGGTGTGGCCCCCCAGGCTCCTCTGTCCATGGGATTTCCCAGGCAAGAATACTGGAGTGGGGTGCCATGTCCTCCTCCACGGGATCTTCCTGACCCGGGGATCGAAACTGAATCCTCTGTGTCTTCTGTATTGGCAGGCGGACTCTTTTACCACTGAGCCACTTGGGAAGCCAAGTGCAAAAGAAATTCAAAACAGACTGAAACCAGCCCAGTCTGGAGTTATGAGTAAAATTTTCATGGATGAAACTTGAAATGGAATTTAAGCTGGATAAATTTTTAACTAGAAAAAGAGGAATTTGAGCATTCCAAGCTACAGGGAAAAAATCTAATAAAAAGCAAGGATGTGGGACTAGGTATGGAATAGTCATCAGAAAACAAGAGGACTAGAGTCATTCGGAAGGAAGAAACATGGCAGGAAGTCAAAGAGTAAGTGAGAAATAAGATAAAACGGATCTGAAAATGCAAGTCCAGAAACAAAGGCAGGCATGCTTAGGGTTTATACAGGAAGCAATGAGCCCGTGAGAATGTGTTCCTTTTCAGATCAACTCAGTAAGTTTTTAATAGGTGTGTGAATTAGGATCCTGATATATGAATTGAAATCCTGGGACTGCCACTTATTAGCTCAAACATTAACCTGTCTGCCTCAGTTTCTTTATTTTTAAAACAAGGATTGTATTAACACCACAAAGTGGAGGTGAGGAATAAATGAGTTAATATTTGGAAATGTCAAAGGACAGTGCTGGGTATATTGTAGGCAGTGTCTGGAAGTGTTAAGGGCATAAAAAGTGTGATATGGTCTTCAGCAACAAGAATAGATCTGAGATATCCAGAGCAGAGCAGAACCTATGGCTCATCGTCGTTTCTCTGATTTTCTTTCCCTACTCCTCTGAAAGCGGTGTCAGGGAAGGTCATCTGGCTGGAAGCACATGACTCCTGAGTGTAAAGACATAAATCAGGGCCCCATAAGCAATTTGGAGAACTGAGAAACGGAACACACCCATGGTGTCAAAGGACGCTTTATTTTTTCAAAGGACACTTTATTTTATGTTCTTGGAGATGAAGGCGAGGCTTGAGCAAACAACCTGCCAAAATGATCTTGGATTTCTTTGAATGTGGAAATGAATTCTCACATATGTTCTCTCAATTTCACACTCCATGAGATACCACGATGCCAACCACAGAAGCTCAAGAGGTCAAAAACTCCCTCTTTTTATATGGAATTTTAGAGCATGTTTGCATAAGTTTGTTCCCAGACTAATTCCCGAATCTGTGAGAGGGATTCTCTCAGCATATTTTGCAGAAAACAAAACAAGTCATATTGAATGGGTGAACATTGTGACTGGTTGTCATAAAACTAGTCTGGGTGAGAAGGGGACCCACAGCAGGAAGCTGAAGACAGGGTAATGCAGTGGTGAAAGCATCAAATAGACGCAAGCTTGAATTCAGGCCGCAGCTCTAATGTTTAGCTCTGTACTAACTGTGTGGCCTTAGTCAATTTATTTTACCTCTCTGAGCCTTAGTTTTCAAACAACACTTACCTTACTGGGCAATAGGGAAGAATAAATGAGAGAAGCACACACACACACACACACATATAATATTATATAATGTATATATTTACAGACACATGATGTATAATAAATAATTGCCAACTTCTATTTTTATTACTCTAAAGCTTACTGTTTGCACAAGCAAAATGAAAGATGGTAAATTTCTATCTGCAGAGGGTACTAAGTCTATTTCAGTGGGGTCAAAGTGACACAGGGGTCAAAAATAAAGTTTCCCCTCTCCTCCACTGCACTGGAAAGTACCATGGGACTAAAACTGCTGGATCTGATGCTCCTCTACCACTTGCTGTCAGATCTTGGGAGAACTTGCTACTCTTCTCCAAACTTCTAACAATCAAAACAAAGCAGAGAGTGGGGAGTAGCTGAATAGTGAAGCAGTGATGGACATGCATACAGAGCCTACCCTGCCTACTTCATCAGCGTTTTACAAACGATGAAATGTGAGGATGTGTGAAACTGGCATACTAAGGTCAAGGGGGAAGGTGGTTTGGTGATTTAGTTGCTAAGTTGTGCTCGACTCCTGCAACCCCTTGGACTATAGCCCACCAGGCTACTCTGTCCATGGGATTTTTCCAGGCAAGAATACTGGAGTGGATTGCCATTCCTTCTCCAGGGAGTCTTTCCAACCCAGGAATCAAACCGAGATCTCGTGCATTGCAAGCAAATTCTTTACTGACTGAGCTATGGGGCGGGGGTGGGGGTGGGGGCAGGTAAATGCCAGGAGTTATCTCAGGGGGTTTTGATGTCTTCTACCGGCTCTTTGGCGCATGTACTTTTTACAAGGTTGTGTTTTCTCTTTAAAATGAGTAGCTAACATTTGATCAAATAAAACTCCCCAATACCTTTGGCAGTGATTCCCTTCCCAGCACACACTTGATTTTCCTCCCCATCAGCACTCACCTACCATTTGTGGAGGTGGCCAACTGACCTGCCTAAGTTCCCTACCCTCAACTATCAAACTGACCTCAAGGAAATTCTCCCACCCTTCCCCATTTTGCTGCCCATGAAAGGAATGCAGCAAACAACATCAAGGTGATCCCAATCTCCATATTCTCTGCAAGCTGTAAAACGTCTGGGGCAAAGAACCCAGAAGTGAATGAAGAACTCCTTGTCTACCTGGAAGCTTGATGACTTGCTTAGTCAGGGAGGATCTGATGCAGGTACAATAGGCTCACCCTGCCCAGACCTGGTGAGATCAGTTAGACTCAGAAAGGCAATTTAGAATCTTACAAAGGAGAAATGGCTCTTTCTGATAATGAAATCTATTTGAGAATCCAAGGTTAACAGATGATTTTTGAGTACCTAATATGCACAAAGCACTATGAATACTATAAGAACATCAACACTACTTTGAAGAAGGCTGCAACAAATATGGTATATCAAACTCACATCATAGAACAGGTTTTGTTGGAATGTAAGTAAAATGTAATATATTTCGAGTCCTGCTGTAGAAGGCTCAGGATACAGACAGCTACTGTTTTTTGAGTATGTTTTACCTAGTATCTAACATCTCATTGAATCTTCCCCAAATTCCTAAGAAAGAGTTATCATCACCTCTGTATCATACATGAAAACTGTATTTCAGAGATATGAAATCGCTTTCCCAAATCGCCTAGCTAGAAATAGGCCAAGCTCAGATCTGAACCCAAGTCTCTTTGATGCCAATGCTAATGGAATTTCCATAATTCCCTCCCTCCACAGATGCCTGCACAAGACATGCCTGCACTTTTATTAAAGCCGATATAGTTAAGAATCATTGAAAATTATTGAACAGGGAGAAGATCAATTTGACATTAATTAGTAAAATAGATTAGAAGCAGGGGAGAGATAATAAGGGAGATGGTTCAAAAGCTATTTTAATTGTCTGCCTAAAGGAGATGAAGGTCTGATCTAGATCAGTGGCAACAAGGTGCAGAGAAAGGGCAGAAACAAGAGATGCCGCAAAGATTAATTGACTAGGTGTGGCAAATGTCTAGCTGTGGAGAAAACCACCCTGAAATGAGATGGGTCACTGCTGGCTGAAGTGAGTACCTCCATGAAAGATGCCTTAGAAGAGTACATGGCCTTGTGCTTGACATTCCAATGAGATAAGCTCCTGTTTAACTGCAGTGTTCCATGATTTTTAAGTTGGGTCAATGGGGCCTATTGTGCTGCAAAACTGTTCAGATAAACACAAGAATCACTCCCCGTTGGCCTGAATTCATGGTCCACCTCTCCAAAAAGTTATTCGAAGAATAGCCTTTGGTCCCCACTGACTCCAACTAAGGATATGTAATCAATGGTCCTCTTGTCACACAAGGGTCTAGCTGGTCAGGTGACCAGGAGCTCTGGTCCAACATGAGCCGAAGTTTGGCCCCTAACCTCATAAGAAAGCTTTCAAGCATTTTAAATATTTAATTTACTTTTTTTTTCCAAACAGAATAAAAAAGGAAGAGAAATAAGAATTTCTGAATTTCAAAAAAATGCTGTTTTCTAAGAGAATGTGCAATTGTAAAACTTTTAGACAGTCATCTTAGGTGATATTTATCTCTTTTTAAATTAATGGGACTTGCTGCCTCCAAGAATCTCTCTGGTCACTTAGGATTTATCCCACATGTTGTTAGCAAGTGGCAATATATAAAAGACAAGATCTAATATTCAAAATGCTTGTAATAGCAAAGTCCTGCCTGCCAAGTTTAATAGCATTAAAATGATCTCACTCGTCTAGTAAA
Organism: Aepyceros melampus; assembly: GCA_006408695.1. Classification (NCBI taxonomy): domain Eukaryota; kingdom Metazoa; phylum Chordata; class Mammalia; order Artiodactyla; family Bovidae; genus Aepyceros; species Aepyceros melampus. Next base: position 175,446 of record SJXQ01009524.1, on the reverse strand, counting down.
TCTGCTGCCTTTCAACAGCTGGAAGCAGACCAGATTCACCTTCTGTCTGCTGCATGAAGCCAGAACTCTGAAGAAAAGGAAAAAAAAAATTAGTGCTGGTATTGACTCTGACCTCTTGATCTTCTATTACCCCCATTAGACTTGGCTCAGATCGAAGCCCAACTTTTCTGTCTTTCTAAAAAGGGGCAGCTGGAGAGCAGAAGACAAGGGTATCCAGGGCCTTGTAAAATCACTGAGATGAAACTGCAGAAGGAATGGAGGCAGATGCACCCTTTCCTGTGCACATGGAAAAGAAATTAGACTTCATCAAAAGTAATATGTACAGAATGGAGACAAATGTGGGAAAGGCCTTTCAGTTGTGCTAGGATGGAAACCAAAAATGATCCAGGGTGGACTAGAATTGGGGTGAACACCAACGAGTAGAACTGGAATGTTACTGAGCACCAAAGCAAAAACCAAGGCGAAGAAGAGAGAACCATTTCTCAAGGAAGAAACTGGTCACCCCAGAGAAGCTCCTTAGTTACTCATTCTTGCTAAGTTCACAGTGAGGAAATCAAGGGAAAACAGAGTTCTCACTGGAAACACAGTGAACTACACACAGAGGCAGCTGGGTACCCATCTTGATCAAGCTAGTAGGTAACCTGAACAAGTTATTTGAATTATCTAGTCCTTAATTCCTCAGCTATAAAGGTGGTCCCCTCCAACTCTATGGTTTTGTATGCTAATTGAACATCTATGCGTTTCTAATCTGACCTCTAGAAGTTGGAGGATTGGAAGAGCTTTTGAAATCATTGAGTCCAGTTGCTTTTTCCAGGACTTAATAAGGGCAATAAAGGGAGATGGAATTTTGAGACTGATTTTCTTTACTTAATCCTAGAACATTCTGATAAGTGCAAATTAATCTAAAGGGAAAATTTACATAAATTACCTTTAAAATTCCTTTGAATATAGCTTGCCAGTGCTAGTGTTCTGAGCTCAGTCGTGTCTGATTCTTTGCGACCCCATGGACTATAGCCCGCCAGGCTCCTCTATCCGTGGAATTTTCCAGGCAAGAATACTGGAATGAGTTGCTGTTTCCTTCTCCAGGGATCTTTCTGCCCCAGGGATCAAACCTGCTTCTCCTGTGTCTCCTGCATTGCTGGCAGATTCTTTACCCTCTGAGCCATCAGCTTAATACCTGCATAAAAATTATACATGCACCTAGCCTAGAAAAAAATGATGAGGAAAATAAATTTATAAAACCAACAAGTCAAAGGGCAACTTCTTTATAAGCAATTCACCTTAGCAATCTTTTTTGTGGAAATTTTCCTTTTCTGGAGCATTTAAAAACTAAATTTGGTCAAGCAAAAACAAATTCCAACAGAAAATTTTTGTATAAATCTAAATGTCCTCAATAAAATATATTCAGAAAACCCCTCTAGAGTTGAATTGTTTTGTAACGGGGTCAAGTTCTGAAATTACAAAAACATATCTGCATTTTGTTATAAATATTTTACCAAAGATCTAATTGCACTGAGAGTAAATGTCAAATTCCGTACAATGACCTTCAACCCCACCACATCTCTCCATCAGCTCCACTGGGTACCACGTTATCTTCATCTCCTACCCACGTCTCCCCCTCTGACCAGGCCATGATGTTTATTTTTCTCCAGCCACAATGAACTCCTCAGTGTTCCTATAATGTACCAGGTACAGCCCTGCCAGAGAGCATTTGAACTTGCTTTCCCTCTGATCAGAACGCTCTTCCTGCCAGATATCCAAACAAATTGTTCTATCCCTCTCAGTGGAGTCTTCCCTAGAGGTTCTATGTAAAATTGCAAAATGCTTTAGCAATTTTATTTTCTTCCTTTCGAACATATCACTATTGACAAAACTGGGTGAGATGGAGGAGAGATCCAAGAGGGAGGGGATATATGTATGCACACAGCTGAGTCACCTCATCGTACTGCAGAAATGAATACATGATAAAGTACTTACAGTCCAATGTTAAAAAAAAAGATCCAAAGAAATTAGAGCACGTCCTATCGAATGCACAAGACATTTACTTCTGCTCTAGGACGCAAGGTGCTTTATCTGTATTGCTGTGTTTTGGCACCTTGAGCAGTAGTTGCATGAATAAGGTCAGGTCAGGTCAGTTCAGTTCAGTCGCGAAGTCGTGTCTGACCCTTTGCTGAATCACAGCATGCCAGGCCTCCCTGTCCATCACCAACTCCCGGAGTTCACCCAAACTCATGTGCATCGGGTCAGTGATGCCATCCAGCCATCTCATCCTCTGTCATCCCCTTCTCCTCCTGCCCCCAGTCCCTCCCAGCATCAGGGTCTTTTCCAGTGACTCAATTCTTTGCATGAGGTGGCCAAAGTATTGGAGTTTCAGCATCAGCATCAGTCCTTCCAATAAACACCAAGGACTGGTCTCCTTTAGGATGGACTGGTTGGATCTCCTTGCAGTCCAAGGGACTCTCAAGAGTCTTCTCCAACATCACAGCTCAAAAGCATCAATTCTTCGGTGCTCAGCTTTCTTTATAGTCCAACTCTCACTTCCATACATAACTACTGAAAAAACCATAGCCTTGGCTAGACGGACCTCTATTGACAAAGTAATATCTCTGCTATTTAATATGCTATCTAGGTTGGTCATAACTTTCCTTCCAAGGAGTAAACATCTTTTAATTTCCTGGCTGCAATTACCATCTGCAGTGATTTGGAGCCAAAAAAAATAAAGTCTGACACTGTTTCCACTGTTTTCCATCTACTTCCCATGAATAAGTTAGGTACCTAATAAATATTTGCTGAATTAATGAATTATAAAAAAACACAGCACTTTGGCATTTATTAAACATCTACCTCTACTTTATTGACTATGTCAAAGCCTTTCACTGTGTGGATCACAACAAACTGGAAAATTCTGAAAGAGATGGGAATACCAGACCACCTGACCTGCCTCTTGAGAAACCTGTATTCAGGTCAGGAAGCAACAGTTAGAACTGGACATGGAACAACAGACTGGTTCCAAATAGGAAAAGGAGTACGTCAAGGCTGTATATTGTCACCCTGCTTATTTAACTTATATGCAGAATACATCATGTGAAATGCTGGGCTGGAAGAAGCACAAGCTGGAATCAAGATTGCTGGGAGAAATATCAATAACCTCAGATATGCAGATGACACCACCCTTATGGCAGAAAGTGAAGAAGAACTAAAGAGCTTTTTGATGAAAGTGGAAGAGAAAAATGAAAAAGTTGGCTTAAAACTCAACATTCAGAAAACGAAGATCATGGCATCTGTCCCATCACTTCAGGAAAAATAGATGGGGAAACAGTGTCAGACTTTATCTTTTGGGGCTCCAAAATCACTGCAGATCATGACTGCAGCCATGAAATTAAAAGACATTTGCTCCTTGGAAGAAAAGCTATGACCAACCTAGACAGCATATTAAAAAGCAGAGACATTACTTTGCCAGCAAAGTTCCATCTAGTCAAAACTATGGTTTTTCCAGTAGTCAGGTATGGATGTGAGAGTTGAACTGTGAGGAAGGCTGAGTGCCAAAGAATTGATGCTTTTGACCTGTGGTGTTGGAGAAGACTCTTGAGAGTCCCTTGGACAGCAAGGAGATCCAACCAGTCAATCCTAAGGGAAATCAGTCCTGAATATTCATTGGAAGGACTGATGCTGAAGCTGAAACTCCAATACTTTGGCCACCTGATGTGAACAGCTGACTCATTTGAAAAGACCCTGATGCTCGGAGGGATTGGGGGCAGGAGGAGAAGGGGATGACAGAGGATGAGATGGCTGGATGGCATCACCGACTCGATGCACATGAGTTTGGGTGAACTCTGGGAGTTGTTGATAGACAGGGAGGCCTGGCATGCTGGAGTCTGTGGGGTAACAAACAGTCAGACTCAACTGAGCAACTGAACTGAACTGAACTAAAAATCATATTCCCTTATTCATTTTGGGGTTTTCCTCATAGCTCAATTGGTAAAGAATCTGCCTGCGATGCAGGAGACCCCAGTTCAATTCCTGAGTTGGGCAGATCCACTGGAGAAGGGATAGGCTACCCACTCCAGTATTCTTGGGCTTCCCTTCTGGCTCAGCTGGTAAAAAAATCCACCTGCAGTGTGAGAGGCCTGAGTTTGATCCCTGGATTGGGAAGACCCCTGGAGAAGGGAAAGGCTACCCACTCTAGTATTCTAGCCTGGAGAATTCCATGGACAGTCCATGGGGTTGCAAAGAGTCAGACATGACTGAGCAACTTTCATGTTTGCTTCACTTCATTCATTCATTTCACGAACTATCAACAATGAGAAACAGGGCATAGGTGTACTCATTGAAAGAGTTTCCCAGGCGGCTCAGTGGTAAAGAATCCGCCTGCCAGTGCAGGAGATGTGGGTTCAATCCCTGGGTTGGGAAGATCCCCTGGAGAAGGAAATGGCATTCCACTCCAGTATTCTTGCCTGGAAAATCACACAGACAGAGGAGTTTGGCGGGCTAATGTCCATGGCATCGCAAAGAGTTAGATATGACTTAAGTAAGTAAGTAAGTAAAGTCACTCAGTCGAGTCCGACTCTTTGTGACCCCATGGACTGCAGCCCACCAGGTTCCTCTGTCCATGAGATTCTCCAAGCAAGAATACTGGAGTGGGTTGCCATTTCCTTCTCCAGGGGATCTTCCCGACCCAGGTATCGAACCCGGGTCTCCCGCATTGGGGGCAGATGCTTGAACCTCTGAGCCACCAGGGAAGATATGACTTAGTGACTGAGTATTCAGGTATGTACTCNATTGGGGGCAGGAGGAGAAGGGGACGACAGAGGATGAGATGGCTGGATGGCATCATGGACTCAATGGACGTGAGTCTGAGTGAACTCTGGGAGTTGGTGATGGACAGGGAGGCCTGGCGTGCTGCGATTCATGGGGTCGCAAAGAGTCGGACACGACTGCGCGACTGAACTGAGCTGAGTGAGCAATTCCTACCTTGGATTTTGGCCTGAGTGTTGCACCATCATTACAGGATACCTCGATTCTGTGACTTGGATATTTTGACATAATCAGAAGAGTAATGTGTCCTGAATACTGTGTTGAGACCACTACCCAAAATATGGAGGGATATACATTTACAGATGGAGAATTCTGATAGATTTGAAAGAAAAAAAATTTGGAACTCCACTGAGACTCTTTATAATACCCTTGAAACTTTTCACTGACTCATGGTTTTGGGATTAAAAACCAGGCAACCTTGTTAAAGGAGTTGATGCCTTCTGAATGAATTCAACAGCCATTGTTTATCTTGGAAAATTACCTCAATGCTCAGCAGGCATTGATACCATTGGGCCTAATGTCTAACCAAGGTAACTATCATCTTTGGAAGAGATGAATAGATTTCATTACAGTAGTTTCTTTTAAGTTTCTTGGAAAGGATCTAAGGTGAGATGCTGGAAGATTGTTTATCTACCTAAAAGATCAGCTTAAGCCTCTCTTAATCATCACAAAGGTAAAGCTATTAGGAAAGAGAATGAACGAGTGCATTGAATGGCAATCTCACTGTTGTCTCAAAAACAAGCTGGCATTGCCCATTTGACTTCCTACTTCATGTTCTGCCCTTCATCTTATGCACTGCTGCTGCTGCTGCTGCTAAGTCACTTCAGTCTTGTCCAACTCTGTGTGACCCCATAGACCGCAGCCCACCAGGCTCCCCCGTCCCTGGGATTCTCCAGGCAAGAACACTGGAGTGGGTTGCCATTTCCTTCTCCAATGCATGAAAGTGAAAGGTGAATGTGAAGTTGCTCAGTTGTGTCCGACTCTTAGTGACCCCATGGCCTGCAGCCTACCAGGCTGCAGTGAAAAGTGAAAGGGAAGTCTCTTCCAAGTCTGCTCTGTGTACTCATTGCTCCTCAAATATCCCTGAATTTCACTTTTTCCATAACATCTAAGTGTGATGTTCTGGCTAGGTAATCTTCTTGTCTAGAGCATAGGAGTAAGTGGTCATTTTGATTCTCTTTGTATAATGATTATGTTAAATATTTTAAAATATGCAATTTTGTATATCTTAGTTATAGTTTGTTAAATATATGTTAGTAAAAATTATCTTAAATAGGATAATGATTTCCTTCTTTAAAGTACTGAGTTTCCCGTGTTTTCCTGCACTGAGGTGAAAAGAATTCTCAAAAAGCATCTAAAAAGCAAAATACATGTCACTGTGATTATAATCTATCTGGCATTTAGGGAATAAGATGGACTCTTAAAGTTCTTTAAGACATTTGTGTCTATTGGCCAATTAATTATGTTTTTCATGGAAAAATCAGCTATCAAAGTCATCGTGAGTCAATGATTTAGTGTGAGAGTCCTGAAGGCAGATTCGCTGGGTTTGAAATCTGCCTCCTTCACTTAACAGGCACCTGGTCATAAGCAAGTAAATCAACATCTCTGCCTAGCCTTCCTCATCTCACAAAATGAGAACAATAGCAAGGTTCACTTCACTGGATTATTATAAATTAGATTAATACAAATGTTTACATTATATATGTATTATGTTGATACAAGTGAAGTGTTTAGAACAACGTTTGGCACAAAGTAAGAACTCAATAAGCAAGCTGTTGTTATACTCTTGGAACTAGCTCACTTTCTCTCACTCAGATCAGCACTTTTTACTTCCCACCTAACTCATCTTCCTACTCGATTCGTCTTCTGATTGGCCCATGCCAACACCTCACCCTGACTCATAGTACCGCAGAAACTCCTTAGTAACACAGAACCTTCTTAAAGACCATCCTTTACTTCTTGAAATTCCCCACGTGATCTAACATTATATTCAGCCTAGGATGGGTAAAAACTTAAGTATTTATTGGAACCAATTGCCCTAGTCATCCCTGAATAATAAATGGTCATTCAGGCACAGTTCCCTCTCTGGTTCCTTGGTGAGATGACCAGTGCCATCTTGAGAATTATTAGATGTTATAAACAACATGACTCTAATTAAGCCTTTAAATCTTATAGGGTGTGATCTGCAATATATTCCTGACTTTGTTCTCAGAGAGTTATTGAGCAAAAGGACAAAAGCCAAGAACGCACGTGGAGCTAGATGCCAGCTAATAGACTCTGATGTTCAGATTATGAACTAGATCAAATTGTTCTTCTGAAAAGAATAACCACATTATTAAGAGGTAGGCTGGAGAGAAATCAAATTAGAAATCACTGACATGTAGCCAAGAATCAAGTCTACTGAGATACTTATTTTCTATTAATACATTACCTACTTACCTGTATGAGCTGAGAAAACAGCCACAAGTAAACATGGAGACAATTCAATCAGTGCTGGAAAAATGAATTAGAAGTGTTGCTCAACAAAAGTCATGTCACTCTACCACTTTCTAGTGGTTTCTCTATTTTTTTCTTCCTCACCTATATAGAAACAGAGGAAAGTTAAACTACTACATGATATATGAGGATTTTCCTCCTAGCTTAAGCTTTCCATGATTCCAACTTTGACCAGGCATCAGAAGCAGACTCTACAAGATCTGACATGGTCCATATACTGTAGGAAACCAAAGTAGGACCAAAGGAAGTGAAAATGAGTCTTGGAGAAGTCGAAGCCACTCTTTTAGTAGAGACCTAGTAAAAGACTTCAATGATGTTTTTAAAAACAAAAGCAAAAGAGGAGAATCATCTTACTGGTTAACCTTCTCTCTCTAAAAGTTGTAAGCCAGACATCTTTTTAAAATGATATTTTTGCAAGTGTCTATCTAAATCAATATTTTACAAATCCGGTAGCTGAAACGTGTTAGAAAAATTTGATATTTAAAGTAGCTCAAGGACTTCCCTGGTGGTACAGTGGATAAGAATCCACCTGCCAGTGCAGGGGACAGAGGTTCCCTCCACGGTCCAGGAAGATTTAACATGCCATGGAGCAACTAAGCCCTGAACCACAACCAACTACGGGAGCCCATGTGCCTCTAACCCATGAACCACCACTACTGAGCCAAGCGCTGCAGCTACTGAAACCCACACACTCTAGAGCTTGTGCCCCACAAAAGAAGCCCCTGCAATGAAAAGGCTACGCGCGGCAACAGGCTGCACGAGCAGCCCGTTAGCCACAGCTAGAGAAAGCCCTCCTGCAGCCACAAAGACCAGCTCGACCCAAACGAAGTAAGTAAACATAATAAAGCAATCTATAATGCTTCTTCCTACATAGCACATGATTGACAACTCATATATATGATTGAAATGTTCACCTCTTTCATTAAGCAGAGTGCCTCTCTACCTTGAAAAGTAGTGCCACAAATTGTTGGCATTCCAAATTTGGGAAGTCCAGTAACTGAAGACAGTGAATGTAGAATCCATTTGGGGAAAAAAGAAAAATGTGGTGCCACAATGTCAAGGTTTCTTATCAAGTTTATTCTTGCCTTTGTTTTGTGAGGATTAAGCAAGTTAACATATAGTAAAGCCCTTCAGAGGGAGCCTGAAGCACAAAACACTCAGGAAATGTCAGCTATTGTTATTCTTGTTGCTTTTTTTTTTTTTATGGTAGTATGTCCATAAATTTCCAACTATTCCCTAGTGAGGTGGGTTAGAGAAATCTCTTTCTTATTTACTCCTTTTCTGTGAACCTCTCCTCACTACCAAATTCTCCCTGAAGCAAGTAAAAGCTCTAACTGGAAAAACAGGATTCAAGTAAATTCTTCAGAGGATTTCACAATCAGATTTTGCTCAGGTAATGCATAATTCATCATACTAAGTTCATATTTTTGCTAAGACAGAAAGGCAGCTATTAGCTTTAGTGATATTGACTTAAGTAGTAAAATCACACTTTTAATTCTATGTAGCCTTTTCTTGTCAAGTTTAATTGCTTATTTATCTGCTTTATCACCTATAAAATTGTTCTATTTATTGAACAATTGTTCTATTTCTTTTAAATTTCACTAGGGGTTTTGAAAATCTTAGAACCTAAACCCATGCTTCCAATTGATAAATGCACCAATTTTTCTTTTTAACATGCTACCAATTCTAATATAAAATACAGAAAGAGGCAGTATAGAATTAAAAGATGAGTTTGGGAATCAAAATTTAGTCCTTTCATTAATCATGATTTTTAGGCACATTACTTATTCTCATCCAGCTTCAATTTCCTCATTTTTAATATAGGGACAATGGTAGTTCAGAGTTCATAGAGTTATTGTGGGGAGTTAAATAATTTAAAATAAATGTCAAGGACCTTGAATGTGGTAAATTTTCAAGGCTTATAATTTTATGGAAAGAACTGAGCAGACAGAATCCCAGAGGTCTTTAGAGTAGCCTTTAAAGAAAATTATTAGCCTCAGCAAGTATTCTTTTAAAAGAATAAATGGAAATATAATATATACACTGCTTTTTAAACATGGATATTTACTTGGCTCTTGTCCATTTACACTCAGTTTGAGCGAAGTGTACGTATATACACAGAGGCACACACTCAGACAGCAGTGTATTTATATGCGCATTTACATAGACAACGTGTATTATTGGTCTGCACCTTTCTCTGAACACGTTTGAGCATACATTAATGAGTCTTTTCCGAATTCAGAATTGGCACAGTATGTCCTCATTAAAACTCAAATTTTCGGTGATCTAGTGTTTTCCTGTCCGCACTGGTGGCTCAGAGGTTAAAGCGTCTGCCTGCAGTGCGGGAGACCCGAGTTTGATCCCTGGGTCAGGAAGATCCTCTGGAGAAGGAAATGGCAATCCACTCCAGTACTCTTGCCTGGAAAATTCCATGGACTGAGGAGCCTGGTGGGCTACAGTCCATGGGGTCGCAAAGAGTTGGACAAGACTGAGCGATTCACCTTGACTAGTGTTTTCCTACAACTTTTAAAATATTTAGAATGTATATTCTTGATCCATTATCTCTTTGGTTTCTAACACTTTACATTTAAATCTGCCCTCCCATCAAAACTTTGGAAAGAGCATCCTCTTCCCATAATTATCTCCAATCCACCTGTTTCCAAATACATTAATCATATTCAAGGTCACTTCCAAGCCCTGTTGTGTTTATTGGACAACATCAAAACTGCTCTTGTTAAAAGTAAGAAAACCACCCAAGAATAGAAAAGCATTCAATAGATGTCCATATTGGTAAACTGGTTTTTATCAGTGGTACAGAGTTAAGCAACCTACTCATGTTTAGCAAATATATAATAATAATAAAGATGATGCTACTGACTTACCTTCATAACAAGGTGCTTTGAATTATTTTCCTAATGTCGCCACAGATTATACAAACTATGCATATTCTCCTTGTTTAATAAATTCTGCCCTGCCCACTCTGCATGCCTGCCACCAGCACTCCATTTCTTTCATGACCAAATACACTGATGACAGGGGTAACTGGGGATAACTGGGCTTAAAAGTATAACACATGTCCTCCAATAGATAAAACTTAACTGACTCATACTGACCTCATGATCCTGCCTGTGTTAGGAGCTTATACTCATTAATGAAGCTAGCTGGCCTACATGCAATTGATATTAGCTAGGTTATTGAATACATTGAATTAACGCTAATATGGTTTCTAGCCCTTATGGTCTCAGGAAAAGCCTTGAGTGTCAAATGAAGTTGTATTATGCACACCCTTCTACATAACTAACATTGCACACAAGGACTTACATGGATAGTCTCTGACTCTTCCCGGTTTATTCTTGTCACTAATTGGTGCTTTTTAACATTGCGTGTGCGTGTTAGCTGTTATTGTATTAGAATTATTTGAAGCTTAAATCTCATTGTTTTTTCTTCCCTATTTCCCTCATCATTTGTAAACACACTATTTTATATGGCATTACATTTCTGGTTTTCTGTGATATTGGTTGTCTCGGTATTATTATCTTGCCTCTACCTCTCTTTTAAAAATGTATCTTCTGTTTTCCCTATAAATTTGCTTTCCACTGCTTTCTGAATTTTCATTTAAGGCAGATGCTCTTAGAGTGGAATTAAGACAAAAGACAGGAAGATAAGCACTCACCTAAACTCATCAGAAAAAAAATTCATCAGTCTAAGAAGAGGTGGCAAGAATACACAGAAGAACTGTACAAAAAAAGAGATTCATGACCCAGATAATCATGATGCTGTGATCACTCTCTTAGAGCCAGACATCCTGGAATGTGAAGTCAAGTGGGCCTTTAGGAAGCATCACTACGAACAAAGCTAGTGGAGGTGATGGAGTTCCAGTTGAGCTGTTTCAAATCCTGAAAGATGATGCTGTGAAAGTGCTGCACTCAATACGCCAGCAAATCTGGAAATCTCAGCAGTGGCCACAGGACTAGAAAAGGTCAGTTTTCCTTCCAATCCCAAAGAAAGGCAATGCCAAAGAATGCTCAAACTACCACACAATTGCACTCATCTCACACACTAGTAAAGTAATGCTCAAAATTCTCCAAGCCAGGCTTCAGCAATACGTGAACTTCCAGATGTTCAAGCTGATTTTAGAAAAGGCAGAGGAACCAGAGATCAGATTGCCAACATCTGCTGGATCATCAAAAAAGGAAGAAAATTCCAGAAAAACATCTATTTCTGCTTTATTGACTATGCCAAAGCCTTTGACTGTGTGGATCACAATAAACTGTGGAAAATTGTGAAAGAGATGGGAATACTAGACCACCTAACCTGCCTCTTGAGAAACCTGTATGCAGGTCAGGAAGCAACAGTTAGAACTGAACATGGAACAACAGACTGGTTCCAAATAGGGAAAGGAGTACATCAAGGCTGCATATTGTCACCCTGCTTATTTAACTTACATGCAGAGTACATCATGAGAAACTCTGGGCTGGAAGAAGCACAAGTTAGAATCAAGATTGCCGGGAGAAATATCAATAACCTCAGATATGCAGATGACACCACCCTTATGGCAGAGAGTGAAAGTGAAAGTGAAGTCGCTCAGTCGTGTCCGACTCTTTGTGACCCCATAGACTGTAGCCTACCAGGCTCCTCTGTCCATGGGATTTTCCAGGCAATAATACTGGAGTGGGTTGCCATTTCCTTCTCCAGGGGATTTTCACAATCCAGGGCTCGAACTAGGCCTCACGCATTGTAGACAGACACTTTACTATCTGAGCCACCAGGGAAGGCAGAAAGTGAAGATGAACTAAAAAGCCGCTCGATAAAAGTTGAAAGAGGAGAGTGAAAAAGTTGGCTTAAAGCTCAACTTTCAGAAAACTAAGATCATGGGATCTGGTTCCATCATTTCATGGCAGATAGATGGGGAAACAGTGGAAACAGTGGCTGACTTTATTTTTCTGAGCTCCAAAATCACTGCAGATGGTGACTGCAGCAATGAAATTAAAAGACGCTTACTCCTTGGAAGGAAAGTTATGACCGACCTAGATAGCATATTCAAAAGCAGAGACATTACTATGCCAAGAAAGATCCATCTAGTCAAGGCTATGGTTTTTCCAATGGTTATGTATGGATGTGAGAGTTGAGCTATAAACAAAGCTGAGCGCCAAAGAATTGCTGCTTTTGAACTGTGGTGTTGGAGAAGACTCTTGTGAGTCCCTTGGACTGCAAGGAGATCCAACCAGTCCATTCTGAAGGAGATCAACCCTGGGTGTTCATTGGAAGGACTGATGCTAAAGCTGAAACACAAGTACTTTGGCCACCTCATGCAAAGAGTTGACTCATTGGAAAAGACCCTGATGCTGGGAGGGATTGGGGGCAGGAGGAGAAGAGGACTACAGAGGATGAGATGGCTGGATGGCATCACCAAATCAATGGACATGAGTTTAAGTAAACACCAGGAGTTGGTGTTAGACAGGGAGGCCTGGCATGCTGTGATTCATGGGGTCGCAAAGAGTTGGACACAACTGAGTGACTCAACTGAACTGAACTGAAGGTCTGTTTTGGGGAGATTCTAATTTCAATTCAGGAATTTACAGATGAAATTAAGGGATTTAAGATCAGCATAGAGGCTTTGTATTAAATAAAAAAAATAATAATGAATTTATATTAATATAATATAAATAATTTAAATAGTTCAAGTCTTAGAGTAAATGATAATAGAGTAATACTATAAATCTACAATAATATACCCTAATAAGTATATTATATGTAATTGTATATTTCTATTATAATATGGATGTGAGAGTTGGACTGTGAAGAAAGCTGAGCACTGAAGAATTGATGCTTTTGAACTGTGGTGTTAGAGAAGACTCTTGAGAGTCCCTTGGACTGCAAGGAGATCCAACCAGTCCATTCTAAAGGAGGTCAGTCCTGGGTGTTCTTTGGAAGGAATGATACTGAAGCTGAAACTCCAGTACCTTGGCCACCTCATGTGAAGCGTTGACTCATTGGAAAAGACTCTGATGCTGGGAGGGATTGGGGGCAGGAGGAGAAGGGGATGACAGAGGATGAGATGGCTGGATGGTATCACCGACTCGATGGACATGAGTTTGAGTGAACTCCAGGAGTTGGTGATGGACAGGGAGGCCTGGCATGCTGCAGTTGATGGGGTCGCCAAGAGTCAGACACAACTGAGCGACTGAACTGAACTGAACTGAATGTAATATATGTCAATATTAATTCATATAATTAGAATTGCTATGATACTAATATATGGTCTTATTTATATTAAATAACATGATTTTAATATTATTAATTGACTTATATGATTAATTAATTCCAATCATAGCATCATTTATGCTATTTTTAGTTTCATTGTGACATTTGGCAAATCTAACTCAGGCACCAGCAGATATCCCATTTATCTCTTCATTCATTTCTTTATCCATTCATTCAATTAACAGGCATTGAATCCTCTTCTCTGTGCTCTGTACTTTGCCAACAACTGAGGACACAACTGAGAAATTAGACTGAGAAGCACCCTGATGCCCTTATGTAACTGCATTCTCATGTGGTAAGAGCAATGGAGGGTAACATTCCACCGTTTCTAGTTCTCCTCTCCTTCCAAACCTGAGAGCTGATTGCACTTTTTTAACCCCTTAATATCAGGTCTGGCCTTGTACTTTTGTGTTGGTCAAAGGGCAGGGAGCACTTGTCACTTCTACCTGGATGTATTTAAGCACTCATGTGCGAACTCAATTCTGCACTTTCTCTGTTCGGTCTACCAAGGATACTGCAGAAGTGCTGAAATGCCACATCCTGTGAGTAAAAAGCATCCATCAGTCTGGCCCACGAATGACTACAATGTGCAGAACTCCCCTGTTGATCCACTTTGAACATTAAGTGTGAATAAGAAATTGACCTTTGCCAATTTTAAGCCACTGAGATCTGGAAAGTATCAGCTATGGCAGCAGACATCAGATCAAGGTATATCTTTCTGAGGAAGCTGAGAGATGTTTAAGTTGATGCTGAGGCTAAAGAAAGGCTCCATACAGAGCAAAGAGAAAGATTTTAAACATAAACTGAAATTTTAAATATAAACTGAAGAAACAGCAGGCACAAAGGATCTGAGGAGGTAAAGAGCCCAGAATATTTAAGGAACTGACAAAATTCCCGCTCGAACGGAGTCTAAAAGCAGAAGACAGTGGCACAGGGATTGTGAGGCCATTCCTTCTGTCTTCTAGCTTTTGCAAAAGGTAAGGAAGAGAATATCCACCCAGTAGTCAGCATCTGTGTCCTTGATTGACCCAGGATATTACTGCTTTCCCTATTTACTTTTCCTGATTTTCCTGTTCAATGAGAAGGTGCAGACAAAGTGTTTAGGAGAAAAGTAGAGACAGATGACTTAGAGAAATAATTTCCTCAATAGAAGATCACCATTCTTTGAGTCCATAATATGCAGGGCATCCTAGTGGGCGGAAAAGAGTCAAGCTTTGAGGGCTCTGAAGCATAGACAACTTTCCAGGAGCAGCCTCTTTAGGGCCTGAGAGTACAGATTGCAGAAGTTCCACCTTTATTAGCCTCAGAGCCCACTCATTTTATTTTATTTATTTTTAAATTAATTTTTGTTGGAGTATAGTTGGTTTACCATGTAGTGTTAGTTTCCTCTGTACAGCAAAGTGAATCAGTTATACCTACACATAAATCCACTCAGGTTTTGATTCTTGTCTCATATAGGTCGTTAGAGAGTACTGAGTAGAGTTTCTAGTCCTAACAGTACGTTCTTATTAGTTATCTATGGTGGGTGTATCTGTCAATCCCAATCTCCCAATTTCTCCTTTCCCTTTTCTCCTTGGTAACCGTACATCTGTGACTCTATTTTTGTTTTGTAAACAGGCCTATTTGTACCTTTTTTTTTTTAGATTCCATATATAAGCAACATCATATAATACTTGTCTTTCTCTGTATGATTTGTGTCACTCAGCATGACACTCTCCAGGGCCATCCATGTTGCTGCAAATGACAGCTCACTCATTTTTATGTGTTTTTCTGATTTTACACCTGTGGGAGCTCCTCCGTGTCTATTAGAGCATTCTTCAAACTTTTAAAAACTCAAATTTCTTCTGATATAGATAAAAGTCTCATGACTTTCTATTCCCTATTATTACGATTATGACAAATCCATTGTCCTTTCCTCATCATTAGTTAACCCCATAAAGCACCAAATTGCTTAGTCAGTTACAGTTCAGGCTTTGGGCGTGATGTTAACGTCCTCTCCCAGACAGACCCCCGTCTGCATTGGCAGACCTAGCACCTCCACAGCCACCGGGCCGCGGAGCCTGTCCTTTGGCCAAACTACACGTCTCACTGTGTTCCTTTAACTCCTGCCAGGTAATATTTTACGCTGTGACTCTCTCTGTGCTCTTTCTTTAGGATTCGGCTAAAGTACCTTCCACTGTATTACCTCTAAGTTTCCCAGACATTTATTCAATTAATAAAGTTTTTTCTATGTTCTGTAATATTCTATTGTAGCACGCAATAAATCATAGCTTTGTTATTTGTGTCTCTCTCCACCATTGAAATATAAACTCCCATAGAGAAAACAGGTTCTCGCTGGAAACTCACAAAAAAAGTTGCAACTGAAAACCTTGAAGGAAGGGAGGAAAGCATCAAAAAGGTCTAAAACAGCACTGAAGTTGACAATTGTGTACTTTTTAATTCCTTTACCAAAAGTTGGCGTTGGCCTCCTTATATTTTTTTCTTTCAATTTCATAGGTGATGCATGTTATATGTAGAATTTTTAATATAAATAGTTTAAAGGAAAATATCACTTGTGGTCCCCTTAATATTTCTCATTGACACTTTTTTCCCCTTTTGGGCTTTTAAATTTCCTACCTGCATTGAAAATTCTTTACTGTGTAAGATGTGAATTTTTTGTTACTTTTGGATAACTGTATTCATTTAAAAAACAAAACAAAAATTGCAAAACATGTCCTACATCTTTACATGATTTGCCTACAAATTGTGACTGTACCTGCTGGTAGGCAAATATATAAAAAATATGAAAATGTTATGTTCACTCTAAAAGTACATGAATTTAGATAGCCTAAATAGAATATGAACTTATGATGTATTATATTATTTTTAGTCATTTTTTATAAATAACTATGAAATATTAGCATTATGTTTTATAGTCAAATGGAAGACAAAACTCAACAATATCAGCTGAGAAATATTTTTTAAGGAAAGGTAATTTTTACTTTTAAAGTTAGTTTCTTATGTAATATATGCTAATGTTAAAATTCAATTAGAAAGATAGAAAAGGAATTGGATCATCCAAGATGTATATAATATAAACTGCTTCCTGGGCATCCTTCTAGAATTTTCTACTCATTTAGAAATTTTAAAATCAAATAATTCTATATCCTTATAAATTATCTGCAATTTATTCTGTTCACATAATAGACTATTGTATTTTAACCATAGCTACATATAAGTATATGTAGATATATGTTAAATATACATGTATATAGGTGGATGGATAAATAGATAAACATGGATAAATAGATACCTCAGTCTTCTTTCTGTGGTATGCCTGGGCTGAAATACACTCAACCTAACATGTAGATTGTTGCCAAGATTTTTATAGATATACATAGATAGATGTATAAGTAAAGTCACTCAGTCGTGTCCAACTCTTTGTGACCCCGTGGGCTGCAGCCCACCAGGCTCCTCAGTCCATGGGATTCTCCAGGCAAGAATACTGGAGTGGGTTGCCATTTCCTTCTCCAGGGGATCTTCCCGACGCAGGGATTGAACCTGAGTCTCCCGCATTGGAGGCAGACGCTTAACCTCTGAGCCACCAGGGAAGCCCACAGATATATGTATAGATACGCATATATGTGTATGTATATCTATCCATATCCATATATGTATATCTATATATCTATTTGTATAACTATCCAAAGTTTTATATTTTCACTATATAAATTATTTGATTGTTTTTATTGTAGTTTGTCTTAAATACAAGATAAAATAAAAAAATAATTTTATTATAGCTATTGTTAACAGGTAAGTTGGGTCTTAAAACTAATATGTCATACATAGTTTTTAAAATTTCTTTGCTTTCTTACTATTGTTATTGAGAGCTTTATCTACTTTATGTTACAATAATTTTCTTAAAGATTATATTTATAATTTAATTATATTTATAGTATTCCTAAGTGCTTCCCTGGTGGCTCAAATGATAAAGAATCTGCCTGCAATGCAGAAGGCTGGGTTCGATCCCTGGGTCAGGAAGATTCCCTGGAGAAGGGAATGGCAAACCACTCCAGTATTCTTGCCTGGAAAATTCCATGGACAAAGGCGCCTAGTGGGCTACAGTCCATGGTGTCGCAAAGAGTTGGACACGACTGAGCAAATTTGACTCACTGACTCATAATATTCCTAGTGATTATATTTAGAATCTAATGATATTTATAATTTTCATTAATGATTATATTCATAATTTATATAATATTTATATTTCTTTCTTTTCAATATTAGGCAGTATTAATGTTATATAATATTTCCCATTATGAAATATTTCTCCACTAAAATTTTCTTCAACCTCTCCTTTCCTATCATGTCAGAAATTTATATGCCATATTTTAATTTTACATTGTCAAGGTTTTTAACATTTGCATTCAATTAGTTATCATAATCCCACAGTTTTTCAAGTTAAGGCCCATATTTAAATTGAATCTCCATTTCTTGACTATTCTTACAAGATATAGCTTCTCTTACTCTTTAGTTGATTCACCTCTTAGGATGAATTTTAGAATTCATCTCAGGAGGTTGAATTTTAGCATAAGGGAAGTTTCTCTCTCCTTTTGAGTTTTGGTTTTTGTTTTCTTTTGTAATCCAGGAAAGGCTCATGAGTCCTTGCATGTTTCTGTGTGTGTATATTTATATGTGTGTGTGTGTGTGTGTGTGTGTGTGTGTATAATATTTTGTTTCAGAATTCTGTGATGACAATGAGAAAACTGAGCTTAGATCACACTTGAAATTAAACTCTCTCTCTTTCCATGTTGATCTTCCACTCCTACACCCTGGAAATTCTTGTCTTCCTTTATCTGTGAAATTTTTTCTGTTTTATCTTTGAATATATATTCCATTTCTGTATGTTTTATACCTCAGGTATACTAGCTATGTGATACTTTGATCTCCTATAGCTTCCATATCATCAGCTCTCTAATTATATTTTCCTTTGTGACATTGTCAGGTCTAAATATCATCTCACCAACATGATATTTCTCAGTTTTAAAATGTTATTAGTACTATACAAATCTGTTTTATTGCTGTTGGTTTTAATGTCATTACTTTTTATGCAACAGTGTATTTTTTTTCTTAGCCTTCTTCTTGAGCTTTGTCAGTGTCTCTTCCATCTCCTAATATCATTTTGTTACCTCTTTTAACTACCTTATGGCAGAAAGTGAAGAGGAACTAAAAAGCCTCTTGATGAAAGTGAAAGTGGAGAGTGAAAAAGTTGGCTTAAAGCTCAACATTCAGAAAACGAAGATCATGGCATCTGGTCCCATCACTTCATGGGGAAATAGATAAGGAAACAGTGTCAGACTTTATTTTGGGGGGCTCCAAAATCACTGCAGATGGTGACTGCAGCCATGAAATTAAAAGACGTTTACTCCTTGGAAGAAAAGTTATGACCAACCTAGATAGCATGTTGAAAAGCAGAGACATTAGTTTGCCAACAAAGGTCCGTCTAGTCAAGGCTGTGGTTTTTCCAGTGGTCATGTATGGATGTGAGAGTTGGACTGTGAAGAAAGCTGCTGCTGCTAAGTTGTTTCAGTCGTGTCCAACTCTGTGTGATTCCATAGGCAGCAGCCTACCAGCTCCCCCATCCCTGGGATTTTCCAGGCAAGAGTACTGGAGTGGGTTGCCATTGCCTTCTCCAGAAGAAAGCTGAGCACCGAAGAATTGATGCTTTTGAACTGTGGTGTTGGAGAAGACTCTTGAGAGTCCCTTGGACTGCAAGGAGATCCAACCAGTCCATTCTAAAGGAGACAGCCCTGGGTGTTCATTGGAAGGACTGATGCTAATGCTGAAACTCCAGTACTTTGGCCACCTCATGCAAAGAGTTGACTCATTGGAAAGACTCTGATGCTGGGAGGGATGGGGGGCAGGAGGAGAAGGGGACAACAGAGGGTGAGATGGCTGGATGGCATCACTGACTCAATGGACGTGAGTCTGGGTGAACTCCAGGAGTTGGTGATGGACAGGGAGGCCTGGCGTGCTGCGATTCTTGGGGTTGCAAAGAGTCGGACACGACTGCGCGACTGAACTGAACTTAACTACTTTTATCTCATTTTTTTTCCAAAGTATTTTTTTGTCTCTCTAATTAATTCTTTAAGGGTATAAAACGTATTTGGTAGAATTTTCTTCTATTTCCTAGAAAGTTTAAGTTTCCCTAAAATGTACTTTCATTTGCTCTTTAATATGTCATGTATTTTTTCATCTTCTTGTTGCTGTAGCATTTGTGCCAAGGTCCTGTTTTGGATCCCTCCTGGTTATTGCTCAGAATAGTATGAGGAATGGGCAAGTGGCTGACTTGTGTTAACTGCTTTGTCATTTCTGCACTTTTTCCATCAGGTGTGCTCTGTCATCTGTCCTGGGTAGATCTTTCTGCAGCTGATCACTCAAGTAAGTCTATGTGACTTGCAAGGAAGCACCTCATCGCAAAGGCGTGTTGCCTGAGGATTTGATGTTTCTCTTGATCAGTTTTCATATGATGCTTCAGACACTTACTTCTTATTGTTCCAAAAAAAAAAAATTATTACATGGATCTATCAGGATCTACTTTAAGAAGAATTTTGTATTCTGCTTAAGGCTCAGAGAGATGAAAACCGGCTTTCATTTCTTCCACTTGTTCCAAGTCCTACTATATGGTGGCTCAGAGGGTAAAGCGTCTGCCTACAATGTGGGAGACCCGGGTTTGATCCCTGGGTCAGGAAGATCCCCTGGAGCAGGAAATGGCAACCCACTCCAGTACTCTTGCCTGGAGAATCCCATGGACGGGGAGCCTGGTAGGCTACAGTCCATGGGGTCGCAGAGTTGGACACGACTGAGTGACTTCACTTTCTTTCTTTCCTACTATATTTGATGGACAATTACAATGCATAGACCATAATTGGAAATTTTAGTCACTTTTAAGTTTTAATGCAAATATGAGTTTATATTTCCAAATTTAAGCTTTTGTGTTCGTTAGGTTTCTGGCATGGGGCAACTGTAAGAAGTAAAATAAATGTCTACTCCAGTGTATTTTGTAGGAAATCGTCTTTCTCTTTTAAACTATTTGATAACAGTCTGTTTTAGGGAATCTATTCTCACACATGTCAATCACAAAGCTTTTACTGAATTTAATTTTAAATAATGAATGGTATAAGTTACATTGATCTCTACTATCTATATATCTATATTCCAGGTTGTGAGGATGTTCTAAATGTTCCCAATATTTAAAAAAAATAAATTTCTTCTGGGGATAAAAGTAATGCTGAAATTTTAGAACCATGCCTATATTCTAATAAGAGGATTTAAACCACCTATAATTTCACTACCTTATAACCATTATACTTCAATTCATTTTAAGGTGAGTATTTTCTCACATTGCAAATTTTCTGAAACTTTGGCTTCTGCCTTACGACTGGTGGCAGGTTATAAATTAATCAGGAGTCTATTTTATATGTTACTGGTAGGCTTTCCAGGTGGTGTAGCGGTAAAGAACACACCTGCCAATGCAGGAGACATAAGGGATGCGTTTCCATCCCTGGGTCAGGAAGATCCCCTGGAGGAGGGCATGGCAACCTACTTCAGTACTCTCGTCTGGGAAATCCCATGGAAAGAGAAGCCTGGTGGGCTACAGTCCATGGGATCGCAAAAGATGGACACAACTGAAGCTACTTAGCCTGCACACATGGTATGTGAAAAAATGCTGAATCATATTGCTGACTCCATCTTAGATTTGATGGAATTTATTTTCTTCCAGTTATATGTACTATTTTAAATCAAAGTTGGAATCATATTTATGTAATTTTGTGGCCAACTCTAAATGAAATGCAAAAATTTGAGCTCCTTGTAGGATCAAAAAAAGCAACATTGCAATATAATAATCTCTTTAAAAACATCACGTAATTTTATAATTGGGTGATCTAAACACCTACATGATTTAAAACAAAGAGAAGAATGGTATCTGTTCCAAAATCCAAAGGTAACTTAACTCCTCTAAGTCTCAGCTTTTTACTTATGTATAAAATGAGCCTACTAATGATACATACCACCTAGGGAAGCTAGTACTTCTTCAGTGAAGTGTTTACTTCAATGGGGCACGTGTGAAATACTCAAAAAATGTGAATCATCTGCATTGTGGTTACTAGGATCATTAGTGATGATCCTTCAGGGAATGGCTCCTTTGCGTTTACTTCCAAAGACCAGTGGCTGATTCCATTCTATTAACTTGACCTGCTTACTTCATGCCAGACACTAGCTAGGCACTGGGAATACAAAGACAACCACAGCTCTCACACAGGCTCCGCTATGGACCAGTTTACTTTCCGGATCTCATTCATTTCTTTTGGTTGAATGGATCAGTTTCCTCTGAGCATTCACTGCTTTCCACTGACCACGGCCGCATCTCCCTCCTGCAGGTTATACTCACGTATAACACTTGCCATTCTCCCCACACACCGTTTGTGCCCTGTTCCTGCAACTCTCTTCCACCTACCCCTTCATCGGTAGGGTTCTTCCCCTCTCCTCTCTCCAGAGGCCCAAATTTCTCCTAACCCAACAAATATTCAGAATTCAGAAAGAGGTTCCTTATCATCTGATTTCTGTTCACACAGAAGAAAAGGAACAAGAATTAGAAAACAAACCAGTTCACCAGTGTACTGGGCCACGCCATTCAACTGAGCTCTGTTTGCATCCTTCAGGAATCCAGCCCCTCTGATGTCATTGCTCCTTCCTCCATGGTCCCCAGAGCATTATTCGCAATGTTTCTTATCATATTCTGCATCATAGTATTGTGTGCATGTCCTATTTGGCCTAGATTGTGATGTTTCAAGGGTAGAAATGTTATGTTATTTGTCCTTGTCACCATAGCATTTGGCACACAGCACATGCTTAAATAAGTGCTTTTTGAATTGAATTACTTCAGCCACCTTACTCTTAAGACCATTGTCAGGATTACTAATCGCCTGAAGTAAATCATTCCATCCACTTAATTGAAAAACAATCAACGTCTGACATTATCACATATGTGTGTGTGGGTGTGTGTGTATATGTATATATATGTGTGTGTGTGTGTATATGTGTGTGTGTGTGTATATATGACTCCATCCACTTACCTGAAAAAAGATCAACACTTGATATTTTCATATGGGTGTGTACATGGGTATGTGTATAGATATACACATATATATGAAAAATATGTTTTCCAAGCCTTTCAACAAAAACAGCCATCTCCTTGTGCTCATTTCCATGTATCAACTTCAGAGGCAAACCTTGGTAACTCCTTAACTATTCTTTCTTCTTCATATTTACAAAGCATGTATAAAGGGCTCTTTCTTAACTTCCCTATGTTCTTAAGTGGAAGGTAAGCATTGATGTTTTTACATATCTTGCCTTTCCTCACATATACTTTGAAATTTGAAGGCATTGCCTGCCTTAAGAGATTCTGATATGTGAGAGGTGAAATACTGTTTGTGGATTGCAAGACACAAAGTCAGGTAAGTTCATTGAGTATCAACTTCAGAGGCAAACCTTGGTAACTCCTTAACTATTCTTTCTTCTTCATATTTACAAAGCATGTATAAAGGGCTCTTTCTTAACTTCCCTATGTTCTTAAGTGGAAGGTAAGCATTGATGTTTTTACATATCTTGCCTTTCCTCACATATACTTTGAAATTTGAAGGCATTGCCTGCCTTAAGAGATTCTGATATGTGAGAGGTGAAATACTGTTTGTGGATTGCAAGACACAAAGTCAGGTAAGTTCATTGGAGAGGCAACATTAGAGGTGAATGAGGAGGGGACAGGGCTGAACTGAAAGCCAGGCAGATTTTCCAAAGCATCATTGCTTTAAACATGAAAGAACATGGTAGGAAAGCTTGCTGAGAGTAAAAGGATTGGAAGTAGAGACTGTTATATGGAGCCAGAAAAAAAGTGCCCTGGAACAACGACAACAAAACTATTTCCAGCTGCTTTCTACTTGGTGCCAGCCCCTGAGAGGGGGCCTCTTCAGGGGCTGACCAAGGTCTTGACACCCAGACACTCTCCCACCTCAATTTCATTTTGTTAGATGAGATTAGCTTAGCGCTCATGAATTCATATATGACCCTGAACATAAAGTGCATTCATACCAGGGAGCAAAGCTATTCATGTTTCCTTACAATTGAGGATCTTTCCAGTCCAGCAACTAAGGCCAACAACAAAATGGTTCAAGCGCCCTTTCAAATCATCCTGCTCAAGAGGGCCCTTTCGTTCTCTATCATTAGGCAGCTGCTGTCTCCAAAATGGAAAGGTTAGGGATGCTGGCCAGGCCAGCAGCAACCTCACTGGTACTGAGAAGTCTGAATAGCAACCACATGCAGAATTCTATGAAGATGCAAAATTCCATCTGAATCAATACCAATATATGATGCACAGTCATACCTGTCTTCCGTTAGGTACTGCCTCGTGCTGTTGGAAAACATCTCTTCAGCCTTGCTGTTAATGTGCGACTTGGTCTTTCATTGTCCTCGTGAACGTTCAGGATCATTCCCTACATGGTGCCTCAATGTGCCTTTTCTGTACCTTGTGAAACAAAGTTTTCTATTCATAGACACCAGATAATATTAACAGGTGGAGCCTATTGACAATTGTTTCTAAGTGAAGTATGCTTAGATGTCTTACCTCTTCCAAAATAGATGGGGTACACATTTGTTCCAAGAAAGGAAAATTCTTATCACATGCAAATCCCTCACTTAAAGTTTTCTGCTTAGTCATGATACTTATTTGAGCTTTGGTTATATATGATGCTAAAAATGCAGTGGAGAAAGAAATCTCAAATAAGGTAAATCAAAATCTGGAGAAGGATTATAAAAGCAATGAGAATACCCTCCTACCACCCAACTCCCTGACTACTGAAAAGCTCACAGGGCTTTTCCTACAGGCCTTGATCTGCAAAGTGTGATCCACTTGACGGCATTGTCAGATCACAAGGATCTTACTAGAAATGCATGATTTCAGGACCCATCCCTCCTCAAGAAAAATCTTCATGTTTAACAATCCCTAGTGATTTGTATAAATACTAAAACTTAAGAAGCACTGCCTATAGGGACACTGTGTCATAAGAGGAGCCATAAGTTGTCAATAAGTTCCATTACTGGTGTTGCTTTTGATCATTTGTAAATGGTGGTATCTGCTAAGTTTCCCTACTATAAAGTTATTTATTTTCTTTTTGTAATTAATAAGTATTTTGGCTTCCCTTGTGGCTCAGCTGGTAAAGAATCCGCCTGCAATGAGGGAGACTTGGGTTCAATCCCTGGTTTGGGAAGATCCCCTGGAGAAGTGAACGGCTACCCACTCCAGTATTCTGGCCTGGAGAATTGCATGGACTGTATAGCCCATGGAGTCACAAGGAGTTGGACACAACTGAGCGACTTTCACTTTCACTTATACAGAGACACTTTGAAACTATACAAGCATCCTATTTCTTTTCGTATTTTGCTTAATAAGTTTAACATCTATTGATAATACTTGACTGCAGTAATTATGGTATTAACCAAATGGTGATTTAAAAAATCTTTTACATAAGTTCTTTCTGAACAGTTTTAGAATACACATATATCCCATACCTAGTTTCCCTGTTACTAACAGTTTACAGTTTGTACCAATATTGATCCATTATTATCAAATAAAGTCCATCGTTTATTCATATTTTTCAGTTCTGTGTACCATCTCTCTTATTCTATAATCCCATCCAGAATGACAGACTACATTTAGTTACTTAGGTTCATGCTGCTTGACAGTTTTTCAGACATTTATTTTCTCTATGACTTCCTCATTTATTAACTTAGAATTCAATTAAAAGAACTGCCCCTTCTCCACCACTTATTTGCTTATGTTTGTATGACTAATAGATATTTATTTTATTCTACATATTTTAAGCTATTGGCATCATTATTTTTTTATTACACAAATTGTCTCAAATGTGTTTGGAATTCTTTCAAGTTGACTCCTTGAGATGATCCCATCTGCTTTTGAGCACATCCGACTTTCTGGCATCATAAAATGTTTCAGGCTCATCATGTACTTTTCGGATCCCAGCCCTGAATCAGATATTTCCCTGAGGAATAGGGATCTTCCAGGTGGTGAGTGGGGTAGAAACCAAGATCTGAAGGGGGGCAGGGGGGGATGGGGGAGCTAGGTATTTTTTTGCTACAAGGGCGTCATTACTTCTAGTCTCTATGGCAGAGCTAGAAATTATAGAAGCATTCCAAACCATACATACAGATATACCTATTTCTATTTCCATGTACATTCAAAATCATGAGTTTATACTCAAATGTGATTGAGTTTCTAATCAGGTAACTCTGAATACAATTCAATAGCACAGGGTTCTCTTTAGCCTTCACTTTTTACTTATTTGCAAGTTCTTTATCTGTCAAAAAGCTTGGATTTCATTATCATATCACTGTAATTCACTTCTTTATTCACTCACAGACTACAAATAAAGAAGCTGCAGAATTGGTAATCCATACCTCTTGAACACCTCTTCATAGATTGTAGCCTTCTCACAGTGAAGGGGCTTGTGCAACTCAGTGAAGCTATGAGCCATGCCAGGCAGGGCCAGCCAGGATGGACAAATCATAATGAAGAGCTCTGACAAAATGAGGTCCAGTGAAGGAGGAGATGGCAACCACTCCAGCAGTCTTGACTCAAGAACCTCACAAACATCACGAAAGGCAGAAAGACATGACACCAGAAGATGAGCCCCCTGGCTCAATACGCTGCTGGGGAAGAGTAGACAGCAATTACCAACAGCCCCAGAAAGAAAGAAGCATCTGGGCCAAAGCAGAAATGATGCTCACTTGTGGATGTGTCTGGTAGTGTTAATCAAGTCTGATGCTGTAAAGAACAATATTGCATAGGAACCTGGAATGTTAGGTCCTTGAATCAAGGTAAATTGGATGTGGTCAAGCAGGAGATGGCAAGAGTGAACATCAACATCTTAGGAACCAGTGAACTAAAATGGACAGGAATCGGTTAATTTAATTTAGATGACCATTATATTATATTTACTACTGTGGGCAGGAACCCCTTGGAAGAAATGGAGTAGTCCTCATAGTCAACAAAAGGGTCTGAAATGCAGAGTACTTAGGAGCAACCTCAAAAACAATAGAACAATCTTGGTTTATCTCTGAGGCAAGCCATTTAACATCACAGTTCTCCAAGTCTATACCGCGACCACTGAGGCTGAAGAAGTTGAAGTTGACCAGTTCAGCTTCACTTTTTGGTGTTAGTTCTTGGAGGTGCTGTGGGTCTATGAACACCTTCATGAAGTAACATTAAAAAAAAAAAAATGATGTCCTTTTCATCACAGGGAATTAAATGCAAAAGTAGGAGGTCAAAAGATACCTGGGAAAACAGGCAAGTTTGGCCTTGGCATACATAACGGAGTAGGGCAAAGGCCAACAGAGTTTTGTATAGAGAACACACTGGTTCCACAAACACACTTTTCTACAACTGAAGAAATGAACTTACACAAGAACGTCACTAGATGTACAGTATCAAAACCAGATTGACTATGTTCTTTGCAGCTAAAGATGGGAAAGTTCTATACATTCAGCAAAAGTAAGACCAGGAGTTGACTGTGGCTCAGATTATCAGATTTTTATTGCAAAATTCAGGTTTATATTGAAGAAAGCAGGGAAAACCACTAGGCCATTCAGGTATGACCTAAATCAAATCCCTTAGGATTATACATGGAAGTGGTGATAAAAAGATTCAAGGGATTAGACCTGGCAGACACTATTCCTTGATATTTTATACTTGATATTATTTCCTTGAATATCCACTATTCCTTGATACATTAAAGTATTTGATAAGGAGCAAGGAATATTTAAACCTTGTTGATCAACATATGATTACTAACATTTTAAAATTCCCATCTCAATATAATCCAAAGATGTAAGTATGATCTAACTCGGAAAAGAAAGGCATTTCTAATTTAGGCTTCCTCTAAAACAATAATGTGCCTTCTTTCCATAATTTTATGGGACTTCAAATCTGAATTTTTACCTCCAAATGAAACATTAGCATGAAGAGAGGGGAAAATGACAAGTCAATAAGCCATCAATGAGAAAAAACATGAGGCACTTATTAAGTCTGGAGAGTCAAAAAGAGAGTTAGAAAGTTCACAAGGCACTTAATATTCTCAATGGCAGCCAAGGCACAAATAAGTAAAAAATTAATCATTTATAAGAGTAAAATCCACACCCTTTGGTTTGGATATCTAAAAGTCACTGCAACAGTCTGAATTTTTCAGCTGACTCAAGGCAGAGTTTCAGGGTCCTAAGCCCTATCAAAATATTAATAGAGAGTTATCTCCCTTTCCCCTTAAAGAGGTTGACAACCTTCCTTGATTCAGAGCCCAGCAGATAATAAGCCAAGCCTGAACATGACTCCTTTGGGTCTTTATCCAATGTCTCTTTGGATAAGAGGCACTTTGAGCAGTTCCTCTTTTCCATGCTCTTTCCTACTTATCTCTAAATTGCAAAAAATCTCTCTCCTACAGGTAAAAATTATGGTACGTGATTTCTCACACTCTCCTTACCCCATGTATTCAATGGCTAATACCATTCCAAAATTTTAGTGGCTTTACACAAAATATATAAGTGTATTTTTTTAATCTCACTTTGTGTAGCATCAGGTGGCTTTTTCTGAGTGGTGATTCAAGGAGACTCAGGTGTCTTCCATCTTGTGCATCACTTCCATTTGGTCCTTAAACCTTCTCTCAGGGGCTAAAGGGGAAAAGAAGATAAAGTGTTACAGGATATGGATTCATGAACCAGACCTATGTTCCACTGGTAGAAGCCATTCACACGGTCATGCCCAGCTGTGGAGAGGATGGGAAGCAGGTGCAGCTGAGTGCCTGCACGAGAGGAACCGTGGCTTGGTGAACCAGCAGACCGTTTCTACTGCAGGTAGTAAACTCCTGTCAAACAGATCTCCATCTTTGCTTAAACTCATTTGATTTGCTATTTTATCATTTACAACCAAAAATACAGACTAAGACTGTGCAGGCTTGTGGGGCAAGGTTATTTGACTTGGAGGCTAGTAAGCATGCAGAATTTGATGTGAAGAGGTCAGGAGAGGTCATTCTAGAACAAAGTCATGGCTGGGAAAGCATCAGGCAGGGTTAAGGGATAATAAGTCGACCCAGTGTGGCTGGGGCAGAAACAATGAAGGAAAGATACAAGGAAACACACCAAATGTTAAACTGTGCCCTGTGAGCTCAAAGGGCTATGGAAATTCCAAGAAGACAGTCGTTTGGTTAGAACAGCCAAGAAGACTTCATGGAGAAAGCAGAGCTTGAGCTGGGTCATGAAGGACAAGAAGGGTTCTGTTAACAGACAGAAAAGGGAGAAAAACTATTTTTATTTTGATGCTTCTGAAAGCCAGCAGACAAAATGAGGTACTACAGGACTGACTAACATTTTTCATGTAGAAGGACTGGGGTCTTATATATATAGTTTAACACTACTGTAAACATGTATTAGTTGTTTATTTGTTTAAATGTCTGTGTATCCTATACGACATGAGTCAGTTTTCAGGAAGTAAATGTCATAATATTTTTTAAACTAAAATTAGGAAAAACCACAAATAAAAACAAGCATTTAAAGAAAGGGAGCATTGAACACAAATATATAAGCATGCAATCATATATATATATAAAAGATATATGCATATATAAGCAACTATATATCATTTAATAGAAATATATATCATATTTTGGAATATATGTGTTGTGTGTGTTTGTGTGTATATAGATATATAGATACATATTTCAGCCAAAATTTTCTCAGAACTTCCTGGAAACTAAAGCAAAAACAGAGACACGATCATTTACCCAATTCTCAATATCTGTGAAATATCAAAGTAATTATACTAATTTTTAATGGGAAGGAAAATTTAGCTTTCAACCAACAGTAGAGGAAATATATCAACTGCATTTTAAACACTGAACACTGTTCTGTGAAGTTTTATATGGGCTCTTTAGTGGAGCCACAGAAGATAATAAATCTCAGAGGTAGCCCAATGTGTAGAATCACTACTGCCTCCTTGGTGAACTTCATGACACATCCATCACTCACTCACAAAGAGCCAAAGCAAACTTGATTGTTGAAAGATTTTCCCTACTGCAGGCCCTAAACCTCTGAAAGAACCAGGGTCATCAGAAAGGAATGTTTCTGATGTGTCTATGCAAAGTTGGTTCAGCTGCTTTGATTTAATTAACAACCAGTCAATTCAATCAATTAACAATTTGATTCCATGGAAAATATTCTATCAACATTCAGTAACATGAAACTGAAAGAGCCCACCAGTATAGGTTTTTATCTACTCAGATGGCTATGTACCATGTGAACCGTGTAAAGACACAGCGATTTTTCTTTTAGTACAGTTCTGAGTATTCCTGGGAAATAGCTAATTATCTGATGATAATGACTTGTGCATGCATGATGCTTTCAGAACTTATTTACAAGTATAACTATCTTGTGACGCTGTGTTTTTACCTATGAAACGCGAGATTCAACAACATGACCGAAGTCTAACATCCAGTTTTAATAAAAGAGGAAGAAGCATGGTGTTATATGAAGAACTATGGCGTCTTGGTAAACAAGGATCGAGTGATTCATCTTCCTACTTCCAAATTCTTGACCCTACACTCTCAGCTTTGGCCTCCAACTTTGACTTCTCCAGATTTTGTGTTCATGTTCATTCTCATTTGAAATTAGATACTTGGCAATATTCTGAGGCAACTCTTCTGGCTTAGCATCTTTTGCCTTAGTTGAGAACCCTTGTCTGGCTCCAGCAATATAAAGAACAAAGCCCTTGGGTTGGCCCTTGGCTAGACCAGCACCAACTATCCCAAAGGCATCTATATGCAACACAGGCAACTCACACAGGCAGGAAGGATTGAAACAGAATTGGTATCAAATGATGAGGAAGGTTTAGACAGCAGAAGATTAAGCTCTATATACATAATACACACTGATACATACCAAAACTGTGCAGGCCCCTTACTCTGGGGTAACAATATGTTTAGGTGGGTTTCAAGTGAGATTCTCTGAGCATAATATATCATCTGCAAGTACAAATGCAAAATCCACTCCTTTTCTGTTTAGTTTCTCAAAATATTAACACACAAATTATTTTCCACCAGAGGGAGGTACATATTTAAAATTATGCCATCATTTGCACTGTTTAATAGAACCATGTGGAATTCAGCCCCTTATTCTAGTACTGAAGTCCTATCTCTGCCCCAACCCTCTTCCATTGATAAGGTCAGATTTAGGGTATCTTTAATTAATAAATAGACTGAGTGAAACTGGATGGTAGCAGAAAGAGTGCAAATAGCTACTTGTTATCCTATTTATCTGTCCTATCAGCTGATGTATAAGCTTCCTACAAGAAGTTATTTAATGGTTCTTTAATAGAAGAAGGTTTGAAAAAACGCCAGCAGATTGTATTGTGGGTAATGACCCAGGCTACGGTGATTTAAGTAATGACTTGTCTTATCTATTTACCTGTACTCAAAGGCTGAATTTGCACATATGCACTCACAGGCATGCATATTGTCTTCTGGTGGACTAGGTTGCCTAAAAGTGTTTTAGTAGAGAGAATGTAAACACAGTTACATAATTAAAATATATGACTCAAGAAAGGATCAAATCTGGAAAAAACAACGAAACAATAGTAATAAATTCTGCCGCTGCTGCTGCTGCTGATACAATCCAAGCAAAAACTGCTTATTACCTCCGTTCTAAATTGCCTTGGCTTTCCATCCAAAATGTATCGCCTCTTCCTAGAGTTGTTGATTAGTCGCTAAATTTTATCTGACTCTCTTGAGACCCCATGCACCACAGCCCACCAGGCTCCTCTGTCCATGGGATTTCCCAGGCAAGAAGACTGGAGTGGGTTGATATTTCCTTCTCCAGGGGATCTTCCTGACTCAAGGAGCAAACCTTAGTCTCCTGAACTGGCAGGCAGATTCTTTATTAACTGAGGCACCTGGCAAGCCCCTTCCTAGAGTAAGTGCCTTTTAACCACTTCCTCCAAGTTTCACAGAGATCTTGAATTACCTAATATCAAAAAAAGATGAATAGAAATGGCTTATTTCTTCCAAATAGCCCTTTGGCATTCACACACAACAGAGCCAACTCTCACAAGCAGTGAGGACTCGCACAGAACTCATATCAGGTGGTATCTCCCCTACTGATTAATTTCTCCTGGTCCCTATTGTCTCTATTAAACGATCCTGCAGCTACAGCCATATCCAGGGTAGCTTCCCTGACCTTCTAGAAGTAAGAGTATATTTGGAAACAATCCTTAAAGACAATGACTGGGTCAAGCGCAGTAGCATCCTACCTATTGTTTCATTTTAAGTATTGGGATATAGGAGGGTCAGAAGCTTGGCTGGTAGCCTGGGGTCAGTCAGGAGCAGGAAGCCAGGACGGAAGAGGAAAGTCTACAGTGACTGGCTCCTTTAGCCACTCTGGACAATGGAAATGAGAGATTTATGGACCTGTTCTCTCATGCCTCGGGTCAGGCCTGATTTAGTTGTGAGCACTGTTTATGACTGGTCTCTGTGGGTAGCAATGGTAGTACACTATTTCAAGGACACTGAGCTTGCCTCTGACCCCTGCTCCTGGTGCCCCAGACAGTACAATTTTGCCTCTGGCAGTGATGAGACGATCATGAGGTCATTTCTGGGCAAAGTTTCCATGGAACAGAGACAGAGTCCATTGGGGTTAACATGTGGGAGACATTTCAGGGCCCTGATTCTTAAGAGAGCTGCAAAAGGCATTACTAGTACTGAGAAGTATAGCCTGTGGGCTTTTAAAATAAAATTAAAAAGGAAAGGCAAAATGAGAGTTTTCCCAGGAAAACTTGACTTGGACATACTTTCTGTGGGTGGAGCAGCAGACACCAGTACTGACCCTGCTGACCAATTTTGGATGAAATCAGAAAGCAAGCAAAGCTGATCTTCCCAGTCCTGGCCAAGCACCCTCAACCTCTGTGCTTCCCTGGCCATTTCTGTGAGTCACTCGAAGTGTGACCTTTCTGGGAGCATCCCATTCTGCAAAATTCACAAGCTGGTCTTCTAAGCTGTCCAGTACGGTAGCCACAAGCCACAGGTATCTGTGGGGCATTCAAAATGTAGTTAGCCTAAGCTGAAATATGCTATAAAGTATAAAACAGACTTCAAAAATGCAGAAAAATATCACTCAAATGTTTTTATATTGATTACATGTTGAAATGAAAATATTTGGGTGTATTAGCTTAAATAAACATATTATTAAAATTAAACTGTTTCCCTTTACTTTTGTTTTTTGTAATGTGGTTATTATAAATTTTGAGATTACATTTGTGGCTTTCATTTGTGGCTCACATTTTATTTCTTTTGGACCACACTGTTTTCCATCCTCAGGGCTTTTCTTTCTAATATGATAAATTCACAAAGGTGAACTTTCTCAAATAGCGTGTGATTTTAACAGGAGGTAGTGGAGACAAGGATGTGAGGGAACAGGTAATTCCTTTTTCCTAGAATGTGCTCACATCTTCTTCATCCTGAAAAACTCTTATCAATCCATCAAGATCCAGATCAAATGTCACCTCCACCAGGAAGCTTTCCGTAACTCTCCCAGGCATTGATATTCCCCTCTGTACTGTCTCAGCACTCCATAC
Source organism: Aepyceros melampus (assembly GCA_006408695.1). Lineage (NCBI taxonomy): Eukaryota > Metazoa > Chordata > Mammalia > Artiodactyla > Bovidae > Aepyceros > Aepyceros melampus. The sequence goes on along the minus strand of SJXQ01009524.1, from coordinate 142,151 downwards.
AAATCTCTCAGAGCACTAAAAATCATTACAATGCATCTTAATTTAAATGTCTTCCTTTCTAAGCTGCAAACTCCTTCAAAGGAAGGACTGAGTCTTATTGATTTTATTAATAACAATTCTATAAGAAGCATACCTTAATTTATTAATTATAAATTTATCCATTCATTCTGAAATCAAGGCTTCTGAGCCACTCGGCTAGCAAGCAGGGGTCTGCCCTCACTCCTTGCTCTTCAAATAGCTCCTCATAATTTGCCATCCTAGCCACTTACAATGAATTCACTTAGAAATAACTATTTCAGTGATGATTAGACAGAGTTTAACCATGTCCCTGACTGCCTACAGAAGTGTGCTGGGTTTATGTCCCTGTGTATGTCGTATGCAATCCAACCCATGCCAGTTTGGGGTCCTGCTTTTGCACTGCTCTCTGAAGTCTTTCTAGTGCTTTTCTCAGTGTTCTGTTGTAAACTATTTTGCTACCTCACCCCTGCAAATACTCTCCTGCTTCCAAATGCAGTGTTTATTATGTTGCTTGGGTGTTGACTCTCCTCGAAGCCAGTGGAATATGGGATTCATTAGGAGGACGATGGAGCTATGCGCCAAAGACTTCATGAGTTAGCAAGGATTCTATCTTTTCCTTGTTTCTGACAACTGCCAATCTGAGGGCTAAACTAGTCGGCTTTCTAACACACCCAAACCAAGCTGTTAGCTTGGCCCCACTGCTGGCCTTGTTAATCCTTGTCATGTAGAGAGATGTCCTGTGCGTAGTAAAAGGAGCCGGGACTTTGCTTGGCTGCTTGAAAGTGTTTTCCATCTGCATAAATTGCCATGGAATACCCCACTACAGATCTTGCTCTTGCAGCCAGCTGCCCTCTTTTTCTAAAGGCTTCTGTGTGAGCCACCTATGTGTGTGTGCTAAGTCGCTTCAGTCATGTCTGGCTCTGCAGCCCCAAGGACTGTAGCCCTCCAGGCTCCTCTGTCCATAAGATTCTTCAGGCAAAAATACTGGAGTGAGTTGTTGTGCCCTCCTCCAGGGTGTCTTCCTGACCCAGGGATTGAACCTGCATTTATTCCGTCTCCTGCATTGGCAGGCAGATTCTTTACCACTAGCGCCACCTGGGAAGTCCAAGTGAAGGCACTCAGTCATGTCCGACTCTTTCCGACCCCATGGCTGTAGCCCATCAGGCTCCTCCATCCATGGGATTTTCCAGGAAAGAGTACTGGACTGGGTTGCCACTTCCTTCATCCAGGGGATCTTCCCGACCCAGGGATCGAACCTGGGTCTCCCGCATTGCAGGCAGATGCTTTACCGTCTGAGCCACCATGGAAGCCCAACTATATCACTTGGCTTTTGAGAAAGCAGGCCAGCTTTATTAAGGGTGGCCTCAAACAAGCAGGCAGTCTCATAGTTTTTGTAAGTTATAGTCAAAATTCTATCTTTAATTATCATTGAGATAATAGGAAAAAAACAAAATTGCCAAACGATTATCATTGAGTTAATGAAAACAAATCAAAGGCCATTTTGACGAATGTCAAACTTGTTTAATCTCAAGAAAGTAGTGACAAGTCACTTCATACTTTCCTTTGGTCTTGAGAAGGTAGTGACAAGACATGGGAAGGAAAGAGGAAATCTAATGATGCATCGCTCTTCATGTTTAAACATGAGATTACACAATCGTGGAAATTTAGTTCTCAGCTTCCCTGCCTAATTTCTACTTCGAAGGTCCATAGGGATAGTTTAGAGATAAAAGTCTGGTCCCTGGAATGCTCCCAGCCCTCCCACTTTGCCTGAATAACATCTACCACCGCTTCCCTTCTCATTTTGGACGCCACTCCTATTGCAAAGTGTTTTCTAACCTCTCGAGACAGAAGCTCACCAGCCCGTGCTAAGTCCTCAGCACAGTGCACAACCCGTATAGGTCCTCAAGAACTGTTCGTCAAGTGAAGAAATGAAAGCTAGCAGGATGCAGGCCAAAAACAAAATGCAAATTTGGAGCTCAAGTTCTATGTCTGCCATTTATCAAAGAAATGAACTTTTCCAAGAGTTGCATGCTCATTAGTAAAATATATATATATGTAATAGTATCTACTTCCTAGAGCTTTCTGAGAACAAGTAACCTTATGTGGCAAAAGTATTTTATAAAATAAAATGCCTTATAAAATTTGAAACTATCACTTCCTTTTTCTTGTTACTACTTACTTGCTATGAGGGTTCAAACATAATGCAACATTTTGGAATGTGAGCCAAAATTATCTAGGTAGCAGGTTGGAGAGAGCCTATTGACCATATTCTTCACTAAGTTCAATTCCACAGTACATTGCATATAACCCATGGCTCATACATAGAGAATCTCTTCTGGGCAATCCAGGCAATACAGTCCAGGCGTCCCTAGGAATCAGAGCTGTGGAAGAGGAGGCAATGGATACAGGAGGTGGTTTCATGCCTCTCATTATCTGTGACTGACCACAGTGAGGATCAGCTGAGTTTTGAGATCAGAGGTCAGTGAGTGAGCTCTGGAATACTGTTCAATGTCCAATGGTATAATAGCTTTGCCAAATGATTAGGTTGAATATGAAGCTAAATTTATTATCTTGCCTTCTCAGGGAGCAGTTTCTAGCAAAGTCAGGAACATTCGATCAGAAGGGTGAAAGAAATATATACAGAAACTTTGCTCACTGGCCTCATAATTCAGTACAGCATCTAGAATAAACTAAGAAAAGGGACTGATTATAAAGGAAAGGAGAGAAAACATTAGTTAAGCAGGAAAAACTGGATTTGCACTTTATACCAAGGTATACACATTTTTGATAAGTTGACCATATTTTGATTAACAATATTTATGAAGTAGTACCAAGCTGTAGAACAGAGCTTTGTATGAGGATAGCTAAAGAAAGAAAACCAAACCAAGATACTGCATTTAAGTCTTCTGAATTTTCTGAGTGAAACTGACAAGCTGTTTAACCTCTCATGCCCCAGCATCCTTCTAAAAGAGATAAATGGTCAACGTGACCAAGCTCAGTAGCGTCAACCATTGAATCTTTTTTTAAGTCTTTCTTTTTTTAAATTTATTTTTGACTGTGCTGGGTCTTCAGCCCTGCACACAGGCTTTCCTTATTTGCGGTGAGTGGGGGCTACTCTGTAGTTGCCGTTCAAGGGCTTCTCATTGCTGTGGCTTCTCTTGTTTCAGAGCACAGGTTCTGGGTGAACGGCCTCATGGCTGTGGCATATGGGTTTAGTTGTTCTGTGGCATGAGGGATCTTCCCGGACCCAGGGATCCAATCATGTCCCCTGCATTGGTGGGCAGATTCTTAACCACTAGACCACCAAGGGAAGTCCCTGACCATTGAATCTGAAGAATAAGGGACTAAATTCTGCCAAGTGTAGATGAGGTAATTGTCTTTGTGATTATCTGTTCCAAGGAATAGAGACATAGCTAACATATTTGGGGGGGCTTCCCTGGTGGCTCAGACAGGAAAGCATCTGTCTGAATGCAGGAGACCTGGGTTCAATCCCTGGGTCAGGAAGATCCCTTGGAGAAGGAAATGGCAACCCACTCTAGTACTCTTGCCTGGAAACTTTCCATGGACAGAGGAGCTTGGTTGGCCACAGTCCATGAGGTCACAAAGAGTCAGACACAACTGAGCGACTTCACTTTCTTTTCACTTTTCTTTAGCTTATATACAAGCTTATACACAAGAGGTTTTACAGGCAGCTGAGAAAAGAGAAAGAGGATTCGGGCTACACAAGTATATCTAGAACTGGGAAGTCCAGGGCTGGGGCAACTCATTTCTCTCGGCAGCACTGGCATCTGCCTTTTGACCTCCCTCTGTTTCCTCTCTCTCTTGATTGGCCTCCTTGGTTCCGTATGGTCCCATGGAACCTCTTAGGCCATCTGCCATCATTACTTTCTAACATGGAGGAGCACTGGCTCAGGTGTCTTTCCTTCGATCCAATCGGGTATGACCATTCCATTCAGGGCTACATGATAAAAGAAGGCAGTAGGGATCAGTGTACAGGCTCAGTTTCTAAAAGGGAGGTGGAGGCAGAGACGCAAACCATTTAAGTGGCTAAATCTACCCTTCAGGAGCAGTTTGGGGCTTGTGAATGGTGCTAAGGATGTGCAAGGGGCCATGGAACAAGGAGGAATATGTGGGAAATGATTTCCTTTACTTAGGAACCAGGCCAATAAAACATAAAACCAGGGTAGACCACAGTGTGATACATCTCCTCCCTTTTTTGCATTTCCCCTCAATAGGAAATAGTGATTTCAGCCTTCTATGAGTCACAAAAGGAAAGAAAATTCTTCAAGGGGGCCACTAATTGTGGTTTAGGGGAAAAAAAGTCTTATTTAAAAAAACTGTGCCTAATGTTCTCTTTACCAGCCAGTACACTCAGCGTATTAGCATCAGTAACCAGAATATTAATATATTCCTAGATTTTAAACGTCTTTCGGCTGTCCTGTGCTTGCCCCCTGCCAGTTAGACTGTGTGACTCACAGCAAAAGTACAAATGAAGGCCCCATACCATGGTCCACTCACCTTCTTTTCCACGTCTGTTTCCATCTTTCACCACAAAGAGCCTTAGCCACAAGGAGTGGACTCCCACTTCAATTCATACTCCTCCTCCACAAGAGTTAGTCTTCGGCTACCCTGGGGTCAAGAGAAAAAGAACAACTGTGCAATTCACTCTTGGGAGGACAGATTGGGGAAGAGGATTGATCCAGCTCTGAGAAGAACCACCTTCAGCATCTCAGGTTCCCAGAACAATCTAGAAGTGAGGAGAGGTGGGGATCACTCCCTATTGGAGAGGTTGACTATGTCAAATGCTCAGCCAAGGTCAAAGACCTTAGTTGCCGTGGCCCAAGAGCAGTGTCAGCTGGCCAAGAATATCAGGAATCACCTAGGCACACTTGACCTCGGTGGAGTCTTTGACATTGAGTCTACGATTATGCCACTCAACTCAAGGCAGGGAAGGAAGAAGGCACTTGCATGGGTTATTAGCCATAGGGGGCCGGGAGTGTCTGGATTTCTGCTCATATGCTGTCAAGGAAGGGAAGGATCATCCCAAAAGCCCATCACAACTCCAAGAGAGTATTTTAGGGGAAGTGCAGCCGTTCCTCCATAAAACCTAAAAGATGTGATGTTTTTTGACCACTAGAAATTTAACGTATTTGAAATCAAATTCAGTGTCCTTGTTCCTAAACATTTTCCTCTTCCTTCTTCCCTTCACTGTCCTATTCCTGCTAAGAGCACCATTGTCTCCCAATAACTTTGACTCTCTGTCTCTTTGGTTTCTCTCTTTCCTGAGCTAACATTACATGCTGTCACCAAGTCCCCTTGACCTTTCTTCTCTATTAGATCAAATGTCTATTTTCTTTCCTATCCCTGCTGCAGAGATATAGTTCTGGACCTTATTACTTCCTGTCTAGACCATTACAATAAACTCTGGTCAACTTTCCACTAGAATCCAATCTAAACAATAACAATACTTCTGTCTTAATATTCTCAAAATATAAATCTATTCATATCTGTTCTCTTCTTAAAAAGCTTCAGTGTCTCCCCGTTGGCCAAGAACTTTTTCAAATCCCTTAGCCTATATTCAATCCTCCAAGCACACCTTTGCTCCAGTTAAGGTCTTGACAGCATTTGTTGTTGCTATTGTTCAGGTAATTACAGAAAATCAATGCAGAAAATATGAAAAATGATATAAATTTGAAGCCCATTTTCACCATTCAAATGCATTTTGGTCTGTCTACATATGTCCCTACTTACAAAAGTGAAAACATTTTTTCTTTTTCATTTGATAGAATACTGGTAGCATTTTTCTATACTTGAAAATCATTATTAATTTTTAAGATGATATTTGGTGCACTGGCTCAAAAATAGAAATTGTTACTACGTAGTTAATTGGTCTTTATTGTAAAAAGTATGCAAAACATAGATAAGCATTAATGAGTAAACAAGTAAACTTATTCCATACTTCAAAGAACTAACAATGGCTGACATTTAATATGTCATGGAGAATCTCATGGACTTAGGAGCCTGGTGGGCTGCAGTCCATGGGGTCACAAAGAGTCGGACACGACTGAGTGACTTTACTTACTTACTTACTTATTTACTTTAATATATATATTAAATGGTTATATTATTTAATTATTGTGTCATGACACTTATCTAAGGTTATCTTTTTTGCTGCAGTGATTTGGAAGGTTTACATCATGTTTTCTTCGTGGCAATGATGAAAAGATTAATTTGTCTTTTATTTTATTTTTTTTCTATTTCAAAGTTTATTTCCTACATATTTCCTCTTTTTTTTTCTTTTTTTTAAATTAATTTTAGAGTATACATGAACTCCCAATTCCGACCCCCACCTCCCCCCTCCCGCCCCACACCCTCTCTCTGGATTATCCCTGTGCATCAGTCCCAAGCATCCTGCATCCTGCATCAAACCTGTACTGGCGATTCGTTTCACTTATGATATCACACATGTTACACTGCCACTCTGCCAACCCATCCCACCCTCTCCCTCTCCTAAAAATGTATTATAATCTAGTATTTCCTAGTTATTAGCATCAGAAATGAAAAGAGTCTGTTTTCCTAGTACATAAGACATTTATTTTACTTTATCATTCTTTTATTTCCTCATCAGTTTCACAGGTTTTGCTTCTATAATCTAAATTTTAAGATCATATTATTATTTCTCTTACCTTATTATGAATTTTTATTTTAAAGGCAGTTTTTGATATCTAAAATGTTTGTCACCCAAGAAATAAGTATTGGTACTCAAAGAGTTTACTTGCTCAAAACCAAATCTTAGATTTAACTATAATTTTCTTATTCTTGAGTTTACTATTTTAACTGTCAGTTGTCTTTCCTAGGATGTATGTTCAAGTAATTTCTCTTTTTGTGGGGGTACAGTGATGGCATTGATCTCCAAGCCCCTGCAAAGCTAAGATAGATTACTCTTGTGACAGTCTTTTAAAATCCAAAACCTTTTTGTTCATTCTTCATTCTTATTATCAATATTTTGGAGAGGATGTATGATGCCAGACCCATTTTGGTTCTTTTTAACCCAAATTGTTTAAAATTGCTTCTATGCTTTTATTTTCTCCCTTTGATTTTTTAAAGTGTCATCAAACTATATCTAGTTGGTATATCTCCATTAAATTTATCTGATAATTGGTGAGCCCTCCCAAAGACTTGGATCTTTCTTCATTTCAGAACAATTTCTTCTTTTACTTCTTTATGCCATCTTTCTGGTTTTCCATTACTGGTTTGCAATCTCCTCTGTGTAGAGATTTTCCTATATCTGTGTCCAATTTTCTCTCTTTCCTCTCAAGAATTCTAATTTTTATTCCATAGATTCTTGGAGATATTTTCAATGTTCCAAACATTGTTTTTCAGTTTTCAGAGTACTCAGTCAACTTTTCATCACCTCCTTGTAATTAAGCATTAAAAAAAACTTCCCATGAAATCTTTTATGACTTTAGAACTTATCCTTTCACAGTGACTTGCTCAGTTTTCAAAACTGTGACTTCTTGAATCACATTAAGAATGAGAATGCTTCTAAATTTTTTTCTTCCATCCAAGAAAAAGTGGTCTTATCCTTTTTAATTTGTTATTGTTTTGTTGCTCAGTCATGTCAGCTCTTTGCAACCCTGTGTTTGATGACATTCTGTATTTACAGGTCAGTGGCTCAGTGGTGGGCTTTAGTTGGTAAAGAATCTGCCTGAAATGCAAGAGACACAGGAGACTGGATCCCTGGATGGGCAAGTTCCTTGGAGGAGGGAATGGCAACTCATTCCCGTATTCTTGCCTGGGAAATCCCACGGACAGAGAAGCCTGGTTCTTTGGACAGAGAGATATATTCCAAAGGGTCGCAAAGAGTCGTATGTGACAGAACCCAGCACACAGCACAGCACAGATGAAGAAAAACATTCAATCACACTTGGCCTCTACTAGAACAAGAATAGTCAAATGTACTTCCCCCATTTCTCTAGGGTAAAAACTTTCGATCTTCAGATTTGTTTCTCATGACTTCTTACCCCAGACCTGCCATTCCTGTCAATTAGAGTCCCGTCAGTGCAGTCTACCAGAGTCTTTTCTAATCTTTACTTTCCCAAGCAGAGAGCACCTGCCCTCATATAGAGAGAAGTTTTAGGCCTCTCTTCTATACTTTATGTAATATACTCTTTTTGAACTTTATTTCTTAACATTTTTAAAAGGTTGCTCTTACTAATTTTTATTTTCCCACATTATCCCATTGGTATTTGATGATGGGGGTGTTGCTTCTGCTACTATAACCATCTTTCCAAAATCCGTTTTCATTGTATTTTCCATCAATTTATGTCCTATGATTTCTGGAAAATATGCTTTTTCTTATGCTGTTTAATTCTCCTGGAGGGGCTTTCCTAGAATCTCTTCTTGATCTAACTCTTCCTACTGAAATAATCAAGACACAAGGAATTTTCAATAAGGTGGGTAATAAAAGTGTTAACACAGGAGGTATGTGATCTTACATGCACTCCTATTCTTTCTGTTTATTAACATACACTAGCATCTACCATGAATGAAAACCATGTATGATTATACCTCCTTTCCCCGATTATAGCATTCAATCTTTGAGAGCAGGAACAATGCTTTGTTTGGGTTTGTTTCCTGTAAAAGGCACAAATAGAAACTTTCCCATAGGAGAGACTCCAGAAAGAACTATGCTAAATTTAGTTTAAGTTTGGCTATTATTTATCATACACTCTGTATCAATATATGTGTTAGCTCTATTCCCCACAATAAGCATCAGAGGTAAGCATTATAATTCCTTTTTATAAAAAAGGCCGAGACACAGACAAGATTAATAACTTTAAGGTCATGCAGCTAGTGTCTGAAATTAGATTCACACCCAAGTATGACTCCAATGTCCATGTGATATTCTGCCACACCATTCTGATTCAATTAAATTTTAATTAAGTTTAGATGACCTCACCAGCCATAAAACTTGTAGAAGGAATATAATTGGGTTAGATATGAAATGCCATTCCTCCTTCACTGAGTCTACTTTATATCTTCTCTGTTTGATAAAAAATGGGAAATAGACCTCAAGGTTTCTACTAAATTCCTAACTGCAGTACTTCCAAGGCCCTTTTGTAGACTTCTCTTTCCTTTCCCCAAATAATATGGCAATCCTGACTGGGGCCTATATTAAATAACTAGCCATAACATACCTTGGAAACATGAAGTGAAATTTAACCAAGAATAAGGGCTTCCCCTGTAGGTCAGATGGTAAAGAATCTGCCTGCAATGCAGGAGACTACAGTTTGATCCCTGGGTCAGGAAGATCCCCTGGAGAAGGGAATGACTATCCACTCCATATTCTTGCCTGGAGAATTCCATGGACAGAGGAGCCTGGCAGGCTACAGTCCATGGGGTTGCAAAGAGTCGGACACAACTGAGCAGCTTTCATTCACATAGTTTTTCCTTATGTTGTAACTATAATGACACCCAGAACACTAAACCTACACATTCTGTAGATTTTAGCCTACAGTATGTATCCTATTAGCCTGGGCTGTATCTATCCTTTGTGGAAGCAGCAGAAAAATAATATGCACAGCTGACCAGGATAGCAGTAATAAAGGCAGAATAAAAAGTCCCTGAAAGCACAACTGGCAGCCCATAGGCCAAACCCAGCCTGCTGTTGTATTTTGTTTGGATTAAATAATGTTTTAAAACTATTTGAACTTGTGGCCAATATTGCAAATTTTGAAATTTCACATAAAATCCAGACATCTGGGGTTTTTTTGTTTTGTTTTGTTTTTAAGAATATGAAGATCTGCTCACACCAGAATTATATTCCTGCCTGAAACCTACTCAGGTTGAGTAGCAGCAGGCATGGCTTGTGCCTTCAACTGTCATCTCCTGAGTTTGAAACACACAGCACTATGGAATGGGTATAAAATATAGAAAGTCAGGGCTAGAAAGAACCTTAACAAAATCAAGCCAGTCTCTTCATTTTCAATAAGGAGAAAGGACCAGGAAGGTGATATCCCCCTAGGACACATAGCTGGTTGGCAACAGAGCTATAATAAACTAGGCTTTCCTCACTTGAGTAATCAGTCTACTTATTGATGTACTTCATAATGAATAGGACCTCTCCTGAAATTACATTTTTTGATATTTAAAGAATGAGGTGTATTTTTTAAATATCTCTCTGTTGTTCCTATCTCCCCTGGACCCCTCCTCTCTCCTCTATTTTTGTTAGTACATTTCCCTGTTGCATGAAAGTAAAGCTGCTCAAAATGATTTGAGACAGAGATGCTAAAAGATTTGAGAAAGAGATGCTAAAAGATTTGAGAAAAAAGGATGAGCATCAAAGAACTTGCACTTTCGGATGTGTGCTGGAAAAGACTCAAGAGAGTCCCTTGGACAGCAAGGAGACCAAACCAGTCAATTCTAAAGAAAATCAACGCTGAATATTCATTGGAAGGACGGATGCTAAAGCTCCAATACTTTGGCCACCCAAAGCAAAGAGCCAATTCATTGGAAAAGGCCCTGATGCTGGGAAAGACTGAACGCAGGAAGAAAAGGGGGTGACAGAGGATGAGATGGTCGGATGGCATCACTAACTCAATGGACATGAGTTTGAGCAAATTCTAGGAAACAGTAATGGACAGGAAAGCCTGGCATGCTGCAGTCTGTGGGGCTGCTGAGTCAGACATGACTCAGTGTCTGAACAAAAAAACTCCATAAATATCAACATAGTTCTGTACTATACAAGGTCCAGCTTGAGTAAATAAAAGTCTTGATTCTTTATTAACCTTATTATAAAAATACATCATTTTGCTCATTTATTCAACATATATTTATCAAACATCTACCATATTCAAGAAACTATATTTAACACTCATTGGAGAGAAAAAGAACAAACAATACAAGTGAGATCTCTGTCTTCATAGTCATAAATTAGCAGTACCCATCTGTATCAGAATCTCAAACAGTGAATAATCTAAATATGTGTTTCTCCAGATCAAAAATCAGAATTCTTTATAGTTCCTAGAGTATAGCAAACATACATGATCTATGACGGGGGTTTGTGTTTTAAACTTACTAGTATTGGTGGCAAATTGAAATCAGAGGCTCAAACAAAGGCAGTAAATTAATGAGTCAAATGTTAAAACAAGATTTTTGGAACTAGATAAAAACATTAGCTTTTAATAATCCACATTTCCAGCCAATAATTTGGTTTTTTATTGATGCTGAATTTTAAGGAGTGCCTATGATGCAAGAATATTTATATTGGAAGAAAAAGTTCCTGACCACCCATCAAGTTACAGAATAATTGTCTTCTAAATATACATGTTGAATCAGAGATTTCACTGTAGTTGGTGGCAGATGTAGGAGGAAAAAATTTTTTTCTTTTCTTTTTCTTATTTCTCAGGGAATAATCTTCTTGCCACAAGATTCAGTCCAACAAGCATGTACTGAGCACTAATTATGAATCAGGCTTTATGCTTACCACTGCAGGGATAGAAAGATGAATTTAAGATATTTACTATATTAATATATTACTATATTTCCTATATTAAGTATTGGTTAAAGACAGAGATTAAGGGAGAAATAAAATAGTTAATGCTTAGCCATATGTTGTTTTGTTTAAAAAAAAAAAAGAGAAAATGAATGTAATAGGCATCCAAAAATAGCAAGAAAACAATAGAGACTCCAAGTCACACTTCAAGGGGCAATGAGTCTTGAGGAGTAGGTAACTCTAGAGGCAAGAAGAAGGGGAAACCTCAGGGAAATTCAAGATCGAAACCTCACTGGAGGTGGATAATTTGGATTGTTGTTATTGTTGGAAACTAAACCCCAACCAGACACCTACAGGGGAAGGCAAGATGACTAAAATAAAATAGTAAATTTGTTTTTAAAGAGGGACAAAAGGGTAGCAAAGAAAAGCTAAAGAAATATAAAGGGAAGAAGCAAATTGATGGACTTATTTCAGCTCAGTTTAATTCAGTCAGTCAGTCGTGTCCAACTCATTGCAACCCATGGACTGCAGCACACCAGGCCTCCCTGTCCATCACCAATTCCCGCAGTTCACCCAAACTCATGTCCCTTGAGTTAGTGATGCCATCCGATCATCTCATCCTGTCGTCTCTCTATCATCATCTGTTGTCATCTCCTTCTCCTGCCTTCAATCTTTCCCAGCATCAGGGTCTTTTCAAATGAGTCAATTCTTTGCATCAGGAGTATTGGAGTTTCAGCTTCACCATCAGTCCTTCAATATTCAGGACTGATTTTCTTTAGATGGACTGGTTGGATCTCCTTGCAGTCCAAAGGACTCTTAAGAGTCTTCTCCAACAACACAGTTCAAAAGCATCAATTCTTAAGCACTCAGCTTTCTTTATAGTCCAACTCTCACATCCATACATGACTACTGGAAAAACCATAGCTTTGACTAGACAGACCTTTGTTGGCAAAGTAATGTCTCTGCTTTTTAATGTGCTGTCTAGGTTGGTCATAACTTTTCTTTCGAGGAGCAAGTGTCTTTTAATTTCATGGCTGCAGTCACCATCTGCAGTGATTTCCAAACCCAAAAAAGTAAAGTCTCTCACTGTGTGTTGCTCCCCATCTATTTGCTATGAAGTGATGGGACCAGATGCCATGATCTTAGTTTTCTGAATGTTGAGCTTTAAGGCTATTTTTTCACTCTCCTCTTTCACTTTCAGTGAGGCTCTTTAGCTCTTCTTTGCTTTCTGCCATAAGGGTGGTGTCATCTGCATATCTGAGGTTATTGATATTTCTCCCAGCAATTTTGATTCCAGCCTGTGCTTCATCCAGCCCAGCTTTTCTCATGATGTACTCTGCATAGAAGTTAAATAAGCAGGGTGACAATATACAGCCTTGACATACTCTTTTGCTGATTTGGAACCAGTCTGTTGTTCCATGTCCAGTTCTAACTAGGACTTCCTGACCTGCATACAGGTTTCTCAGGAGGCAGGTCAGGTGGTCTGGTATTCCCATCTCTTGAAGAATTTTCCACAGTTTGTTGTGATCCACACAGTCAAAGGCTTTGGCATAGTCAATGAAGCAGAAGTAGATGTTTTTCTGGAACTCTCTTGCTTTTCAACAGAAAATTGGATTAAAGCTTTACTGAGCATGGCCCAGCCCATCAGAACAAGACCCTCTTTGCCTCTCAGTCACTCTCTCCCATCAGGAAGCTTCCATAAGCCTCTTATCCTTCTCCATCAGAGGGCAGACAGACTGAAAACCACAATCACAGGAAACTAACCAATCTGATCACATGGACCATAGCCTTGGCTAACTCAGTGAAACTATGAGCCATGCTGTGTAGGGCCACCCAAGACGGACGGGTCATGGTGGAGAGTTCTGACAAACATGGCCCACTGGAGAAGGGAATGGCAAAACACTTCAGTATTCTTGCCTTGAGAACCCCATGAACAGTATGAAAAGGCAAAAAAAAGAAAGAGAGTGAAAACGATGGGCTTATTTAGCTAGACTATATTTAAGATGACAAACATGGCCCACTGGAGAAGGGAATGGCAAAACACTTCAGTATTCTTGCCTTGAGAACCCCATGAACAGTATGAAAAGGCAAAAAAAAGAAAGAGAGTGAAAACGATGGGCTTATTTAGCTAGACTATATTTAAGAATGGTTAGATGTAGGTACTGAAATGATGTCATCAGTAAACCATCTCAGCTCTGCTTTCCTCTAGTGTCATTTCCTAACTCCAGCAAGCATTCAGAATCTCTTACTTCCTGTCCCCGCCCATACATGTATTACCTGATCTTGACATTTAGGCAAGTGCCTCTGTTGAGTCACTCCTTAATTGAATAATAATATATACAACTTTAGTAGATAACTGCCTTTTCTTTAGTCATTTGAAAACAAGAATCTTGAGGAAAGGGCTAAATATCACGTCTTTTGTATTATCTGTAGCAACTTTCATACTACCTTTGACAAAACAGATAATCAATATATACCTGGTACATTAAAATTACATCAAATTAATCTTAAATGAGATGGTTGTATTCTGAGTAGGGATTTAAAGTGATAATTTATGATATAGATATTGGGCCAAAGAGAGGAGACCGTGTTAGATTACATAAAGGGCATGAAGGTACATTAATTCGTTTCTAGGATTCTCAAGGTCTACAGGCTAAAACCTAGGAATAATGTTGACGTTAAAATAACAAAGGTGCAATGTTTGATGGGAGAAGCTATTTGTCAAAGAAGAAAATTTCACCTCGGTTACCTTGAGTTTTAACAGCTAACAAAATATTCAGGCTGTTACCTCATGTTAACAAACGCCTAAGGGAAAGAGAAAGCAGGTGGAGGGTTAGGTCTGAAGAGAGAGATTTGGGATTCACGTCATTAGAATTGATGATAATAATAATAATTAGAATGGATAACATTCCATAGAAATGAGTAGCATAGAGTTCTGCTTTCAGCAACAGGTTCAGCTACAAATTCCAGAAAAAATTTCTACTACACCCCCTGAGAAATTCTGGATAATGTAAAGCAAATACACATTAAAACATAAGTAAAAAGTGAAACAACATTAAAAAGTAAAAAAAAGAAATTCACAGGTTAAAAAAATAAGCCTTAAAGAGCCTGAAAGTGAGTGCAAGCTAAAGTTAAAATCACAGATTGCCATGGGCATCTCTTGACAGCAGAAATCTAGATGCTCGGGTTCCAATGGCCAAGACCAGGAAAGGCGAGAAGGACCTCTGTCTGGGTCACAGTCATAAGTCAAATCTGAGTCTCCTACAGAAAGTTACTTGAAGAGTCATTCCCTCAATAAAAATGTAAGCCAGAAAAAATTCATCCACTGGGAAAGACAGCAACAGGGAAGCAAGCTTTCCTTAGGTCTCAGTACAAAGTGAAAATGAGTCTCCACTGGAAATTCCTAATGACAAGCCTGTCCTCACAGGGCTAGTGATTTGAACCCTCGCTCCCTTTGCATTCTAGTAAACTGCAAGGAAAATTAATCTTTAAGGACTTTTAGGTTATCAGTGGCCCAGGACACCTGACAGGAGGAACACAAGTCCAGTCTAGAGAAACAATTGCCTTAACTCAGATTCCTCAGAAACTCCATAAATTAACATCAGCTAAGAGAAAGAATATAAAGTTATCAAAATAAACAATGCACGAATAGCAAGAATCAGAGAAAAACAGCCCAAGGCCTTCAAATGTGGGAATCATCAGATACAAATTATCTTAAAATTAACTTTATAAAAATTTGGCATGAGGCAGGGGGGTCGGGAAAGAGAGAATTAAAAATAAGAACATAGAACATGGTACTTTAAAGAAATGACCAGGAACATTTGAAAAAGAACTCAAAAGAACTTTCACACATTATTAATATAAATTTAGGGTTTCAAAACTCAGTACATTGGTTAAACAACAGATTCAGTTCAGTTCAGTTCAGTCGCTCAGTCGTGTCCGACTCTTTGTGACCCCATGAATCTCAGCACGCCAGGTCTCCCTGTCCATCACCAACTCTTGGAGTCCACTCAAACTCATGTCCACCAAGTCAGTGATGCCAACCAGCCATCTCATCCTCTGTCGTCCCCTTCTCATCCTGCCCCCAATCCCTCCAGCATCAGAGTCTTTTCCAATGAGTCAGCTCTTTGCATGAGGTAGCCAAATCATTGGAGTTTCAGCTTTAGCATCAGTCCTTCCAATGAACACCCAGGACTGCTCTCCTTCAGAATGGACTGGTTGGATCTCCTTGCAGTCCAAGCAACTCTCAAGAGTCTTCTCCAATACCACAGTTCAAAAGCAGCAATTCTTCGGCACTCAGCTTTCTTCATAGTCCAACTCTCACATCCATACGTGACTACTGGAAAAACCATAGCCTTGACTAGAAGGACCTTCGTCGGCAAAGTAATGTCTCTGCTTTTCAATATGCTATCTAGGTTGGTCATGACTTTTCTTCCAAGGAGTAAGCATCTTTTAATTTCATGGCTGCAATCACCATTTACAGTGATTTGGAGCCCCCCAAAATAAAGTCTGACACTGTTTCCACTGTTTCCCCATCTATTTCCCATGAAGTGATGGGACCAGATGCTATGATCTTAATTTTCTGAATGTTGAGCTTTAAGCCAACTTTTTCACTCTCCTCTCTCACTTTCAACAAGAGGCTTTTTAGCTCCTCTTCACTTTCTGCCATAAGGGTGGTGTCATCTGCATATATGAGGTTATTGATATTTCTCCCAGCAATCTTTTAGATAAAACTAAAGAGAGAATTGGAGAAGTCATAAGACATATCTGAAAAATCCAAAAAAATTTCTAAATGAAGCACCTTTGAAAGTTTACAATTTATTCTATTCTTGGAAAATAGAGTTAGAACATACATAAATTTATTTGGAGTTAACAGAGGAAAAAGTAAAGAAATGAAGGATAATTTGTATTCAAAAAATTGATGTCTTTGAATTATTTAGACTCCCTGAAAGATATGTATCTTCAGTTCAAAAAGCATGGCAACATCAATAAGAGTAAATAAAAAGAAATGTTTATTTTAGTACATGATAGTGAAATTTCAAAACTCTGTTATCAAAGAGAAAATCTAAAATATAGCCAGAAGAAGGGGAAAATGCATACAAAATTGGTAACAGATTTTATCAGATTTCAACAGCAATATAGGAAATATCAGTAGAATAGTATCTCTGAAAGGTTATTTATAATTATATCCCTGCCTAAAGAACAAGAGTGAAAAAGGATTTTTTAAAGAAATCCTTTCTTCTTAAAAAGAAGAGAAAGACAGAAAGTCTAGTACAAGCACAATTTCACTAAAGGAAGATCTAAAGAATGAACTTTAGGAGAAAAGAAACACATTTCATGAGGCAGACCTGATAGCCAAGAAGAATTGGTAAGCAAATAAATTGGAATATATACAAGTAAATATAAATGAACATCTGTGTATGAAATGATAGTAATTTGAAAAAATAGGATTAAAATAATGCACCATAATTACATTTCAGAATATGTGGAGACCAACATTGATAAAAGTACAAAACTTAATTGAAAAATAGTAAACAAATGGAAAGATGTATCATGTTCATGTATAGAAAGCTGCAATACCACAGAAATGTCAAGTATCCCACAAAATAATTATAAATGCAACAAAATTTTCATTAAAGTGCTAAAAAAATATTTTTTGGAACTTGGAATATTGATTCCACAATTTATACAAAAGAGCAAAGTGCCAAAAATAACCACGAAGCTCCTCAGAAAGAAAAAGTATGTATGAGAAAAGTAGGGGAAGGAATTTGTAATTGCAAAGCTTTTATGGAACTATAACATTAGATTCAAATCATATGAAACTGATAACCCTAACCCTAATTGATAACTTCTTAGTTCAGTTCAGTTCAGTTGCTCAGTTGTGTCCGACTCTTTGCGACCCCATGAATCACAGCACACCAGGCCTGCTTGTCCACCACCAACTCCCGGAGTTCACTCAGACTCATGTCCATTGAGTCGGTGATGCCATCCAGCCATCTCATCCTCTGTCGTCCCCTTCTCCTCCTGCCCCCGATCCCTCCCAGCATCAGGGTCTTTCCCAATGAGTCAACTCTTCGCATGAGGTGGCCAAAGTACTGGAGCTTCAGCTTTAGCATCATTCCTTCCAAAGAAATCCCAGGCCGATCTCCTTCAGAATGGACTGGTTGGATCTCCTTGCAGTCCAAGGGACTCTCAAGAGTCTTCTCCAACACCACAGTTCAAAAGCATCAATTTTTCGGCGCTCAGCCTTCTTCACAGTCCAACTCTCACATCCAGACATGACCACTGTTCAATATAATAACAAAAAAATGTAGAGGACTTTCCTGATGATCTCGTGGTTAAGAATATGCCTTACAACGCAAGGGACACAGGCTCACTCCCTGGTTGGGGAACTAAGATCCTACATGCTATGGAGCAGCTAAAGCCCACGCGTCACAAGTACTGAGCCTGTGCCACAACTAGAGGGGTCACGTGCTGCAATGGAAGATCCCACACGGCGGAAGGAGACCTCACATGCTGCGACTAAGACGACACACTGCCAAAGAAAAAAAACATTTTTAAGAAAGAAAAGACAGTCTTCTAAAAATGATATGGCATAGGATTGGTTTAGAGAATAACAAATAGACAAGGAAAATTCAGAACAGAGAACGCTGGGACAGCCCCATGCATAAATGGTTGGTTTAGAGAATAACAAATAGACAAGGAAAATTCAGAACAGAGAACGTTGGGACAGCCCCATGCATAAATGGAAACTTGTCAGAATTGGCATTATAGACCAGTGGGAGAAAAAAAAAATAAAGCTACTGTAATAATTCTCTGTCAGGAAAGTAAGGGCCTCCCAGGTGGCACTCGTGGTAAAGAACCCTCCTGCAAATGCAGGAGACGTAAGAGACATGAGTTCGAACCATAGATTGGGAAGATGCCCTGGAGGAGGGCATGGCAAGCCGCTCCAGGATTCTTGACTGGAGAATTCCATGGACAGAGGAACCTGGGGGACTGCAGTCCATAGGATCGCAGAGTCAGACATGATGAAGTGACTTCCCACTCAGGCAGGAAAGTAAAGTCAAATTGGGTTTCTTGCCTAATGTACAGACAAAATTAGCTCCAGATGGATAAAATACATACTTAGGAAAAGCAAATATTAAAACTGCTGGAAGAAAAACAGAATGTCTTTACAAATATGTTTTCCTCTTCTTCTATAGTAATAGAATTTTCAGATGGGCACATGACTGCCCGAAATAGACATTTTCTTCCCTTCTTTGCAGGCAGAGTCATCTTGTGAGGGAAGTTTTGGCCAATGAGATGTAAGTGGGAACATCCATAAAACAGTTTCTGAGAATCTCCCCCTTTTCTCTTCCTTTTTACCTTTCTATCTGGGATATAAGAGTCATAAAGTATCATGAGGGTGGAGGAGAAAGCTAGGAGTCTAGATCTCTCTGGACTTCATGAAACAGAGCTTCTTTACTTACTGCAGATTGCCTACCTCAGCATGCTTACAGGAGAGAGAAAAATAGGATCTGTCTTGTTTAAGTCATTGCTATTTTAGGTCTCTGCTCCTCACAAGCAAACCTAATGCTAACTACTGCCATTTTCAATGACACATCTTCTCTCTTTATTTCAGAAAATTTACAAGAGAAAAACAGAATACATAGGAATAATACTAGGGGAACATCCACTTTTAATGGAGTAAATAGGAAGAGAGAAGAAAAGAAGCTATACGTGTGAGAAGGCTCCCGTGCTATGAAATACGAGTGAGGACTGAAAACAAATTATACCCCCGGACTTGCCAAGATGAGAAGGAAGCCACTGGTGCCTTCAGAGGACTGTTTCCAAAGAATTACTAAGAAGTCAGTGAAGCAACATGGCACTCAAAGGATTATTGCCACTTGTAGGTTACTTGGAGGCCCTCCAGCTCCACACAAAATCTGCATATAAACATGTTTTGTGTTTCTGGGCTATGGGTGTAACTAGGTGTACCTGAATAGCCCTTACTCTGGATAATTTCCTGGTGTCTTTTCTGTAATCATGACACACCCAGTAGGAACATGCCTGATCTACTCTATTTGGTCACAATTCAATTGATAGTTCAGTTGGGATCCAACCTATCTCTCTTCTTCACTAAATGAGGGGATTCCTTTTTTTTCTCTGACTGTTTAGAAGGTGACCATGTGATGCCATGGAGTAGCTACATAGATTATAGCCGATAATGTATTATAGAAGAGCCAAGAAGTGTCCACCTGTAATAGAAGATGATGAACCTTCTAAAGAAGCAACTAAAAGGTGGGCCTCGTGTAACTTACCATCATATGGAAGCCCTGAGCACTAGAACGAGAAGTGGATGCAGCTCAGAACCTAGAGTTTAGCAAAATATGAGTAGGCATTCCTCAGTTATACCCAAGGGTGATGCGTATGTGCACAAGCTGGGAACGCGTAGGCCAAAAGAAATGTTTCCATAAAAATAGTGGTAAAGAATACATTTAGGGGAATTCAGTCATTACTATACAGCCTATATGTTTACATCCTAAAAGAGTAATAGGGAGAACACTTACATGGGTAATCAGTGGAATTGACCAATAAAAGAAATTACTGTTGTGTTTGATGAAGGAAAGTGCAGCCTTTACAAAAGCAGAGGAGGTTTGTCTCCATAGGGTGATGACTGTTGGAAATGGGGAATTAGATTTCCTTAGTACCATCAGGGGGTGGAAATCCCTAAAATTTCCCTTAGGATTTTCTTCATTGTCAAGAAACTTCCCTATGACAAATAGTTACAGTGCATTCCTCCCAGGAGAATTGGTAGAGCACCTAAACCCCAAACAATTAAGGTAGCAAAGGTAATCGATAAAGTACAGGTCAATAGAAATGCGAAATGCAGTGAAGTCTTGGTGGCTGAGGCAGGAACATCTGATGAACAACCATCCTGCAGTGTAAAGTAGTGAGGGCACCTCCTACGGGAGTGAGCTATGAGGACACCTAGGTCTGTGGTCTAGACACAGGGTAACAAATTGCCTAAATTGCTTCACACTTGTTTTCTAAAATATACCAATCAAGACTTTTGCCTGTATTACATGGATTAAATCAACAATACAACGCCCTCCACCCCACCCCATAACCACGCTCATGGCATCCAGGCTAAAGTTCTTACATTTTTTGGAAGAAGAGGGAAAATAAGGAGAGAACAGCAAAGCCAGGAGATGAAACAAAAGTCAACTCCATTTTCTGAAGCAGGAGTGGGAATGGGTGGGTTCTGGATTCCCAGGCATTCTTTCAGTCCAGTCTCCCTGGTTTGGGCCGGTTAAAATGGCTACCATTTTTCAAGAGGTGCTTGGAATCTCTGCCACTACTCTAGAAGACCTAGGCAACTGCAAGACCCAGAATTTTTTCCCCCTGTTGTTTAAGCCACATGGTAACAGTGTCAGTTTGGGCTTCAAGGGCATCAGGGGTCTAGCCAGTCTTGACTCCTCAGGTAGACCCATGCATTCCTAAAGTGCAGGCTCACTCAGGACAGCTCACTAATTTCACAGTAACATATGTTGCATTTTCCTGATTAAGCTTTCCATTTTTCTGACTAGCATATGTTGGGAATTTACTCTACGCCTCTTACTGTAGCATAGCTTCCTTCTGTCTATTGCACAAATCTAGGCAGTTGACCGAGATGATGAAGCCGCAACAAATTCTCACCCATGTGGAATCTGGGAAAGGTTTGTGAATACCTTTGCAAAATGCCCCAATACAACACATTATTCCACTAAGGAATTTTATTACAAATTTTTATGAACTATATTTCAGGGATCAATGCTGACTGGAAGACTCCCTTGTTTTTAAAATGCCCTTTTCTATGTTTTTTCTTGGTTCTTCTAGAAGTCCTTCTAGATGGGTTTAAATGGCAAAACTTCAAGGTTTTATGGTTCCGTATAATTGAAGATTATATCTGGTACATTAGATACTACAATGTTAAGATTTTTCATTTACCAGCCAGAGTATAAACACTTACAGTATCGGAAATCATATTTTATACCATTTGTATAGATAACCACTGAAGGCAGGCTTTGATGTTTTGATGACTAGCACTTTATTTATGACAATAGGTGCTCATACATTCATTGGATATTTAATGTTCATTATTTATTAGTGAAGTTATTCTGCTCACCTAAGAAAGGAAGAAATACAAAGAAATACAAGACATATCTTTTATCCTCAGTGCTCTCAATTTTTATGAATTGGATTGAATCTCCCTTCTAAAAGTGATCAGTATATTTTAGTGCTTTTTTTGTTTTGTTTCTTACTAAATTGTCCTGTTTAGTCACAACTAATGAACACTCTAAATATGCACTGATTTACTAAATGGGAGACATTCATCTTCTTTTCTATCTAAATCTTGCTCATCCTTCTAGGTCAATTCAAGTCTTTTTAAACTCCGCAAAGTCTCCTCTGAGGGCTCTATCGTTTCCCTGAACTTGTTTTTAATTATTGTACATATGTGGTCACTTCTTGAGATGCCCCTCATTTTTAGGCAAGTTAAAAATAATAGCCATTGAGTGAACTTCTGATGCCTTTGTCTGTCTGAAGGAGGAAATGGCAACCCACACCAGTATTCCTGCCTGGAGAATCCCATGGACAGAGGAGCCTGTGTGGCTACTGTCCATGGGGTCACAAAGGCAGCTTAGCATCCATGCACCTTAGTGTATTCCCAGCACTTCTTGCTGTCCTTCTGGGAACAACCCCACTTCCATGACCACAGACTGAGGCTGCAAAGCAAGCTGCTCCAGTTCCAGTACTTCCCTCAGGATAGGTTCAAACTCTATCAGAGCCATCTCATAGTTTGGGAATGAGGAGCCTCTCCAGCCAGGCCACCAAAAAAAGGGGAAGCTGCTCTGAAAGAAAAAGCTGGCACCCCCAAAAAGAGAAGAGACGAAAGACCTAGCGAGCACTGAAGGTTTCTAGGCCACTGGATTTCGCGGTCCCTGGGGCAAGTTTCACACCAAGCATTTCCAGGGTTTACCACATATTCACTTTGTAGATTAACATCAGCTTGTCACTTTTAGTTTTGATGAATCTATGACAGATTCCTTGAGGTAGTCACCTCTTTGTATGGTTTTACGGCTTTTTCACAGCCCATTGAGTCCAGCACAGGAAACACCTCATGAGGAACAGAAATTCCATCAATAGTTGTCAGAGTAATGATTGTTTACATTTCCATTAAAATTCTGGAATACTATATAAGATACTACCAATATTAGTTAAATTACTATTATAGGGAATGATGAGCAAGAGTCTCAAAAGATACTAATACTTTGGTTAAGTTAGCTTTCTTTCAGGAACAAAATGCACATCTTTTAAAAGAGGAGTGAAAGTGTTAGTCACTCAGTCATGAGA
This sequence comes from Aepyceros melampus, assembly GCA_006408695.1. Classification (NCBI taxonomy): domain Eukaryota; kingdom Metazoa; phylum Chordata; class Mammalia; order Artiodactyla; family Bovidae; genus Aepyceros; species Aepyceros melampus. The sequence goes on along the minus strand of SJXQ01009524.1, from coordinate 119,263 downwards.
CTCATTGTAATCCCATGGACTGTAACCCGCCAGTCTCTTCCATCCGTGGGATTCTCCAGGCAAGAATACTGGAGTGGGTAGCCATTCCCTTCTCTAGGGGGTCTTCCTGACCCAGGGATCAAACCCCCATCTCTTGCGTTGCAGGCAGATTCTTTTCTGTTAAAACCACTAAGGAAGCCCATATTTAACCATGTTGCAAATATATTCCTTGTTATTAACAGGACACCGCCTTCATAAACCATTCTTATCCTTTATATTGTCTCATGGTGCAAAGTGCTTACTATAAATGTTTTCAGATATTGATTTTTTTATCACACACTAGTGAACAATCATGCAAATAAGTATACACACATACATACAGATATGCAGATGACACCACCCTTATGGCAGAAAGTGAAGAGGAACAAGAAAGCCTCTTGATGAAAGTGAGAGAGGAGAGTGAAAAGTTGGCTTAAAGCTCAACATTCAGAAAACGAAGATCGTGGCATCTGGTCCCATCACTTCATGGCAAATAGATGGGAAAACAGTGGAAACAGTTACAGACTTTATTTTTTGGGGTTCCACAATCACTGCAGATGGTGATTGCAGCCATGAAATTAAAAGATGCTTACTCCTTGGAAGGAAAGTTATGACCAACCTAGACAGCATATTCAAAAGCAGAGATATTACTTTGCCAACAAAGGTCCATCTAGTCAAGGCTATGGTTTTTCCAATGGTCGTGTATGGATGTGAGAATTGGACTGTGAAGAAAGCTAAATGCTGAAGAATTGATGCTTTTGAATTGTGGTGTTGGAGAAGACTCTTGAGAGTCCCTTGGACTGCAAGGAGATCCAACCAGTCTATTCTGAAGGAGAGCAGTCCTGGATGTTCATTGGAAGGAATGATGCTAAAGCTGAAACTCCAATACTTTGGCCACCTGATGCGAAGAGCTGACTCATTGGAAAAGACTCTGATGCTGGCAGGGATTGGGGGCAGGAGGAGAAGGGGACGACCGAGGATGAGATGGCTGGATGGCATCACTGACTCGATGGACTTGAGTCTGAGTGAACTCCGGGAGTTGGTGATGGACAGGGAGGCCTGGCGTGCTGTGATTCATGGGGTAGATGCGAAGAGCTGACTCATTGGAAAAGACTCTGATGCTGGCAGGGATTGGGGCGGGAGGAGAAGGGGACGACAGAGGATGAGATGGCTGGATGGCATCACTGACTCGATGGACTTGAGTCTGAGTGAACTCCGGGAGTTGGTGATGGACAGGGAGGCCTGGCGTGCTGTGATTCATGGGGTTGCAGAATCGGACACGTCTGAGTGACTGAACTGAACTGACATACATATTAATATACACACAGCTACATATATATGCATATATATACACGCACATACATGCATACATACTGTGTGTGTTATGTGTATTGCTTAAACCAACTACTTGGAAAGTTTATTTTTTGCACTTAGAAAACCTGGGGTGTAAATATAACAAAGTAACAGTTTGCTCCACAGTCCCTTTAACAGGCCCCTTTCCATGAATTCTGAGTGCAACTTGTTCATGAATATGGAAAGTATCTGAAGATTTTCTTTTAACTTGTCTTGATTTCCTTGAAGACTCTGGCACACAGCATGAGATTAAAATAACCTGGCGTTGCTGGCGATTTTGCCCACAAATACCAAGGAATAAATATTAGAATGATGGATTCTCTTTCCCTTGTCAACCATGAATGTATTCCTGCCAGAGGCAAGGTCTAGAGAGTAAGTTAAAAATAAACAAGTAGAACCAGAGAGTAACTTTATTCTTTTATTCAAAGTCTATTAAAATAAAGAACAAATTTAAAAGCACACATACCACTCAGCACCAAAATAATAACACTCTTTCTACTGATAATCTCCAAAGCATTTCTGTTTCTGCAGTTGAGAAGCAGAGATACACACACACATTCTCACCACATTTACCCAGTACTCATAGCATCATGCCCCGAATATTCTCCTTGCTAGGGAGGTGAGGATGGGCAGAGGCAAACAAGTGTGACTACATCCAACCACTAACTGAGTCAAGGACTCTTTCGTTAGCAGTTATCATTTGCACACTAGTAACTTCTGCACATTCTAATCTCCCCATCCGGGTGCCCGATTATCTGGGCGAGAGATGGAGTCTGGTGACGATGTGATGCAAGTTTAAACAAAACTGCCAACATTCCCTACCCAATATCTTTTAATTGCTTTGGTTATAAAGTACTGGATTCTTATGTCATGACATCTTCCAATCTTAACACCCATAAAAACCACACCAACCCATGACATGGACTGGAGAAGCCTTGAGAGGATATTTCTTTCCCACTCTGTTCTGTGGACTTCTTTCATTTATGTGTTTACCTATTTGCTTTTTTTTTTTTTTTGGTGGAGGAGAATGGGAGTTTTGAGCCAAAATAGTGACTTCATTAACCATCTTCTGGGTCGTCAAAGTCTCTGCAGCAAATTAAAAAAAATAAACTTCATGGAACTCCAGTGGTGCTGTCCAAGATGGCAGAGAGCCCCAGCTTGCATGAGCCGTATTGTTCAGAGATCACTACGTATTTGCCGACTGGTTGAATCACCTTGGAACAGCTCTGGATCTTAAGTCTGGGATCTTGCTTCTGGAGCTTTCCAGGAGGTAAGCGTTAGGAAGTGGCCCAATATTTTGCTAAAGCCACTCTAATGGCACTCATCAGTTCTCCTCCAAAGGTGCGAAGTTTCTTTTCAGGCCTTCCCAGATCAATAGACCAAGCCCCCGGGGCCTAGTTCCTCCCAGTCTGCAACTTCCTGAATCGCCCAGGTCCTGGCCCCCTTCTTTCATACAGGACACTACCAAGAGAGGGTGGATCACCAAGCTGAGGTTGGTACTTACACCCCGTCTGGACTTACATAGGAAGACTGGGCTTAGCTTCTATTTTTAAAGTAAAGGAGGAAGAAGAGAGGAGGTTGGAATATGACTAAAAATATTTTAGCTCTGATTTTTGGCAATATCATTTTTTAAAGAAAAACTCTTGTTTTTCTTTTATTAATTTTAATTAATTTTTAAAAATTAATCTTTTAATTTTAAAATTAAAACCTCACTGAGAAATTAAAAATCTCACTATTAATCTTCACTGTTCAGAGAATAGCACTGAGTTATGTCCTGAAAAGCTTTAAATGCTGCCAGAGGTTTTATTAATTCTTCAGTGGGACAGAAGTAGTGTCTATTTTTTCCCCTTTGCAATGGCCATCTGATTGTAATTAAGTTTATCTTCCAACTGTAAGTCAGAAATTAGGTAGAATAAATGTCCATGTTTATCCTCTTATCATCCACAGAACGGGGAGTCCTGCATGTACATCAATGCGTTCTGCTTGCTGTGGACACAGCCCTTAGGGCATACTGAGGGCAACTGATATCCTATATCCAGCTGGGAATATCCCCAAAGGCACAGACATGGTCTTTAACCTGCGTCTCTGGTATTTTATGCAGCAAGGCAGCATCCATGTATGATCTCCCCATATTTCATAAGCTTTATTCAAGAGCCAAAAATGTGGAATACACTCAGACAAAATGAAAGAGAGCAGGCCTTTCTGATCTTCTTGACCACAGAATTGGCATTTCCTGGTTAATGGTAGGAAAGTGAAAGTGTTAGTCACTCAGTTGTGTCCGACTTTCTGTGACCCCATGGACTGTAGCCCGCCATGTAGCTGCTCTGTCCATGGGATTCTCCAGGCATGAATACTGGAGTGGATTGCTATTCCCTTCTCCAGGGGATCTTCCTGACCCAGGGATCGAATCCAGGTCTCCTGTGTTGTGGGCAGCTTCTTTATCATCTGAGCCACCACTTAACTAAATCAATAGACCATTTCAAAGTTGATATTACCAAAAATCAGGGGTACATTCTACAAACAAGGTGAAGACAAAAGACCAGAGATCAAAAAGATGAATATGAGACGTCACATGAGTTAAATGACCATAACTTCAGCTATACATGCCAAGTACAGCCCTGACCTGCTTCTAAGGAGGTCAGAGACACTTTAATATCTGCATGAAAGTGAAAGTGTTCATCACTCAGCCGTGTCCAACTCTGTGTAACCCCATGAACTGTGGCCCACCAGGCTCCTCTGTTCGTGGAGTTCTCCAGGCAAGAATACTGGAGTGGGAACTACACGATTAAAATTGTTTGTATGGTAAAAAAAAAAAAAAAAAAAGAATACTGGAGTGGGTTGCCATTTCCTTCGCAGGGGATCTTCCCAACCCAGGGACTGAACCTGGGTCTGTCCACACTGGAGGCAGATTCTCTATGAAGCCCAGTCTCTATGAAACACTTATCCTATTGTGCAAGCATTTCATTTATGCCCATTCAAGAAAGTCATTATTGATTTCACTATTATTTTCTCTAAGCAATACAATAAAGTAAGTTTTGAATAGTTCCAAGACATAAGTCTTTCAAAGAGTAAATGTTGGAGTAAATCCAGATGCTATAAATAACACCCAAAATTGCTTGGAAACTATTTCTATAATAGACCAGCTAATTCAGTTTAAAAGGCTAAACTGATAGCTCCATGTAAACATA
>SJXQ01009524.1:102700-114417 GCA_006408695.1 Aepyceros melampus | reverse complement strand
TTTTTTTTTTAATTTTGCCTTGTGAGAACAGGAACAAAAGTTCTTCAAAGGAACATACTTTATAAAAGATAAGATAGGTGGGGTATTGATTTCAGAGTATTGACAATATCTGTCAGTTTCAGGATATTGACAATCTAAGAATTTCTCTGAGCATACCAGCTAAACACTGATTCTCCTCTATCTCAAATAATGAGTTCTTATTATTTCCTTAAAGATACACCACAGGAAATCACAAAAGTTCATGTTGAGATAAATAAGTTACATAGTTATAGGCTTCTCCTAACTCTGATAACACCAAGCCATTTTACATATTGTAGGATTCCTGAGCTTTGTCAATTCACTTTCTCCATTGGCCCTCAACAGCCTTTCTTCCAGTAACTCTCCTGTGTTCCGCTGAACATGTCTTTGTCCCTGATACTCAGCCTGTACCTTTGTATGTTTACTTCCCACTGCTTCCCGTCTCCACCGGCCTATCCTCAGGGAGAAGAACTGCACGCACACAACCTTCTCTTTCTTTAAAAGTGTATCACAGCAGGGTAGTTTTCTCATCACCCTTTCCCCCAGACAACTGGCACTGCCTGCCTTAGCCACGTCTCATCCCCCTACCAGCTTCGCCAACATCCTGTTCCCTTACTGTACGTGTAGAACAAAGGGGAGGTTTAAAGACAATAGCGCGAGTGTGCTGCTACCAACTTTTCTTTTTCTTCCCTAGGATACCACACAAATCACGACACTATTTTGAAGGTAAAAATCAAGGGGCTATGCCAATAAATCAAGGGCTTTAACAACTGATGACTCAGAAATAACCTATTCTCAGTGTGATTTTCCAGGAATTCATTAACGTCACATTTTCAAAATTTGTTTCTTTGTTGGTACATTTTGTAGAAATTAGAACAGTGAGAAGCTTAAATGTTGCAGTTTAAAATAATCAGTTAAAATGGAGCTTCAATATCTAAACAATAAACGAGGCAGTGATATGACTATTACGTTGCTCCATTTAAAAAAAAAATTGGTTTTTGGTTTTGCACACTCAGTTCCCATTTTTTTTTTCTGATTTCAGGCAGTTAGTTCAGGAAGATATTTCCTATTTTAGATATCTTTTCTATTACTTTTATGATTCAACTATTAATGGAATGGCCATAGGAACCTTTGATTGTACATATAAACATAATCATATACTATGATCTGATAACATCTTCAAATTTACAATAAAAACTTAATATACAAAATTGGTTGATCTTTTTGGGAAGTTAGGACATTAGTTATTACTTATATTACTTATAAGTAGAACTATAATATCTTCATTTTAAAGAGAAATATGGTATATATATTAAAATAGCATTATAGAAATATACTACAGAAGTCTTAGATGACTATACTTCATGTAAGAGGAACAAAGGAAAACCCAAGTCCAAATTAAATATGAATAGGAATTCTATCCTACCAAACTCCACGATCCTGAGGATTCCATCAGAAGAAGCAAAGCCTGCAAAATCCCTGATGGGAATTGTCTCACAGTTTGTTGTCCTCTATTTTGCTCTATATTGCTGAGCTCATCAATCAGAGAACACTGCCATAGAGACCCAGACCAAGAAGCAATGGGACCGCAGCACAACTGTAGGGGTGCAGAGGGGCACCCCAGCCCCGCTGGGCCCGCTGGTGTTACCCTTCATCAGCATCACGAGGTATGATCACCTGCTGAACAGGTAAACACCACAAACATGTTTCAAAAAGTAATACAAATATTAAAATGCATTTTTTCCCCTCTCAATCCCCCTTTCTCTTCAATCCAGGAATATATGACGAATACATTGATTTCATATGTATATCCTCTATGCTATCTTAGTGGAGCTTCTTTTTCTAGCTTTGCATATGTTTCCATGTTTCTGTGACTGACAAGTTAGTACCACTCTCTACAGTTTCAAGGTGAAACTCTATGAAGCCTCCTAGGCTTTCTGCCTCCTTTTCCCAGCTTGTTGATTTGATTTGCTTCTAGTACTTTCTCCACCTGCCTAGAAAGTAACCATCAGATATCAGATGACCATCTAACCCTCCAGTAGGTATCATTCTTGATATCTGCAAATATACCCGCGAGTTCTGGGACATTTAGAGTGGCACAGAGCAGTCCATGGCTAGAAACTAGAAGGTCAGAAACTTCTCTAACATGTTAAACAACAAGGTCCTAACCACATGGCCTGGACTTGAAGACTCATTCTAAGAAAAGATTTGGCAAATATCCAGTTGGGCTCTATCCACGCTGAATAAAGCCCAGGTAACACCCTTCACACCAACAAGGCTTCCCTAACATAGCAGTCATTCCGGTAAGTCTTTTCTTCAGGTCCCAGGGCACGCATCGGCCGTATCACTTCTTTTATCAGGTCAGAAATGAACACATGCTGAAACAAGTTTTCTTCTTTTCCATCTTGGGATCTTTTCATTCAGGGCTTTTCAGGAAGAGAAGAGATGGGGCTACTATTTAGCCAAAAGCTGTTTAAGTGGTGAAAGTAGTATCCAGATGTTAGAGGTTTATGTTCTTCTGACATGTAAATTCCCATCTTTCAGTGAGACAATGGGACTCAGTTGAAATAGTGGATTGAATTCTTAGTTTCCTTGTCTTTACATAAATTAAAAAAAAAAAAAAAAAGCTCTGTTACAATCATACTTTTAACCAGCTAATCTAGCTTTCATCTCTTGCTGAAATTCTTCTCCAGCCAATGCCGGACTTCTTGCAGGTTGTAAAAGAAGGGACCCTTTCCTCCCAGATAAGCAATTTTCTGTCTCTGCACAATGCACACACGTTCAAAGGCTACCCCGTAAGCGACGTTGGCATTATTGTCCATGCGGTCAGCCACAACTCGGCACTGGGGCGGCAAGGAGAAACGCTCCAGGAGCTGCTGGGCTGCTGCGCATCGGTCTTCCTGGTTCCGGTGCTTCTTCACCTCGAAAAACAAAGAAGAATCCCCAGGCACCGCCCAGCCATCTGAAGGATGAGCCTCATCAATGTAGACCAACAGGAAGTCAGCCACGGACGAGAACTCTTCCACCAGTTTGCTGAAGGCTGGCAGCGGTTAGTGAAAGGAGGTCAAGTGGCCGAGCCGAAGTTGACCACCAGTGGGCGCTCAGGGCTGGCAAAGTCCAGAAGGTGGCATTCAGTTCCATCCGCTGTTTTCTCCTGGGCACCATTTCCACTGGCGTCACCTCCTTCCGGACTGGAGACAGGCACCACGCGGGAATTGGGGGCATCTTCACCCAGTTTCACCTGGTGATGGAAAACGAGAGAGGCAAGACCGCATGAAGCACGCACTCACTTCAGTTCACTCTGTACAGAAACAGTCGGCTCTAATGAAATGCGGTATTTCCTTCGGAGGATCTGGTAAACACATATTGACTTCAGTAAAGACCCATCATGGCAGGTAAGGTAATGAATGGCCCTAAAGAGAATAAAAGTCTCTTTCATTCTGTCTAGTCACTAAAGGCAGTTCTTTTCATCACCGAAGGTACTGCAGTTAACTGTCTTCATCATTAAGTTGAGCCTGATGTTCTTTACTGTGCTTACTCTATATCAATGCTTAGCTCACAATATATAACAAATGATTAATGGACTTCATTTTAGAAGTGAAAAGTGAGTGGTCTACTTTAAAATAAATGATCAGAGTTGTGGGACATGGCACCTCTTTCTGAATTCCCACTTCTGAATTCTAAAGTACTCAGGAAAGTCCTTTATAGTCTTGCCTAAAAGTCATGTAATCTGAACCAATGGACTCTATTCCTATCCAGAATGCGAAAACCCAGGGCCTGCCATTTATAAGAAGAGTTACTCCCACTTAATCTCTCAAGTGCTGCACCCATCCCGTCTGTAAAATGGTCATTTATAATGCCCATCTTCCTCATATGTTTATGGAAGGATGACACAGGGGAAAGAGCTCTGTACACTATAAATCATTGTGGGAGTGTAAGTTGCCACTATAGATGCCAGGCAAACATGTGAAACTGAACACCATTTTTCTGAGTAATTCTATGTTGTAACATAATTATTCTTAGAAGCGATTCGAGCTTTCTTTGGTATGACATCCTTTCTGGAGGTTTCTTAGCTATTGCATACTTAAGGGTTCTTTTGACTAGAACCTCGCCATTTCCATTAAACAAACAATTGAATGAAAACATACACTTTTATCTTTTGTAGAATTTGACTTTTAATTTCTCATATTTCATGTGTGTTTTAGTTTGTTTCACCTTTTTATCTCAGAAGTCACAAGCCATTTATTTTCCTACCATACATTTTATTAACAAATTCCACTGGATTTAGAACACTCAGGCAGAAGAGGTGTAGAGCAAAATTGTTCTAGGTGCTCCCTTTGCATGTGGTTTAAATCATTGAACACAGACTGAAAGAAAGTTTGCTGGCCTTTGAATCTGTAAACTGATAATAAAAAGCAGGCAACGTAAAAGAGCCAGTTACTTCAGTTTGAATTAACAGAATTGGATCTTCCCCTAGAATAGTTTAATCAAAGCCAATAACATTGGGGATAACTTACAACAGTATAATTGATTTTTATACACTATCCTTAATATTACAAAACACTTCCAACTGGATTCATTTTCCCCCCTCATATAAATACCACCGCATATAACATTGATGTTAATTGAAGTCACTTACAAGTGAATTGTTAAAAACTCAACAATTTAAACCGATATAAAACACTCAAGGGGTTTCATGGAGAAGCTTCTATCTGATGTTAATGCATAACTCATTTAACTAGAGAAGAAGTCAAGAAATCCTTTATCTCCCTTGTGAAAAATCCTAGCAGGGCAGGTTTAAAACAAGGACTATAAGCTTTCTAAAATAAATGTTAAACCAATAATCTTCTTTCTTAGAAAAGGAAGATGGTGTTATGATTTAAATAAGTATATTTGTTTTTAGTCACTGTCAGGAAAAAAGTTATCTTCTTTATATTAATTTTCTTGGTTAGTTTGTAAGTGAAACTAGGTGAAGAAACCTAGTAAACCACTTTTAGCTGGACTGTTTTATATGAGCTATATTCATCTCTTGGAATTTTAAAATGTACTTAAAATGCAAAGATATACATCCTAAAGGTATTATAAGCTTTTTATCTATGGGTTATTTTTGTACTTCTTTGTAGATTAGATAAAAGGTAGCATTACCATCACCTTCTCATTATATCTTCCCCATTTAAAAAAGCAATAATGATTCCAGGATGGCTGCTTTCAACAATATTGTCATGCTGTGTCTCTCAACATACTGTGATACAAAGATCTGAATGCATTCAGACCAGTCTGAATCCACTAGCTATTTTAGCAACTTCTCATTAAGTGAGGAACCCATACACAGGAGAAGAATCATCTCTGGACTGCAGACTTGTAGGTTCCTGGTAGGTTGAAAACATCCACTTGCATTTTGGAGTCATTTCTAAAATGGAACAGTTGTGTTGGCCTTGTGACATGGGCTGATGCACCTGACTCTCACCCAAGCCAAACTGTTGATCCTTGCATTATGCCTGATTCTTCAACTGCGTAATCTAATCTGAACTGCAGTCGCAGGTGACTCTCTTGTTACCCGTAATTAATTTTCTTGGAAAGTTAAAGCACCTTCTCCTTCTTTAGTGACAATGTATAGTTCAGCCACATAAGTTTTCTCAAAATACAAACATGTTAGTTCAACTTAGAAAACTTAGAACAAATACAACACCTCTACTTTACAATCAAAAGTTAGGATAAGCTACCAAATATATTATGTTCTTTAGTATGTGTGTGTGGTGGGGGAGGGGGCAGAGGTTGGCATTTTGTTTAGCTGGAGAACAATGGATATGTATGCTTGGAATTTTTTGTTGAATAAAGTTTTGAATGAATGGTAGCTGTTACCATCTTAGCTGGAGATCAGCAAAGCATTTGACACTTAATAATAACCTTGACCTACAGTGAACATCAGCACATTGGAGTGATGGGAGACCTCACCAAGGCAGAAGATTTCAAAGGGTGAGCCCCCTGGACCCCCACTGCAGAACACTGCCACAGTCCACACCCAATGCTGTTGATTTGTTCTTAATCATCTCTGCTGGTCAGCACATAAAATGAGAGTAGCCAATCCTCTTTATTTTGTAAAGGAGCCATAGGCTTGACTGCGGATTAGAATGTCATAAAAAGAATTATACTTTTGTTCATGAGGGTGATTAGGTAAGAGAAAACACATAGGTATGCACAATGCTATTACTACAACTAGGAGGGAAAAACACACCCATGATTTGAAGGTCCAGACATGAGTAGACCAGCAGTCTGCTTTTATAAATGCCATATTCTAATCATGCAATTTGCCTATTTTTGCTAAAAACTGCTGATATGGGATAATTTAGCAACAGTAAAGGAAAAAACTTTTTAAAAAATGAAGTCTGCCTTAAACTGAAAAAAAAAAAAAGTCTTTTAGAAGGATATTATTGTTCATTTCTCACCTTCCTATTTGGTCATCAAGAAAATTAAGTTTGTATCATGACCAAAGTTTCAAAGTGTGAATTTCCTAGTTTACTCTGCTTCACACCTTGCTGAGGTGGAATGGGAGAATCATTGCTGTCTTCCATGATGGAAGAGTCTTTCCCCAGGAGCAAAGCATTCCTTGACAAAAAGCCAAAATGATGAAGAAAATAAAGTTGGTCCATAATAACATTTAGGCTGCAGGAAAGAAGCTCGACAAAAACAAGTTATCCCCTGGTACTCCCAAACTCTGTTTTAATTTCCCACAGTGGCACAGAAAGTCTCCTGGCCACAAGTTACCTATCATCTTAATTTCTCCTTCTTAGAGGGTTTGTGTTTGGTTTTTGTCCTTAATGAGACATATTTGCCAAAGAGGCATTCAAAAGGCATTTTTTACTCTTGCGGAAGAGTAATTAGGTCGGTACCTCTTTCCCTGCCAGCATTAGCCGCTCTAAAGAGAACCCTGCCCAGTATTTAATGCCCAAACACAAGAAGCATCATTTCCACTAATTGGTCTTGAAGTTCCGATGTTCCCAAAGGGTCCCTTTATTTTGCAAGGATCAGAAAGGACATACGTAAAATGTAATATCGTCATCACTGACTTTTACCTCTCTCATCTGCACTATTACATCTGTCCTTTCTTATGTTTTTTATAATCAACATCAACACAAACCAACAAGGGAGGGAAATAAAGGGTTTGTATTTTTACAACAGAAGACATCTCTGGGCCAGGCTCAAATGTTGTCATAGCCATATTTATAAATATGAACAAGAGTGTAAATATATGGTGTATATTTGATTCCCTTGATGATAGGATCCCTTTTGCTGACAGTTTTCAGTGCATGAGGAAAAGGATAATGCTGCTTTAGCATGTGGACTGTGAAATGCAGGGCAAGGGGGAAAAAAAAGAAAGAACCATTCATCAAGTAGAAGCTGGAAATAGAGCATATACTACTAACCTTGTTTTTCTTCCTTTTCCACAGCCTGAGAAAGGCCTCTGGACAAAATATCACCTAATCTCATGATAGAAAGTAAAGCAAATGATAAAAATGCGGGTAGGTGTGTGGCAGAATTCTTTGTACACCTCCTTCTTGCTCTCCAAAGCCCTGGAAATTTCAAATTATTTGACACAATGAGCAGGCTACATCAATGTCCTTAACAAACGTGGCCAAACAATTATTAAGCAGCGTTTTAACCATTTATATTCAAATCGGCCAAACAAATCAGAGGATCAGCTACCTACTCTCTCCTCTGAGTTCAATTCCCTGTTTGGCCATTCTCTTTTTGATTTGTAACTTGAAAACACAGCTCGAAGCTCTATCATTTCCCAGTGTTTTATCCAAGTGATGACAAACTCTGGCGGTAGCCTGCCTTGTGTTCTTTGGGGAATGTTTCTTTCTTAGAAGAGCCATTTTCCATTATAGAAACGAGTGTCAAAGGGCTGAGGGGAGTGAAGAGGAGGAGGAGAATGTTAAAGAGACCCTTTCAAAACCAAAATTATATGTTCAAATGAATATGTTTTCTGTGCCACAGCAGTATTGCCCATGTAGGAGCTAAAGTGCTTGTCAGCATCCATACGTGTGTTTACTTTTACACTTCATTTAGGTAGGAGCCAGCCTCCCAGACAGAGTAGTCTGCTTACTGGTTGTATTTTTGAGTCTTTGAATGCCAGCACAAAGATCCAGTGTTAGACCAGTGATACTGACTAGGGAAAACTTAGATAACAAACATCTGTTAAACACCTCAATCTCTCAACAAAATCCACTAGACTTTCTTTTTTTCATCAAAATCATGCTTGGGACTCCCTCTAATCAAACCCAAATTATCTTTACAGGCTTCCCTAGAAAGTTCATTTTAAGTCCCATGCAACATTGTAACGAGGAAGGGTTTTCTGTTTTATTTTGTCCCAAGTTTTTTTTTTTTTTTTTTTTTTTCTTTGTTGCCTCCTGCAGAAGCCAAACCCAGGGATAACATTTTTACCACACTTTCTCCAAATAGCTTCTCAAGTGTCTGCCATTGGACAACCAGGAGAGTTAGAAATGGCCTGCCTCATTGGATGGAATGTGCGCACTCGACATCCTGGAACACTCTGGGTGGCAGCCTCAAGTCAGGATTGTGAAACAGGGCAACACCAAACAGAGACTCCTCCAGTGAGTCTCTAGACATGGCTCCACCCAGTGACAGTGGCACAGATGGCAGCAGCATTCGGGGAAGTGACTCAACCCGTTTTAGAGGTTCTGCTGCTGCTGCTGCTGCTAAGTCGCTTCAGTCGTGTCCAAGACCCTGAAATGCCACCACCACCCTTGCTACACTTGGAGGCGGAAGAAGACCTAAATTCAGTGCAAGCTGTGTTTACCATGTGTCCAGTCATCACACACCCAGTCCATTATCTCTGGATATATGAGTTCTTGGGTTGATTCTTCTCATGGCAGCATTTACATAAGTCATGAAAACAAACAGCATGACATCAGTCATGAACTTGGTCACTAATCAAATCGGTAGACAGAAGAACACACAACCCACGTGCAAGGAAGAAAACAGATCACTCAAGCTTCTCAGTCTCTCAGAGGAGGGACAACCAAACATTGCAACACTATGAAGACTATACCTTGGTGAAAAAATAAATAAGTGAGCAAGTTTATTAAAGAGGCATGTGTTTCCTTTTCTCTTTTTATTTCAGTAAGCTGCTTGATAGGAGAAATAGCCTCACTTAACTGTGTGGGAGATATTACAACCTCCATATTTTATGTGAGGGTATCTATGAATATAGGAAAAATTCTCCAAAGCAGTGGTTTTTCTTGTATGGCAAAAGTCAGTGACTTTCAAAACAGGAAGAGTCTAATAGAGATCAAATAACTGACATTGCCATGTTATCTCCTAACACCTAGGAAAAACAGATACAGGTGAAAGAACTTCCTAAGTCATAATACACCTGACACACTTGTGTAAGCCCCACCCTCCTCCAAATTCTCTACCCCTCAAAATGAAACATAAACATTCAGTATATACACGTGTGCAAATGAAGCGATCATCTCAATATCGCCTTCCCACATCCCCCATTCAGCCCACGTACATAATATAAAATGAGTTTTTGGTGTTAGAACTTTGAGTATCACTTAATATTATTATAAAGAAAATTTCACTTACTAACAAGAGCTCTTAACTATTTTCCTATCTTCAGGACAACGAATACAAACCTTCTGCAGGTTACTGCCAATAACAGTATCATAGTAAAACTTGCCTAGTTCACTATGAATATTTTCTTCCTAAACATTTGTTTAATTTTCAGTGGAAGGATCCTACTCTGAATTCCTTGTTACTAGAAATGACTTCTTTTCCTTTGCTGGTGCATAGATATTTTTTAATTTTATTTTATATTGGAGTATAGTTAATTAACAATGTTGTGCTAGCTTCAGGTATACAGCAGGGATTCAGTTATACATATAGACATACCTGTTCTTTTTCCAGTTATTCTCCCACTTAGGTTATTACAGAGTATTGAGCAGAGTTCCCTGTTCTATATTATAGGTCCTTTTTGATTATCTGTTTTATATAGAGCAGTGTGAACATGTCAATCCCAAACTCTCGTCTATCTTTCTGCCCAACCATCCCCCCGAGTTACCATAAGTTCATTCTCTAGATTTATTTTTCTAGTGTTTATTTATAGAGGACTAGTTCTCTCCTTCCTCTTATTCTAGTTTTCCAGCCCTGTTTCTGAGGTTCTGCCTGCCTATAATCATCACTTCACTAGCTCCCATCTTCCTCTTAAACCCCCTTCCCCAGCATCTTGGGCAAGGTGCCTCAGTACTATTAGGGGAAATCAAGGATGTCTGCTTTGATAGTAGCTTTTAAGGGATGAGTCAATTCTTCCTAAGCTCAGGAATCTTCAGGAGTCACACGGGCATAGGGGAGGGCGCAAACTGACAAAGGAGCCAGTGCCCTTTCCCCTTTGCCCCTTAAGATCTGACCCCAGAATGCTCCACCACCTCGAAACAGCATTCTTCACTTCAAAACAGAACCTTTCTGGTTTTGAGAGGGCAGCCCCGGGGACATGGTTTCAGCAGGTAAGTGAAGCCACTGCTCCAGGGTTCTAGGCACAAGTTATAACAGCCTTGAGACTGTCGTGAACCCCAGACTTATCTGCTCGGTCTAAAGGCAACCAGCGTAAGTTTTGAGAAACAAAGCAAATGTGGTTTCTGGAACAAAGTCTGGATTGTTGACAGCTTGTTCTCAGATCTTTCTGTTTCAAACAGATACCGAGTAGCTCCAGACTTGGTGCCGGATAACTGCTTCAAAAGGCTGAAATCCAGATCAAGGCAGGAGTTGACGGGCACACAGACTTGCTCCCATTAACTCTTACTTCTACCAGGAATGAAGCTGCAACTAGCTGAATCACACCTGCTCTGTTATTTCCTTAAATCTTGTCAGCTTTCTGAGAGTCCTGCCTGGTGTTGTCTTTCCCCCCTTCCCCTGCTTTTTAGTGTCCACCCATTGAACAGTCTTTCCTAAAGTCTCACGCAGCCTCTCATCAAGTAAAACATCAAAACTGCCAGTTCATAAGGAGAGCAGAATAAAGTCAGGGTCTGCCCTCCCCCGGACACCTTTCTGACGTTTCGCAACATTATTCTACAGACACGAATACCCTCTGCTCCCGAGTCACAGCAAGCCACTCCTGACTCTTCTTAGAAAGGCTCCTTCTGAAGTCACACAGAGTCACTGGGACTCAGTAATACCTGTCATCCCCAAATCTCAGGTGAGTATCTTGAGACAGGTGTAGAGAGTAAACACCCGAGCATCACCCTACGGCCTCCAGACGGGGCTCCAAGAGCGCTCACCCCCAGCTCCTGCAGGCATCTGGTCTCCAGCATCTCCGCCTCCCGCCCCCGACAGCCCTGCGGAGAAGCCCCTGGAGCGCCGCTCACCTGTTTGTAGGCGTCGAGGAGGAAGCTTTTCCAGATGCAGCGCATTCCTTCTGAGGTCAGCACGCGCCTCCACTGCCCGCGAGTGGACTTGGAGCGGCTCAGCAGCAGCACCACGTGCTTGAGGAGAATGACCGAGTCATAGAGCGCCAGGAAGAGGCAGTTGGAGAAAAAAACTGGCAGAATCTGCAGTGTGATCAGCAAGTCTACGCTGAGGATGCCCATCTTCTCTGCCTCCCGGGTCAGTTCCCTTGTGCGCTCTGGTTCCCCTTCACCCTCTTATTTAAAAGGTGGGGGGGTGGTGATGGAGAGGGG
>SJXQ01009524.1:0-93511 GCA_006408695.1 Aepyceros melampus | reverse complement strand
ACTGGTTCCAAATAGGAAAAGGAGTACGTCAAGGCTGTATATTGTCACCCTGCTTCTTTAACTTCTATGCAGAGTACATCATGAGAAACGCTGGACTGGAAGAAACACAAGCTAGAATCAAGATTGCTGGGAGAAATATCAATAACCTCAGATATGCAGATGACACCACCCTTATGGCAGAAAGTGAAGAGGAACTCAAAAGCCTCTTGATGAAAGTGAAAGAGGAGAGTGAAAAAGTTGGCTTAAAGCTCAACATTCAGAAAACGAAGATCATGGCATCTGGTGCCATCACTTCACAGGAAATGGATGGGGAAACAGTGGAAACAGTGTCAGACTTTATTTTTTTGGGCTCCCAAATCACTGCAGATGGTGACTACAGCCATGAAATTAAAAGACACTTACTCCTTCGAAGAAAAGTTATGATCATCCTAGATAGCGTATTTAAAAGCATAGACATTACTTTGCTGACTAAGGTCTGTCTAGTCAAGGGTATGGTTTTTCCAGTAGTCATGTATGGATGTGAGAGTTGACTGTGAAGAAGGCTGAGCACCAAAGAATTGATGCTTTTGAACTGTGGTGTTGGAGAAGACTCTTGAGAGTCCCTTGGACTGCAAGGAGATCCAACCAGTCCATTCTGAAGGAGATCAACCCTGGGATTTCTTTGAAAGGAATGATGCTAAAGCTGAAACTCCAGTACTTTGGCCACCTCATGCGAACAGTTGACTCATCGGAAAAGACTCTGATACTGGGAGGGATTGGGGACAGGAGGAGAAGGGGACGACAGAGGATGAGATGGCTGGATGGCATCACTGACTCGATGGACATGAGTTGAGTGAGCTCCAGGGGTTGGTGATGGACAGGGAGGGCTGGTGTTCTGCAATTCATGGGGTTGCAAAGAGTCGGACACAACTGAGCAACTGAACTGAACTTCTCTCTGATAAATCTTCCAATTCCTGTACTAAATCATTTTAATCTTAGAAACAGAGATAAAAATAATAGACAATAACAGCAAAGTGAGAGGCACTACAGTAAGTGTTTTCCATGTACCACTGGCTATTAAATCCATACACATAACAATTGCTAATTTCTATTGCTAAGTCACTTCAGTCGTGTCCGACTCTGTGTGACCCCATAGATGGCAGCCCACCAGGCTCCTCCATCCATGGGATTTTCCAGGCAAGAACACTGGAGTGGGTTGCCATTTCCTTCTCCAATGCATGAAAGCGAAAGGTGAAATTGAAGTCGCTCAGTCAAGTCCGACTTAGCGACCCCATGGACTGAAGCCTACCAGGCTCCTCCATCATGGGATTTTCCAGGCAAGAGTACTGGAGTGGGGTGCCATTGCCTTCTCCGACACATAACAATATACTCTCATTATTATTATGCCACTTTTATGATGAGAAAGCTGATCCTCAGAGAGAAAAGTTGGAGTGGGGAGGAGTAAATCAGGAGCTGGGGCTGAACATACACACTGCTATATATACGATAGGTAACCAGCAAGGACCTTCTGTATAGTACAGGGAACTCCACTCAGTGTTCTGTGATAACCTATATGAGAAAAGAATCTTAAAAAAAATATATATGTATATATATATATGCTATATACTGAAAATAGCACAATATTGTAAACCAACTATATTCCAATAAAATTAGAAAAAATCTCTGGTGCTCAGAGAGATTAAGAAGTATACCTAAGGCCACGTAACTATTTAATACTTTTCTTTGATCTAAAAAGTAATCTATGTATTTGTTGATGATTGTCTCATAGTCAGTACCCATAGGAGGAAGTTTTCACACACGTTTTGCAAGTTGCATTTGGTCATTATTTTCTTTACTAAATACCATGCTAAAGATTTGGCCAGATATTTCTCTTGATTTCATGTTTTTTATTTTCTACTCCTTTCTCCACTTCTGTACACTGCATTTATTATAGAATTGATCCCCTTTTTCCACTCATTGCTTTAAAAATCAGAGGCCATTTGGTTAAACTGGTCTCATTGATTTAGGGACTGAATAATGTTATCTTAATCCTTCTCAGATCATTTTAGTACCTTAAAACTAGAAATTAAAAGGGCTTTCTTGGAATTTTCCTGGTGGTTCAGTCATTAAGAATCTGCCTTCCAACGCAGGGTTCATGGGTTCTATCCCTGGTAGGGGAACTTAAGTTGCCACATACTGCAGGGCAACCGAGCCCCTGTGTGGCACCTACTGAGCCTGTGAGTTCTGGAGTCCAAGCACCAAAAGGAAAGATCTCCCCACTAAGAACCGACATCAGCCAAATACATACATACATACATATTTTTTTAAAGGTCTTTCTTGAAGAAATTTTGTTTATAACTGCAAGCTTCAGCTCCATGCCTATGTCAAACTTTCACAAAATAAAAACCTAAAAACTAAATAAAATAAAATGATAGTTTTAAGTTTGATCAACATGATCCAATAACAACTGCTGCTGTGAGTACAACTGCTATGGTTATTCTTCTTGTTGCCACAATTATTTATTGAATGCCCAGTCTTTTTACTCACCATACTAGGTACTTACACACAAAACACTAGTATTTAAAATAACCCCAATGAAGTAAATATTCTTATTTCTATTTTACAGGTGAGTAAGCTGAGGCTAGGGGTCCCCTGGTGGCTCGGTGGTAAAGAATCTGCCTGCCAGTGCAGTTGGTGTGGGTTTGATCCCTGGGCCAGGAAGGTCCCTTACAGCAACCTGCTCCTGTATTCTTGCCTGGGAAACCCCATGGACAGAGGGGACTGGTGGGCCACAGTCCATGGGGTCACAAAAGAGTTGGACACGACTTAGTGACTAAACAGTAACAGCAACAGCAAGCTGAGGCTAAGGGAGGTTAAAAAACCTTCCTTAAGGACAAAGATAGGGCTAGTCAGTGACACATCAGGTTTGATTCAGATTTCAAGTTCCTGCTATCTTTTATTATACCATGCTGCCTCTCTGAACTCATTTATTTTATTTTTTTAAAATTATTTTTAATTGGAGTATTTTTGTTTTACAATATTGTGTTAGTTTCAGCTGTATGGCAAAGTGAGAGGCTTTATTTTAAAATGAAAGCATGACTTTATTGTTTACTGAGTGGCTGGTTAACTTTAATTTTTACATTTTCACCAAAGAACTACCCTCTCTAATACTCAGCTTATTCCCCAGAAAGCTTATCCCCCAGTTGAGCAGCCTTAGTGTCTGGGAGAGGAACTAACACATGGCTTGTTAGAGCAGTGACTCTATACATTGAATCACCTGGGAAACCTTGACAATCCTACCATCTGAGTTTCCTACTCAGAGATCCTGATTTAATTGGTATGGGCACGGGGAATTTAAAAATTTCCCCAAGGGTTTCTAATGCGGAGCCAATACTGAGAACTAGGGAGTAACTAGGCTTGTCCTGGGAGCCTGAGTCACCACACTGAAGACCCTTGGAATTCATAGGAAGGATGGCATTAATCAGCCACTACCGTGACTTCCCTCTTATATAATTTCTTCACAATTCCTGTTTCTTTCTTTTTCTCTCTTTGAAAACCCAAGGCTGTCCAATGAGAAAGCATGTGGGTCTCAGAGTTGTTCTGGGAAATTAGACTTTTGGAGGCTGGCTAAACTGGATAAGAATCCATTCTTTGGGTTGGCTAGGCTGGCGGGAGATGAATAGATTAGAGATGTGGAGATGAATTAGAGGGTGAGGAAATATGGTACAGTGGAAAAAATTAACTTGGAATTAAAACACTTGGATTCATTTCTGGCTTTGCCACTTACTGCGTGTGACTGATTCATTTCCCATTTTAGTTGAAAAAGAAAATCTGACTTTTTGATTTCTGAAGTATTTTCTGGCTTAACAAGTATCAGTAGAGGGATGTAATTAAAGTTTAGGAAGCAATGCCTGGGTAGGTTCCAGCACTTTCTACTTCTGTTGATTTGCAGAAAGCTGGAGGAAATCCTGCTTCTCCCAACACCTTCCTAGTTTCAGAAGGCATCATGAAACGTCATGAGGAAGGGGCTGTGAGTCCAGATAGTGGCTGGGGGGCTTCCCCATTACTTAGCTTCTGACTGTCCTGGCTCATGTGGTGTTTGCACTGTGTCTACTTGGCATTTCTCTATTTTCTTTCCCACTTCCTGACACCTACACTTGCCTGATCAACCATTGCTGGAACTCAGCTAAGTCTAGTTTAGTCCAACGGGATCTTTTGCCTTGGATCCAGGGAGTGGCAAGCTCTGATCCTTTGTCTGAAGTGTAACAGATGCATCAGGGTGGAGAGGGCAGTGGTGGGTCTCTGTGAGACTTATTGACCGTAGTAGCCACGTCCTCTATCCTCATCTCTCATGGGTGTAAGGTTGGCATGAGTCAGCAGAGGGATAAACCTCCCTTCATTAATTTCTTCCACTTGATAGAGGGGGGTTGTTCTGGAGGGGGGATCTGACCCAGGATCTTTGAAACCCTGGGATCTCAGTGCAGAACGAGGGCAGCAGAAGCATTTCAGAGGTTTGGACTATCTTTGAAGTCAACAGGATATGTTCCAGGTGAGAGAGGACTGGAGAGGTATAGTTTTCCCTCTGGGTTCCCAGTCCCTGATGTTCCATATTATGGAGGGTGCCTAAGGGGAGATGGTGGCAGGGGTTTTCTTCACCTGTGGTATGGGGAATGGTCACCATCTACCTAGTGGTCTGAAACCTTAGACATTGGAATCATCTGGAGTCTTCCAAAGCTATTTAGTTGCCTGATTCCAACAGGACTGATGAAAGATTAAATGAATACATAATGAAGAGAGGACGGAGGGAAGAACATCTTGTCTGACAAGATGAAATGGGCACAGAGAGGAGTGCAAGTGCCCACAGTCACTTTGTGCCAGTGAAGGCTGCCTAGAGTCTGGAAGGAGGAAAAGGAGAAGGCAAAAGAAGCCAGGGTAAGCTTGGAGCAGAGTGATCCCTGCACCAGCACACTAGCATCACCTGGGAGCTGCTTAGAAATGCAAATTATGGGGCCCCACCCACACCTTCTTTATCTGAAACTCTGGGGGGTGGGCTCTGCTGGCAGGCTTAACAAGTCCCCAGATGACGCTGGTTTCTGCTAATGTCTGAGAACCACTGTCTTAGAAGAACCTCATTTCTTTCCCATTCTGCTCCAGGCCTGAGTTCAGATACGTGAGGAGAAGATTCCTGAAATGGGAGCTCAAGGAACAGGATGAGGTGCTGTGAGACCTGGGCAACACATGGAAGGAGGTAGGGGGCCAGGCCTTGTTTCAGGGACAAGGGGAGGATGGCACGCCTCTCTGACTTGTCCTTTACTCTGGTATGGGGAATGGGCAGTTCTTTCTCCACTCATGTAGGGTCTGACTTATTTTTCCTGGCTGGTGGCTCCTGGGGTCCTGTGTGTGCTGTTCCTGGTGCATGGACCTCTGCGGTAGAGCAACCACAACGGTTGCTGCTAGTTTGCAACCTGGCCTCCCTACGCGGAGGGCATGGAGGGAGGGAAGAAAGAGGCAGCCACTTCCATTTCCTAGGCAGCAGTCCTAATAAGCAAGGAAACCTATTTACCAGGCTTGTCTCAGAGACTGTGAGACAAGTAGATTTCTGCACTTATGCACCATAATCTTAAGAGTTTATAGTGTCCTTAGCTGGGTTCAACCCTGCACACCACCCACAAGGGCTCAATAACATAACACCTCTCAAGGCTGCATCCTTGAAAGTCTCTGACTGTGGGGAACCCTGTGGGGAGAACGTACATTTCAAGGAGCTGCTGCTGCTGCTGCTAAGTCGCTCAGTCATGTCCGACTCTTAGCAACCCCATGGACTGCAGCCTACCAGGCTCCTCCATCCATGGGATTCTCCAGGCAAGAGTACTGCAGTGGGGTGCCATTGCCTTCTCCTTTCAAGGAGCAGGAGTTTCCAATTGTCTGGGTCTAGCTTAAGGGTTTTCATGTCCTCTCCATTTATTTTTTCATTAGTCACTCAGTCGTGTCCAACTCTATGAGACCGCATGAACCTTAGCCCAGCAGGCTCCTCCGTCCATGGAATTCTCCGACAAGAATACTGGAGTCGGTTGCCACGCCCGTCTTCAGGGGATCTTTCCGACCCAGGAATCGAACCCTGATCTCCCGCATTGTGGGCAGACTCCCCACGGAATGAGCCACAGCATGGCGTCTTCATAACCTCCTCCAATAGCTTTTAATCAGTCAGAAGGTGCAGCATGACTAGGAGCTGAGGAGGAAGGAGCAGGAGCCGAGGCAGCCGCCAGAGCAGGTACGGTAAGATGCCAGGAGGAAAAGTGGACTCCCCAGGGGTAGCTGGTCTTGGAGGTGGAGGGCAGTGTCCCCGGCAGAAAGATCCTTCCTTTCCATGGTACTCACGCACTCTCCTTCTCTCTTCCCACCCAGAGACTGACATTCTCAACAACCTGAAGCAGCGGTCAGATGGGAAGCAGACCACCCCAAGGAAAACGCACGCAGCCAAGTAATGGTAAGGATGGAGGGGGCGTTTCCGCGGAGACCAGGTGTAAAGGCTTGGAAGAAGTGCGCTGAAATGCTTTGAGGTTTGAGCTGTTGGTTTGTTTCTTGTAGTATTGTTCCATTTTGTAGAAAGAAGGGAGAGCTGTTCCACACAAGGGTGAGAAACCTCCAGAAGCAGGAGGCAACAGTGCCCAGGAAAAACGGGGAAGTCAAGTAGTTGCTGACCATGCTAGACAGGGGTGTGGCTGAATGCCTGGGCTGCCTTGGGACAGTCTCGCTGTGAACTTTCCTGTGGTGGAAAGAGAGGGATAAACCTTGGGTCAGGCGCCTGATGGACACAGATGTTTCTCGTGTGTTTAATGAGGTGGGGGAGGGGAGTGGTGTTTTTCTCCAGGAACTTACCCTGTTTAACAGGAGCCAGCTGTGAAACAGTCCATTTCCTAGAAGGCTTCTGCTTGGGGGTCCTCCAAAACTGCAGGATTGACGGATCAAGTTCATTGAGTGCCAAATTTTCCCTCATCTTTCCCTCTCTGCACTACCTTCCACACTCTTGAAAGCTCAGGTGACCATAGCCGTGGATTGTGTTGACTTCTGGAAACCCTGGAGGTGGAATTATTTATGGGATTATTTTTGTTTCCTTGTTGGAGAAAGCCCTGCTATTTGAATTGTTCTGGTTTTAGTGAAGAATGAAATTTTTTACTGACATAGTTATGGGCGTTAGGCCTGAGTGTATTGATTTTCAGGGGCTGATGAGTCATGGAACAAAATCTGTTGGGAGCAAAGAGAACTGAATAAATGTATGAAGAAGTCCTCTTCCCTCAAAAAAAGGAAAAAACAAAAAGGGTGTAATATCTTACATTGGGCAAAAACTTAGAAATAATAAAATTTTTAATCTCCATGATTTTTATCTTTACTCCTCCTCTTTTCCTTTGTTAACACCTTATCCTTTTTAAAATGTATTTTTAATTGGAGAATAATTGCTTTACAATGTGTTGGTTTCTGCGGTACAGCAAGATGAATGAACTGTAAGTATACATATATTCCCTCCTTCTTGAGCTCCATCCCACCCCTCTAGATTGTCACCGAGCCCCAAGCTTAGCTCCCTGTTTACACCTAGTCTTGATTGAAGTTTAGATGAGAGCACTAATATTCCACAATAGAAATGGGACCATTGTGGGAAGGGGGGCAGGAAGGGTGGGGTAAGATGCAGGACCTAGACAGTTGAGTTGGGAACATGGATTTAAGAGTCTCTAATATCATCTACCAGTTTTCACACTGGGAAGGAGTAAGTACCAGAGAAGGGGTTTTCAGTAGATGAGAATGGACCAATGGGTAAGCTCAACATCTGAATTTCTTTAAGAAGTGGTAATTTAGTTTTGATGTAGCTTGAGGAAGGAGTGGGAGCGGGGAGCTGAGGAAATGCTGAACTCATAGAAAGGTGCTTGCTATATTGTCTAGATAACCCTAGATAACTGTTCCTATCTCTTGACCATTTTTAAGAGCAAGGATAACACATTTCAGTGTGTATAAGTTATGCTGTCAATACAAGAAAGACTCAGGAGGGAGGGAAGGACTATTTTTACCCATAACAGTTGAGTACTTACCACGATCTTCATACTCTCCTTCCTAACCCATCAAGCCCCTTTTGATTTTTGTTGGTATATTGAGTTTTATCTGGATAAATAAAATACCTGTATTTTTCCAGATATAACATACAAATGTTTTATAAAACTTTACAATAACTGTAATTACATATACATGCAAGTTGACACCACACTTTTGGTTGACAGTTATTCACTTCCCCTCTTTCTATCTGAGAGACCATCTATGACAGAGCCTGAAAGGGATGAGTAACTTTCCTAGCTTCCCCTGCAGTTAGAGATAGACATGTGTCCTAGTTTTGGCCAATTAGCTATAAGGAGATATCATTGGGAAACTCCTGGGAAATCTTGATTAGAAAGAAATGTGTATGTAGAAAACTCTCTTTCCACCCTCTCATCCTCTCATGGCTGTGTGAGGAAATGATGCCTGTCTAGCTCTGATTTCAGGAGGATGAAAGCTAACCTGCTTAAGATAGGAAGTGGATGGGTGGAAAATACCTTGGTCTTTTAAGGAAATTGCTGGACCAGTCCACTATAAAAGACTGATTGCATACACCTGTACTTACTGTAGGAGGCTACCAAAACTACATTGTTTTTTTTTTTAGAGCTAATTCTGGATGGTTGTTCTGTAACACTTTTATGTCATGGCTTACCTATTTTTGAAATCTCTATCTTGCTGTGTTGGTTGGTTGACTGAAATAGTTGGTACCTGTTTGGTGGTTCCCCCTGCCCCTGACCCCAGAAAGATTGCAAGAATGGTATGCAAAAATTTGAGGAAATATATCTGAGAATGTTTTTGCCTTCAAATGTGAATTCATTTCATCATAGAATTCTTGGCTTACAATTGGTATGGAAATTTCAGGGAAATAATTGCCCCATTGTTTCCTGTCATTAAAGAGCTCAGCCCTGGCCTGATTTTTCCTTTTCTTCTCCTCCCACCTTCCCCCACCTCCAATATTTTACCGTGATGTAACAAAAGTTTTGGCTATTTTTCTTTATTTATCATGAGCCCTTTTATCTGCTTGAATTTTTTCTCAGGTTAGGAAAATGTTCTTCTCATAGCTTTTTATTTTCTATATTGTGTTTTAAACCAATCACAAAGATATCAAACTAGATGAATACCCATTATTCATATATTAGATATGTTTTTCATATTTTACCTACTTATTACTTTTTAGTCTAATTCTGATTCTCTGCCATCTCTTTTCTGAATCTAATCTTTGCTCCTTCTGGTGCTGCTTAAAATGCCACTACTTTATTTGTTTTCTTTTTTCCTCCTCAATGTGTTTTTTCATCTGTGGTCTTATATATTCATATGTCCCTTTCTCTTGTCTGATTAATGTTCTTTAATTTCTCTGTGGGTGATGTAAAAGGGATCTGACATTATTATTATATTTTGCTTTCTAAGTAGTATTTACATGGTTATTTCCTTTTAGAACTTAAGGTGTCCATCTGAATGAATTAGGTTAAATTATCAGTCATTTATCAGTCTGAGGGGGATGGAAAGGAAGAGAAATACATCCACAGAAGAACCTGGTTTCTCCTGTTGGTTGTTTGAAACTACTGTCCCAGGACCATGTTTCTTTTACTACAGGCATATACTACTACTAGGGCCAGCCCTACTTTGTCAGTAGAAAAACAGAATGCGCTTATTCTGCATTCTGAAAGGCCGGGATTCCTCTCCCGGTGAGGTAGCATAGTGCTGGTATGTGCTGGTGATAGAACCCAACCTTGTCTCTGGCCCTGTCTTCTCTGATTTAAAGGTACTTATGTTTTCCCTAGGATTTCCTTACTACTTTCCTGTGTCTCATTACTACTCCTGGGGAAGGGGAATCATGGCTATATTCCTGATGAGTCCTTCAAGCTAATCCCATCTTCACTGTAGCCAGTAAAAAATCCATAGTGCTTTTGCCATGACTTGTTGAAGAGGTTGAAAAACTACATTTTCCAGACACTCTTAGCTAGGACTCTAAACAGGATTTAGGTTTAATAATTTGGATACATTTATAAGGGATGTGGAAGATAGAAGTGAGGTATAGGCTATTCTGCCAGCTTCTGACAGCAAATGCCATTTTAGGATATCTATTTTTGTTGTGACTTCCTGATTATCAGGTGACAGCTTCTGAGTTTTGCAGGCAGGTGCCCACTTATAGTTTTTCATAGCTTGCCCCTGGATTGTGTTTCTCAGTCATTTTGGAAAAGTTAACTTGATATTTTATTCTTTGTTAAGTTTTCTAATGATTCTGATAGCCATCTAAAATCATGCAAAGCTTTATGCTTAAGTTCACTAGAATAGAATAGACTAGATTCACTGTCTACCACTGGAATTTGATCAGTGTGAACTCTAATGCAGATTCTCCCCTATTCTTGTTTTTCCTTTTGGCTGAGTTTTTAGGGAAGCACTTTGGATATCTACTATCATATCACCATTTTTCCAAAAGTCTATTTCTGATGGATTTCTGATATTTATGTAATCAGAGCTGTATCTGCTTTTCCTCTCATTTTTTTTTCCCTTTGGGAATTTGCTTAGGAAATAATATTTTTATGGAGTTTTTCATATACACCCTACATCTTCAAAGCCTTGTTGGTTGTCGGGTATATAAATCCCAGTCATTCAACTATAAACCAGATAACATCTTTCTCATGACTCATTTCCTGCTGAGTGTATTTTGTGAAAGGAAGTTTACTTTTATAACGGTTCTGAGTTTTTGATGCCCTGTGTTTCTTTTCAAGTTTCACTTTGGTCACTTTCATTTTATTGGTGTTCACTCTCCTGCCCTCATGGAGCTTACTGTAATGGGAGAATGAGATAGAGATCGATAAAGCAGATGGGCTTTTTCTGTTATCTGCATGTACATCTGTCAATCTTCACCGACACCAAGAAAGGTTGGGGATGGATGTTTCCTGTAGGATGAGTGTTTAAACTGACTTAAACAAGGCTAGGTTTTAGCTTAGTATAAAATGTTGGTGATGAGTGCTCTGGATAGAACATTGTTTGACAAGCGCAAAGACTCAGATGTGAGAGGGAGAAAAAAACAACCAAATACAAATCAAACAAAAAAAAAAGCCATGGGTTCTGAACTGCAGCCAACTCTTAGTGAGTGTGGTGGGCCTGGGAGAAGACACAATGCCTCTCTCCGACCAAAAAAAAAAAAAAAGTTGAGGACCAGTGAAACTTAAATTTAACGTTAGAAGCTCCAGGGACTACATATACTGTTTTCTAGTGTGTAATATTCAGGGATATGATTTACATTTTTCAGGGCATTGAATGGTTCACATGTCCATTAACTATTCTTTTTCTGTTAATTCTTTCAGATTTTTGATAGGTACTGCTATGGAGCAGGATGGATATTACTTTGGTCTGGATTTTGAAGCAGGTATTTTAAAATTGGATTTTGACATAAAATAAATCTTGATGAGATGACTGTGAAAGGCTAATTCTAAGTATCTTGCTGTCAAGACATGCTTATGTCATAATATGCATTTCCTATTTTACATATATGTCATAATATATAACCAGTTTGCTACCTGGTATGATTTTACAATGAACAGATGAATTTTGAGAGTTTACAATGATGATAATTTAGAGTGTATTGACCCTTTCTTTCCTGTAGCTTGTCAAGGCATCTTCCTGGTGTGGAAACAAATGCTCAGTAAAGCATAATGTAAAGATATCCTTCACGTGGACAGTAGTGTAGATTAAATAAGATGTGTAGGAAGGACTTGTACCTGGTCATCACAATAAATATGAATTCCTTTTTCCTTCTTCACAGGTGCTAGCTGTCAGACAACATGATGTCATGACATCTGATTGCCAGTGTGGACATTAAAGAGAATATTTCCTAACACACTAGTGGAACCTCTTGCCACTTTACTTTCTCATCTTCTGTGGTTTCGTGATTCTACTAAAATTGAGAAAAGTGAGCTTGATGGTTGGAAAGGTCTTCTGGAAGACGTGATACTTAAAGGACGGATACAGGGGAGTAAAGGAGTAATTGGGTCAAATAGAGAAACACAAACAAAAGCTGAGAGATGCATCGTGATAGTGTCTCTGAGATGACGGAGCTTGTCTTTGGGGGTAAAAGACACGACACTCAACTAATCAGACCCAGGCTTTTCTGAAAGATCATTGGGGTTACACAAGCTCCCAAGTTATATAGGTAAAGTGAATGGTGGACAGTTTTGGGTGGCAAAACTTAGTGATTCAGAAACAATAGTGTGTTTCACATTTGTTCATTAGGCTGAGATTTTGGGCTATATTTATACCCCAATTCTATAACAGTTCCCCTTTTCACTATACTACAGTGTTGAAATGTACTTATTTTTAACCTCTAGGTTAACGTTTAGTATCAGTTAATCAGAAATTCCTTTGGCTTCACATGTGGAGGGAATGTTTCAAGAGTATAAAAAGAAATTTTAAAAAATATGTATGTTTGATATAAGATAATATAATGCTTCATTGTTTTGATTCCTCTTGAAAGTAGAAATATTCTAAAAACAGTTTTATTTGCATCTTAGAATTGCAAGCACAGAATCTTGATCTAGAATTCATATTAAGTTTCTTCCTAAACCGCTTAAATTTAAATATCATCAGCCACATGGCAACAAAGGTATAATTTCCTGAAAAATTGTATTTTTAGTGAGAATGTTTTCATGCAAAGCATCTTATTTTTCTCTGAAAGTCATACTTTTTCCCAGAAACCAGCAGTTTCATTTCTGTATTTTAATTAGTATTTTTATTTTCCACAATCTGTTGATAGTGGGGGAAACTTGAACTTGAGACTTTGTTTAGCGTATAAATCTTGAAATTAGTGTGTCTTTCTCAATGAGGACATCATTTGAATAAGGAATCAGTGTTGATTCAGTATAGAAATACTGAAGAAGCGTTTCACTGTGACTCCATAAAAAATTCAAAATGAAAATTATAAGCAAGTTGCAATGGAAGGAAGCTGTCTGAAAGTTGACACTCCAGAAAAATTCCATAAAACTAGAGAGAATTTTCTACAGGTCTAGTAGTGACGCTTAGTATAGCCTTAAACTGAAAAGAAAGAATTCCTCTTAAAAAAAAAATCTAATTGCAAAGTAAAATAAAAGCTATAAAAAAGTCAAATGAAAAAATTAAACAATTTTTAAAGCTTTCCAGATGATTCTAACATGCTGCCAAGACTGACAAATCCTGCTGTCTTCTTGATAGATGACCTTTTCTTCAGCTTGCTTAGCCAGGATTCCTGAAAGGAAAGCATTTCTTACTTTTGTGTTAAGCTGATATTAAACATAAGAAAATAATCTGTGTATTAAAAATTCTTCTAGGAAACAGGAATTCTTTGCTACAGTACCCTTTATTGTTTTATTCCAAGCAATTTTTTTGTGAATTATTCCACCTCTTTTGTGAATCATCCTTTTATTGTTCCTACTTCCTAATCCTTTCTTGACTCTGTAACTTTATTGTTTTGACAACTATTATTTTTCTCATTTCAGTTTGCTGCTACTCCTTACTCTCCTCTTTTCTATTTTTTTTTTTTTTTTTTTTCCTCTGGTTCAATTTTGATCATTCTCATTCTGTCCATTAGGCCACTCTGCAGCACCACAATCTCACAGGCTTCATTCTGCCCACTCATTTAACAGTTTGAGGTGATGTTTGAAATCATGAAGTTTTGGCTCCTTCAAGAAGAAACTTCCAGATTTCTTTATCCTGCCAAATCCTTGTCTACAAGTAAAATGTAGTGTGAATTTTGCCTCCTGATGAGATGATTAAAAATACCAGTTACCCTCCTCCAAGCAAATGAAAACTAGCCTTTATAACAAAGGACACATTCTAGAAAATATAATCCTGTTTTGTAAATTTTGCAAGAGTGAGTCATCTGAAATGACTTTAGAAATCCTCTGTGAAAACAAAAAAATAATTTGAAAAAGTATTTATTTGGTATCGCAATAATCACATAAACTTTTCTGAAATTTTCATATAGGTTAAACACAAGGCTTAATGTTTGACACAAGGCTTAATGTTTGACAACTATATTTTCTTTAGTGAGTTTTGTGTAGTGTTTGGTTCCATGTGCTTTTCTCTTGTCATATTTAGGCCACTCTGGTGAGTTAAAAGGAACTTTAAAGCTATGGAACGCCTTGTAAAAAGAAACAACCAATTAACAAGAGTAAGAGTGAGCTATGGCTTGGGCTTAGTACCTGTGAGAAAGACTTGAGATTGTTCAGAGAACATCAGCAAAAATTTGGATTGGGCTTTATATTAGGATATAAGTTCCAATAGTGAACAAATATTCAGAAAGAATATGAAAAATGAAGCAGGCAATATTTCATTCTTCCTCAGTTTTGACTGAATTTCATTTGAAATATGTTTACTTCTGTAGAGCACAGGGTTTGGAAAAATATGTAGATGCCTCTGGTTTCAGGGGAGAATAACTAGGAGGAAGAAGAGGTTGCCATGAAACGCAGATCAATAAATAGGGCTATTTGACTGCAAAACAGATTACCAAGTGATCTAATCATTGTTTTAAAATATTGGGTTGGCCAAAAAGATCGTTTGAGTTTTGGGAACAGCTTACGATTTTTGGCCAACCCAATATTTGAAGGGCTTTTAGGTGAAATATGCACACAATTTGATATGTAGACACTAACAGGGGAGAAGCTGGGGACACACAGGATATATTTAAAAAGGCATGAAGAAGAAAATTCATGATGTAAAAACCTTGCATGATGTAAAAACCCTTACCCCCCAAAAT
Source organism: Aepyceros melampus (assembly GCA_006408695.1). Classification (NCBI taxonomy): domain Eukaryota; kingdom Metazoa; phylum Chordata; class Mammalia; order Artiodactyla; family Bovidae; genus Aepyceros; species Aepyceros melampus. Next base: position 78,720 of record SJXQ01009524.1, on the reverse strand, counting down.
TTCTGGTATACTGAGATTTACAATAATTTTATGCATTATCTTTGTTTTCTTAAATTTATTTTTTCTTTGGTGTATGTATGTGAATCTGCTCTATGTGAATTGCTCTATTGACTATGCCAAAGCCTTTGACTGTGTGGATCACAACAAACTGTGGAAAATTCTTAAAGAGATGGGAATACCAGACCACTTGACCTGCCTCCTAAGAAATCTGTATGCAGGTCAAGAAGCAACAGTTAGGACCAGACATGGAACAACAGACTGGTTCCAAAGTGGGAAAGGAGTCCGTCAAGGCTGTGTATTGTCATCCTGCTTATTTAACTTACATGCAGAGTACATCATGTGAAATGCCAGGTTGGATGAAGCACAAACTGGAATCAAGATTGCTGGGAGATATATCAATAAACTCAGATATGCAGATGACACCACCGTTATGGAAGAAAATGAAGAAGAACTAAAGAACCTCTTGATGAAAGTGAGTGAGAGAGAGAGAGTAACGTTGGCTCAAAACTCAACATTCAGAAAACTAAGATCATGGCATCTGGTCCCATCACTTCATGGCAAATAGATGGGGAAACAATGGAAAAAGTGAGAGACTTTATTTTTGGGGCCTCCAAAATCACTGCTAATGGTGACTGCAGCTATGAAATTAAAAGACGCTTGTTCCTTGGAAGAAAAGCTATGACCAACCTAGATAGCATATTAAAAGCAGAGACAGTGCTTTACCAGTGAAGGTCTGTCTAATCAAAGCTATGGTTTTTCCAGTAGTAATGTATGGATAAGTGAGAGTTGGACTATAAAGAAGCTGAGCACAGAAGAATTGATGCTTTTGAACTGTAGTGTTGGAGAAGACTCTTGAGAGTCCCTTGGACTGCAAGGAGATCCAACCTGTCCATCCTAAAGGAGATCAGTCCTGGGTGTTCATTGGAAGGACTGATGCTGAAGCTGAAACTTCAATACTTTGGCCACCTGATGCTAAGAACTGACTCATTAGAAAAGACCCTGATGCTGGGAGGGATTACGGGCAGGAGGAGAAGGGGATGACAGAGGATGAGATGGTTGGATGGCATCACCCATGTGATGGACATGAGTTTGAGTAGGGTCTTGGAGTTGGTGATAGATAGGAAGCCTGGCGTGCTATAGTCCATGGGGTTGCAAGGAGTCAGATATGACTGAGTGACTGAAGTGAACTGATGTGAATTGTCTCCCAGTTAATTTAGAATTTAACAATGGGCTATTTGTTTGTTCTTTAGAACAAGTTTATAACCTTAGAATACTTAAGTTTTCCTGGACTCAGATTTTTTTCACTTATTACACAGTAAGCCCTATGTCAATGAAAGACATTAACATTGTTGTGCAGCAAAAACATCAAGTGCTAAATGATTAACACGATTTACTGAATTTTACTTAAAATCATTCTTGTGTTTTATAATATTTGGTATAAGTTGTCCTGTAAGGTGGGTGAATGATTGAGTCAGTTTTCCAATACCATAGCCTTATCTGTACACATGATTTCATCTATCCATCCAAATTCATACCTGAAAAAATATCTCAGATGAAATTTTGGTGTTATTCCTCAGGGCAACTAGGGGAACAAAGGCACAGCTATTCTCCGCTATGGGCACAACTGAATTTAGGATGAGCATATTCTCTTGGAAGTATATTCCTTTCCTATCCAATGTGAAGCAACAAGGAAAAAAAAAAAAACTAAGAAATCTAAAAGATTTTTTAAACTTGTAGTTTCTTTTACATTTGACTTTAAAAGCTTTGCAAACAATAAATACTAAGAGTCATTAAGAACATTTCTGAAAACATTAGGTGTGGACAACTTCCAAACTGGTGAAAACAAAGAAATGGGGAAAAAAAAAAAGAAGAAATCTCTTACCAGGCACTGAAATTTTAGAAGCATTCACAAGTGGGAAAAGAGAGCTTATAGACACCTTTTTTTTTTTTTCATATTAAAAATGGTTGTTTAGATAAGATGCCCTGGAAGAACTTCCCAACTGAAATAACCGAAGTGCTGAATGAAATGGAAAAAAAGTTTATAAAAATGGAAATTTTAGAAAAATACCAGATATGTTCTACAAAATCACTATTAACATATATGTGTACTTTATTCATTTATCATTATCTCTGTGTCATAAAGTCTAGAAAATTAGGTTGGCTCTTAACGTGCAGGATTAAGAGATCTAGCTTAAAGTTCTTTAGATGCCTAGAGTTGCCCATGCTTCAGTCTGAATTTGGTAATGACATGGATGTTATGGCCCCGAGGGGCGCATCTGTTTGGTCTGGGGTAGGGCACAGACTCTGGTAATCTTTAAAGTTCCCCAGTCTTTCTGATGTTCTGCCAAGGTTGAACAACCTGTTCTAGAGTTTTGTTGTTGATAAATGACCTCTTTGTCAGCTTATTCAACCCGATTTCCTGAATAGAACTGTACTTGGCTCTTCTTACTTTCTATTTTGGGGTGCGTGTCCATTCTGTGAATTTGTCTCTCAAATCTATGCTGATGACTCCTAGGTCATGATAGCCCATCCTCTCACCCAGCTCCTGAACCATATTACTGAATGCTGATTGGACATTTTCATGTGAATACATATTCTCAGAATCCCGTCATCTGCCAGTGGCATCAGTGGTCACACGTGTGAGAACTTGCTGTCGTCTTTGACCTTGTCTCCTCATTCAGTTTGATTCTCCTCTGTCCGTAGGTTCCTGTCTATTTTTCCTCCTACAGCAGAGCTCTTCATCCTTTCCCCTATTTTGAGTCTATCAGTTTAGACCAGGCTCTCACTATCTGGCATGGCTGTTATTTGTATCAGCTCTCTGGCCTTCTCAAATCTAGGGCGTCCCACCTCCAGTGTATCCTATTCATGCCTAGAAAATGCATTTATTTTAAGCATTACTTTAATTGCATTCCCAACCTTTCATTGCATTTTCTGTTTTTGGCCATATCAAGTTCTGCATAATTTGGCCCAAGCCTTTCCACCTCACAGTATTTAATATCCATTTGTTCTTTTTTTTCCTGGTAAGTCTGTCATGCCTGATCCACAGCATGCTTTAATTTGATTCAGTGTTTCCAGAAGTTGATGCTGCCCAAGGATGAAACTTGAGATAAGTTTTGGTGGTATATGAATAAACTTCAAAATGTTTAGTTACATATTTAAATTTAACTAAATTAGAAAAATAGACATGTACTTCAAATTCATTCTTTGACAGGTTTTTCTTGCTTAGACTGAGACTAAGGTAAATACAAAAGTTTTTTAAGGTATCAGTTTAAGTATTAAATAGGTACTATGGAAAAACTGAAGGTGATATATGAACAGCTGACATCCATAAAAAGAGTGATTTATATTATTTTACTACCTGGAATAATGTGGAGCAGATTTCCCCCCATCCTTTCAGTTCTAATTTAACTTCAAAATTCTGTACTAGGTCAACCATACCAAATCTGCTAGAGAGATGGGGGAAGGTAAAGAAAGAAAAGCCACTGGTTTTGACCAAGAACATCAGTCATATGTAAATGCAAGATTTTGTTGAATGGTGAGAGTGAGTTATTGTTAGGTCAGTTTCAGTTATGGGCTACTCTTTTCTAAAAAATTATTATTTATTTGTCAGTACCAGGCCTTAGGGTCTTCCCAGGTGGTGCTAGTGGTAAAGAACTTGCCTGCCAACACAGGAGCCCTAAGAAATGCAGGTTCGGTCCCTGGGTGGGGAAGATCCCCTGGAGGAGGTCATGCTAACCCACTCCAGTATTCTTGCCTGGAGAATCCCATGACAGAGGAGCCTGGCGGGCTGTGGTCCACGGAGTCGCGCAGGGCTGGACACGACCGAGTGACTGGGATTACCAGGCCTTAGGTGTGGCCCGTGGGCTCTTCAGTGTTCTAGTTGTGGCATGCAGTGTGTGGGGTCTAGTTCCCTGACCGAAGATCGAACCTGGGTCCCCTGCATTGGGAGCGCTGTGTAGCTGCTGGGCCTCCAGGGAAGTCCCTGGGGGCTACTCTTTTGAATGTTAAAGGGGAAAAACTAGAATCAAAACCAAAGGGATGACATGAGTGAAGATGCAGATTGTTCTCAACTGCCATCTAGGCAGACAGATTCCTCCAAAAGTTGGCCAATCTGTGGACGAATACCAGGTCTATAGTCTTGTGGCCCTGCTGTCTTCTGACGATGCCACTGCGTCTTCCTCTGCTGCTACGTCCTATCCTGGCCTGTTCTCTCCAAACGGGGACTGGGGACCAGGAGCTGGTCGGGGGTGAGAAGAGAGTGAGACAGAGCTGGGACAGGAGGCTGTGGTGAGAACGTGCTATGCGCTGTTGTAACATGTCTGGGCTCTTCCTTTGCACTTGAAAAACCAGTCCTAGCATACTTAGGGGAAGAAGCCCGAAGTGGCAATTAATGTTCAGCCTTCTCCCACTCCATAAATAGAGGCTTTTCCTGTGATTAAATCATAGGGTGTTTGTTTATTCCCCCCCAACTCGACCCCCCCCCCAAGTACTTTCTCCCTCAGGGATCGCCTATATTCCCACATCCCCCGTGAATGTGCCTGACTGGGGATTAGTCCAGTCATCCCATGCCTTTGAGACATCTTTCCCTTTTCCCCCTGGAATTAAATCTGTCAACTGTGAAACCAGTTTTTTTTTTCTCGCAATAATTTTTAGTGGTTTCACTCTTTATCAAACGGAGACAGAGAAATTCAAGTGAAATCAAGGTGTGTGTGTGTTAGTAAAAACTGAACTAGGGCTTGGGTGTCAGGTTTTATTTTCAGCTCTGCCTTTGCAAACTACGTGATGGGGTACAACTCGCTTCACCCAAAGCACCACAAAGGGTGGAACCAGAACACCTCTCATTTCCTTCCAGCTCAAGGAAGGTGAAGAACGCCTTTTTTGAAGTTTTATTAGTTTCCCAGCATTCTCCTCAACTTCCTCTGGACCTTCTGCCAGATACACCGGCAGCAAGTATGGAGCTGACTCAAGTTTCATTTGAGAGGTAGATGGTTAGGTTCACTCCAACGGCTTACAGCATTCTGGATAGTGAGGGGAGAAAAATGACTATCAGTTCCTGGTTTGAATAGGAAGTGGTGAGTATCTGGAGGAGTGCAGACTAGAAGAGGGTGAAAAGATGGTTTGAAAAGTGAAGGCAGGGTGCTTGTTTTTACTAAAGCAAGGACATTAAACTTAGCTAATGAATAATAGTCATTCACAGAGTGGCTTGGAAAAATATAAATACAATCAGCTGGACATTTCAAACTGAGATCTGGCTGTTTATTCTTCTGCCTCCGGCAAACTTCATATTTTAACACCTAAAACTTCACCTCCTCCTCTTCCTGGCAGTGTTGACTCATAGCATTGTGTTTCTGATGGTTGCCTCTCCAGACAGTGCTAATATATTGTGTACAATGTTTTCCAGGAAGATGAAAAGCACTCTGATTATGTATTATTGGAGTGAGTGAGTGTGTGTGTGTGTGTGTGTATGTGTGTGTGAGATGGGAAAATTTTTTAGGTCTCCATTTTCTTAGGGAAAACTTGGTCAGTTCTACTTATACATCTGATAGGTAAGAATTATGAGATATTAATGTGTCACTCAATTTTCCCCTATATTGTCAATCTTGACAGAAGATCATTCATGATAAATCCTTATTTTCAGGAACCTAAAGATTTCAAGAGTTTTAAAATGGTCATTCTTAACAGACCTCTTGCTTCCCCAGTGGCTCAGAGGTTAAAGTGTCTGTCTGCAATGCGGGAGACCCGGGTTTGATCCCTGGGTCGGGAAGATCCCCTGGAGAAGGAAATGGCAATCTACTCCAGTATTCTTGCCTGGAGAATCCCATGGACAGAGAAGCCTAGTACATTACAGTCCACGGGGTCGCAAAGAGTTGGACACTACTGAGCGACTTCACCTTCACCAACAGACCTCTTTACCACAAGCTATTCTTGTGTTGAGTTCAGAATACACATCGTTTTTCCAGGAATGTACTCAAAGGTTCATTTTGAGAATAAGTAACGCTGTCTGACTTTCTAACTGAAAAAAAAAAAAAAAATTCTATCCTCTTATATCATGTCCTTCATTTCCAAGGAAAATTTTTAATGAGAAACATTCTGGAAGAAAAATGATCATATCCCAAGTCCAGGATTATAATTCTTAATATTTCCTCAATATAAAAACAAGTCAACATCGCAAGACCTTTTATTTTATCTCTGTTTATAAGAACAGCTGCAGTAACTGTGGATGCCATTTATTGGCAGCCAGTAAGTCCCAGGAATTTGGCATATTAACCCATGTGGTCCTTGCTTAGCTGATGATGAAACTAAGCCTTTGAGAATTTAAGTTTCCTGCCCTAAGAGCATATAGCTAAGAAATGCTGACCTCCCTCCTTATAATTCTTATACACCTTTCCTTATACTACATGGATTAAAAAAAGTACTCTTTGTTCCATAGGTAAATAATTTTATAGTTGTGTAAAGAACAAAATAAATATGACTTCAAATTCTCATTAGAAATGGCTTTTTGGAATTAATTTAGAACATGATTAGAATAAGCTACACAATGCATCCATGATTTGAAAGACAGAGGAAAGGTTTGGAGTAGTAATTTAGGATCTAGTATGATCACTTCTTTGATATTGGAAGGGCCTTTTAAGATCTTATCAAAACATCTGATATGGGGATTCCCTCTGCCACCACCGTTAGGGGAAACTCCTGGAGCTCATTCAGTGATGGGACATGCAGAACTTTTCAGGCAGAACTTTCCATTTCTGGCCTCTTTGAATGACTGGTAACAGTTTATATACTCTCTGCAGTTATGTTACTCACCTATTCTATACATCTTGTTTCATTTATGAAAGCTCCTCTTTATACATCTTGTTTCATTTATGAAAGCTTGTTCTTATTTTGAGTCCAAGTCTGTTCTCTAATTTACTTCAACTCACAAGAGCGATGGAAACTTTTTCTGTATAGAACGTAAATGAGGTGGGAAACAGTGTTGTGGTGAATAGCTTCTAATTTAATATTTAGGATGCGGTATCTTTTTGCTGAGGTGGTTTTGTGAACAAATTCCTGGTAGATTTGACAGCAGTATGGGTTTTCCTTGTCTCTGAAACCTCTTTAAAGCTACAAGACCAAGAGCTTTGCTGATGCATCTCTCTATTTTCCCCTTCTCTCCCCACCATGCATAAAAAAACAGCAACACGGAAGGCAAGAATAGTTCTGACAAACAGTCATAACTTGCCACCTCAATGGCAATAGATCTGTGGCTAGAGAATGCAAAGTACATCCTTGGTAGCTAAGAGTATTGCTCTGGTTTTAGAAAGGGAAGGTTTTGACTTTTGATTTACTTGTTATGTGGGTAAAACAAAAGACCTTTATATTATATGCCCTTAATTAAACTTTTTGTGCCCTTTAAAAACATGTTTTGGAGGCTTGGAAAGATGCCATACATTTAGCTGGGTACATCTGTGTGTAGATGAGATGTATGCTTGTTTTATCTACTTTCCTCATTGAGTGTAAAGTGGAAGTGGGCAGTTGGATATAGCTCAGAAAGTACATATGCAAGACTCATGTGGATAAAATCAAGCACTGTCACTGGGGACAGTTCTCATTCCTGTGTGACTAGAGTCTATGGATTACGGTGTGTGTTCCTCAGTTTATGCAGAATCAACCACACTGTTGGTGTTGCTTTCCAGTCAGGCTTACATCTCCATAATTATTCTTTGACAGGTAGATTTTACATTCTGATACATGGCTCAGTATGCTCCATGACCAGAATTTTAAATGCAAGCTCATCATAAATTTTATCTGATCTTTTACTTTGTCAAAGATTAGAATAGTCTGGCCGGACTTTATTCAACAGTGCTGATTTCTTCTAAGGAGCTCCTCGAAGAGTTTGCAAGTTGATACTTTCCAAATTATTTTTCTCATTTAGAAATACTAGTGGATTATACATTAAAGGAAAAGGGAAGTGTGGTGGGGAGGACAGGTAGAAGTTAATGTCAAGGGAAATGAGAAATATTGACCATGATCAAGCTGAATTATTTTGAGTGGGAGACATCTTATCTTCAATTAACTGAATATCTATTGAGGAAAAGGTTCATAACCATTCTTGTAGAGTTCCAAAGGGAAGAAAAACAATGAGGCATATTTTTGCTCAGATATAGTGATGAGGAGAAAATATGCATCTAGGAAGCCGAATTTTACCTTCCTCCCACCCCCACCCATAAAACACCCATACATCTGGGTTTCCTGAAGAAGTATGTAACGATTAGAACTGCTATAAAATGAATGGATGAACCATCTCAAATAACTTCCTGCCTAACAATGTTCAAGTAGACACAAAGACACTTGTCAATGATGTTACAGGCTTTCTTAGTGGTGAGTACTCTGGATAGCACAAAGAACAAGACCAGCACAGCCCTTCCTTTTCCAGAGCTGGTGCTGAGGACAACATTTGGAAAAGCTAGAAAACAGAAAAGGTAGAAAAGGAAAGAGTCATTAAGAAAGCTACTCAGAAAAGGATGAGGTCAGAGGGGAAGAGATAGGATGCTTCAGAACTGTGGCGGGCAAGGGATAGCTGCATCCAGGTTGTGTTAGGAACACAGTGATGAGGAATGTGCCATCCCAACTCCCAAGGAGCTTCCAGTATAGCTGGGTGACCCCACTGTAGGGGGGAGAAATGGAGGGTTGATTGGTTCCGCCTGGGATTCATGCTTCAGGCACCGGCTTGTGTTTCTCTGTGGTGCGTTCACTGCATGTAGATTTTGGGTTCTTTTGGTCTGTCCTTCTAAGGACGGGGTCCCCAAGCTTCGAAAGCACACACTGTGGCCCGTCTTAGGTCATTACTTCATTAATGCCCACGTTTTCTTTGAAAATAATAAACCACTGTCCATTAATTTTCTTGAAAGATTTTTCTTTCTGAAGTATAGTTGTTTTACAATATTGTGTTAATTTCTGCTGTACAGCAAAGTGATTCAGTTATACATACACATATATAAAACAACTGTTGGAATTTCAATATTCACATAATTATTCAGCAGAGACAATGAATGCATATATAATAAATATGACACTTATTCAGCTCATATATTTGCATTAGAGATGAGCCTATTCTCAAAAATTATGACCCAAATGTAAATTGACTTCTCTTAAACATTTTTTACCTTTTTACTTATATACTAACTTAATTAAATAGATCCAATTTTCATTTCCAGTGTTCTGAAATGTGTGACAAATGTCCATGGTATACAAAAGCGGTAAATTTGTCTTTACTGTTGTTGTTATTTATGGTGAAGACATGCTTCATTAAACAGCCCCTTCTCGTTACTGAAACAACTTAATATGGTTTTGCACGACTAATGGTTTTCATCAGCATTCATCATTGAATCGTTTCCTACCCAAGAAACAGGGTTGGTATTCTAACTATTATCTATGCTAGGCTGGGGAAATCTCATTACCAAAAAGGTAGTAAGTTTTAGGAGAGAACTAATTTAAATCAATCAATAGACTGGTCCTGGTAAAAGAATTACGTGATACTTATAATAATGTACTGCCTATACTGTTATTTAGGGGGTTAAATATCTATTATTTTCTCTGCTTTCTGGTCCAGCAGGAAGAAATAACACTTGAGTTTTGGTTTTCAGTGGTTAGAAGGGGCATTTCCAAGGAGGAAAGAGAACTGATTTTAGATACAGGAGCAGTGGAGTCTGGCTGGGTTGTGCCATCTGTCTGGCCCGCAATGGCCTCATTGGTGGAAAATGAAAAACAGCTGCTTGTTTTCTCTAATTTTGCTCCAGATTCTGATGTTTTATAGTTAACACATGATCTATTTGCTATCACCAAACATCATTCCTGTATTAACAAAGGAGTGAAGACACATGTATGTTCAGTTCACTGAAAAAGCACTAGAAGGAAGTCGAGTATCACGGAAAGGGAACCAACCCCACTGGGAATGGGAAGACTTGGACTCAGCTTTAGCTCTGTCAACAACTAGCTTTGTGACCCTGGATAAGATACTTACTCAGTATTCCTTATAACTGTTTTCATTTCGGAGATTCTGTGAGTTCAATAACGAAGTAAAGGAATGGAGATATATAATTGTACCTGATGATGTCAGGAAATGAACTTTGGACTCAGGAAAACCTAAGGAAACTTGATTTAAAAAAAAATACAAGATGTTAAACATTTTTTAGCTTTTACCTATAAAAGCTTTGTATCAAGATTACCTTTGACCGAAACTTTTCAAGTTTGAAGCGATGGAGGATTGTTACTTCTACCCCATAAGTCTTCTAAGTTTGGAACTAATTGAGAAATGGGCACAGCCAGATAAATCAGAGTCAATGGCAGGGCTGAATTCGAGTATGGAGCTTAGATGTTCCCTTTGCTGTTTAGTCGCTCAGTCGTGTCTCTTTTGTGACCCCATAGACTGTGGCTTGCCAGGCTCTTCTGTCCATGGGATTTCCAAGGCAAGAATACTGGGGTGGTTTGCTATTCCCTTCTCCAGGGGATCTTCCTGACCCAGGGATTGAACCCATGTCTCCTGCGTTGGCAGAAATATTCTTTACCACCTGGAAAGCCTGACGTTCCTTTAGTAGTGGAGAATCAGATTATTTGTTTTCCTCTAAGTGTAACCTTTGGAATAATCCACCAGAACTATTTAGAGAAAACATACTCAGAATTATTGCCTTGCTTCTGCTGAACTCCAGTATCTGACCCAGAAGGAGATTGTGCTCCAAGGAGGAATATTGGGCCCTGATCCATGTGTCTTGACCACATGGAGTTGAGGATCTGAGGAGAAGGCCAGAGGTAATGCAAGGTGGGGGGAGTCAGTACAGATAACTGGGGCTGGTGATCTGGAAGAGGTGTGGGTCTGAATACAAAGCCCTCTGAGGAATTTGTTACTATAGTCTACCCTTCTCTGGAGGCCCTTCAAATACTGTTCACCAGGGCCTGAACTGGCTCTCTTGCCATAATGAAAGCCCTCTGTCTTTGTAGACTTGAGTGAGGGTGGAAGGGCTGAGCCACATTCATATCATTCTGATCTCCTCAGTCATCTGTTGTGTGTGTTTGCAAAACAGGGAGGGGAGTGTGGAGAAGCTGGAGAGAGTGTTATCCTAGAAGTCATTTTTCAGAAACGTGAGACTAGGCCCCTGGCAATTTTTCCTAAGAGACTGTTTCTTATCTTTCTACTTGTGGTGGGAAATATTTATTAGAAACATACCTTTTCATATTAACTCTTTCTTATTAACTCTATACACGTGGTAAAACAGGTAAACAATCGCATATTCATCAGCTTGAAACCTTCCCCCACTACTCTTGGTCTTGACTTAGAGCAAACACGTGGATCTTGTCTAAGAATTCCAGAACGTGTTCATGTCTTTTCCCCCAGGGTCCGTGGGGAGAATGAATTAATATAAGATTTGTTCATGGAGGTCAAGGGGTTGGTTACTTAGAAGTCTTCAGATCGTACTGAGGTCTGTTTCGCTGGTGGAGCTTATTTAATACATTGCTCATCACTTTTGCCCTGACTTCTTTGCCAAAGCTTGTGACTATAACATCTGGTTTTACAATATATCAGATCATGCTAGATTAGCTTACTTGGGTGTAACAGAAATCCTGGGAGCTTTGGAAATACTGATGCCTTGATGTAGAGATGATATGAATACAATGTGGCCTAGAAAAAAGGGCAGCTCTCATCCTCCCAAATGACACTTTACCTGTAGTTGTGAAAAGTCTCATGGACAGTGTCCCCAATCCTGTCACCCTCCCTCTGTATATAGACATCAGAAACAATGAGACTAGTTTCGTGTCAAAGCTGGGAAAGAGTACTCAGTAAAAGAATATCTAGAAATCTAAAGACGAAATAAAACAAAACTGAGTGAAATTTAAAATAAAACTAGAATTTGTGATAGAACAGACTGCCAATTCAAGCACGACATCTATGGCAGTTGCTTTTTGAGAGTACTGTAAAAATACGCAAGTGGCCTCACATCACATCAACTGAATGCAAAGAAAAACTATGAAGCCAGGCTCATTTCCAGGGACAGCAGAGTGGGGAGAGGGGAGCAAAGAAGATGACAAAGCCTTGGTTTAGTGCCATCTGGAGCCCGCCTGCCTGGCTGAGAATTCTGGATCATCATATTATCTCAAGAAGTTGTTTAAACACTCTGTGCCTCGGTGTCATCCTCTCTAACATGAGGGTTTTGTTGTTCAGCCACTCAGTCATGTCTGACTCTTTGTGACCCCATGGACTGCAGCACATCAGGCCCCATTGTCCTTTACCATCTCCCAGAGCTTGCTCGAGCTCATGTCCATTGAATCGGTGATGCCATCCAACCATCTTATACTCTGTCAGCCCCTTCTCTTCCTGCTTTCTATCTTTCCCGCATCAGGGTCTTTTCCAATAAGTTGGCTCTTTGCAACAGGTAGCCAAAGTATTAGAGCTTCAGCATCAGTCATTCCAATGAATAATCAGGGTTGATTTCCTTTAGGATTGACTGGTTTGATCTCCTTGCAGCCCAAGGGACTCACAAGAGTCTTCTTCAACACCACAGTTTTCAAAAGCATCAATTCTTTGGCACTCAGCCTTTTTTATAGTCCAACTCTCACATCTGTACATGACTACTGGAAAAACCAAACCTTTGACTATATGGACCTTTGTCAGTAAACTAAGGTCTCTGATTTTTAATATGCTGTCTAGGTTGGTCATAGTTTTTCTTTTAAGGAGCAAGTGTCTTTTAATTTCATGGCTGCAGTCACCATCTGCAGTGATTTTGGGACCCTAAAAATTAAGTCTCTCACTCTTTGTGTTTCCCCATCTATTTGCTATGAAGTGATGGAACCAGATGCCATGATCTTACTTTTCTGACTGTTGAGTTTTAAGCCAATATTTCACTCTCTTTCAGTTTCATCAAGAGGCTCTTTAGTTCTTCTTTGCTTTCTACCATAAGGGTGGTGTCATCTGCATATCTGAGGTTATTGATATTTCTCCTGGCAATCTTGATTCCAGCTTGTGCTTCATCCAGCCTGGCATTTCACATGATGTACTCTGCATGTAAGTTAAATAAGCAGGGTGACAATATACAGCCTTGATAGACTCCTTTCCCGATATGGAACCAGTCTGTTCCATGTCCACTTCTAACTGTTGCTTCTTGACCTGCATACAGATTTCTCAGGATGCAGCTCTTGTGGTCTGGTATTTCCATCTCTTTCAGAATTTTCCACAGTTTGTTGTTATCCACACAGTCAAAGGCTTTAGCATAGTCGATGGAGCAGAAATAGATGTTTTTCTAGAATTCTCTTGCTTTTTCAACGATCCAGTTGATGTTGGAAATTTGATCTCTGGTTCCTCTGCCTTTTCTGAATTCAGCTTGTACATCTGGAAGTTCTTGGTTCATGTACTGTTGAGCCTCACTTGGAGAATTTTGAGCATTACTGTGCTAGTGTGTGAGATGAGTGCAGTTGTGTGGTTGTTTGAACCTTCTTCAGCATTGTCTTTCTTTGGGATTGGAATGAAAATTGACCTTTTCCAGTCCTGTGGCCATTGCTGAGTTTTCCAAATTTGCTGGCATATTGAGTGTAGTACTTTCACAGCATCATCTTTTAGGACTTGAAACAGCTCAACTGGAATTCCATCACCTCCACTAGCTTTGTTCATGGTGTTACTTCCTAAGGCCCACTTGATTTCGCATTCCAGGATGTCTGGCTCTAGGTGAGTGATCACATCATCATAGTTATCTGGGTCATGAAGATCTTTTTTGATGGTTCTTCTGTGTATTCTTGCCATCTCCTCTTAATATCTTCTTCTTCTGTTAGATCCATACCATTTCTGTCCTTTATCAAACTCATCTTTGCATGAATTGTTTCCTTGGTATCTCTATTTTTTTTTTAAGAGATCTCTAGTCTTTCCCATTCTATTGTTTTCCTCTATTTCTTCGCATTGTTTACTCAAAAAGACTTTCTTATCTCTCCTTGCTATTCTTTGGAACTCTATTCAGATGGGTATATCTTTCTTTTTCTCCCTTGCCTTTCTCTTCTCTTCTTTTCTCAGCTATCTGTAAAGTCTCCTCAGACAACCATTTTACCTTTCTTTTTCTTGGAGATGGTTTTGATCACCACCTCCTGTACAATGTTACGAACCCCATTCATAGTTCTTCTGGCCCTCTATCGGATCTAATCCCTTGAATCTATTTGTCACTTCCACTGTGTAATCGTGAGGGATTTGATTTAGATCAAACCTGAATGGCCTTGTGGTTTTCCCTACATTCTTCAATTTAAGTCTGAAATTGGGAATAAGGAGTTCATGATCTGAGCCACAGTCAGCTCCCATCTTTTTTGCTGACTATACAGAGCTTCTCCATTTTCAGCTGCAAAGAACAGAATCAGTCTGATTTCAGTGTTGACCATCTGGTGATGTCCATGTGTAGAGTATCTCTTGTGTTGTTGGAAGAGGGTGTTTGCTGTGACCAGTGCATTCTCTTGGCAAAGCTCCGTTAGTCTGTGCCCTGCTTCATTTTGTACTCCAAGGCCAAACTTACCTGTTACTCCAGGTATCTTTGGCCTTTTACTTTTGCATTCCAGTCTCTGATGAAAAACAGGATGTTAGAAATGGTATCTAGTGTCCCAAGAATGTCTGTGTTGGATGTGCACTGGTAAAGCTGGTATAGCCAAAGGAGGGAGGCTTTGAAGATGCTGATGATGCCCACGGTTGCAGAGAGGGGCTACTGACCACCTCCCAGGGCCATGGGGGTAGTGCTGGGTCCTGACCAGATGGCAGGAGGCAGGAGGGAGAGGAGAGTCTGAGCCATGATTTTGTTGGGATTTCCTTGGGAAAGGTAAGGCAGGCAGGGTAAACATTTTACAATGGACAGGTTTGAATAATTCCTGTGGGTTTCAGGCTAAAGGAGTGATTTCTTGTTGCCTGGTCCTGAGCTGATTTAGTGCAGGGGAAATAATGGCTTGGTGTGCAAGAATCAGGTATAGAGAGGTGTCTGGGGACTCCGCATTGCCTGGCTAGTAGATGAGAGATGTGAGTCTAGTCGAGCCTTTTATTATCTTTAACAATTGGCTAGCCAGGTGGGGGCCATTTCTCCCCAGGTCTGGGAGGGGCATCTCTCCCCGGGTCTGCAAGGCCCCCAAATGCTGGAGCACATGTAGCCCAAGCTGGTCTCAGGTCCCCAGTCTAACTGCCTGGGAGGGTGAGGAATGGAAAGGAGCAAGACTCCATGCCTTAAGGAGACAGGGACCTAAAACAAATTTGGACTTGTAGAGTATGTAGGAGAGCATGCAAAGCAGTTGAAGAGGTGTAAAAATAGTCTGTGATAAGTGGCATATTGGGATTGTACAAATAACAGAGGTGAAAAAGCTTATATATGTTCGTAATTTTCAAGCAGCTAATTAATTTTTTAAAATGTAGGTCCAATCATATAGAATGTCAAATGAATTAAGAATTTTTACAGCATTTAACTGCTTTAGAACTGGACATGGAACAGCAGACTGGTTCCAAATAGGAAAAGGAGTACGTCAAGGCTGTATATTGTCACCCTGCTTATTTAACTTCTATGCAGAGTACATCATGAGAAACGCTGGACTGGAAGAAGCACAAGCTGGAATCAAGATTGCCGGGAGAAGTATCAATAACCTCAGATATGCAGATGACACCACCCTCATGGCAGAAAGTGAGGAGGAGCTAAAAAGCCTCTTGATGAAAGTGAAAGAGGAGAGTGAAAAAGTTGGCTTAAAGCTCAACATTCAGAAAACGAAGATCATGGCATCTGGCCCCATCACTTCATGGGAAATAGATGGGGAAACAGTGGAAACAGTGCCAGACTTTATTTTTGGGGCTCCAAAATCACTGCAGATGGTGATTGCAGCCATGAAAATAAAAGACACTTACTCCTTGGAAGGAAAGTTGTGACCAACCTAGATAGCATATTGAAAAGCAGAGACATTACTACTTTGCCAACAAAGGTCCATCTAGTCAAGGCTATGGTTCTTCCAGTGGTCATGTATGGATGTGTTGGACTGTGAAGAAGGCTGAGCACCAAAGAATTGACGCTTTTGAACTGTGGTGTTGGAGAAGACTCTTGAGAGTCTCCTGGACTGTAAGGAGATCCAACCAGTCCATTCTAAAGGAGATCAGCCCTGGGTGTTCTTTGGAAGGACTGATGCTAAAGCTGAAACTCCAGTACTTTGGCCACCTCATGCAAAGAGTTGACTCATTGGAAAAGACTCTGATGCTGGGAGGGATTGGGGGCAGGAGGAGAAGGGGACGAGAGAGGATGAGATGGCTGGATGGCATCACTGACTCGATGGACGTGAGTCTGAGTGAACTCTGGGAGTTGGTGATGGACAGGGAGGCCTGGCATGCTGTGGTTCGTGGAGTTGCAGAGTCAGACACGACTGAGTGACTGAACTGAACTGAATTGCTTTGATTGGCATTTTGTTGACATCCAGGAAGAAGAAAAACAGGAATAAGCTAATAAGAGATGTTTCCTTTTACCTGAAGAAAGACACCAGCTGTTGTCACGGTTGACCTGAGTTTGGGACAGCCGCAGTGTTTGCACTGAGGGACACTGAAGGTGATATGACCTTGAGGATGCCATGGGTGCGACACCATGAAGGACATGCCATCTCTGCCACCGTGTATGAATCTTAGTTACACGGTGGGGTGTTAGACTTAGATCTACACGGTCTGGCCATGCATCTGTCTCTGGTGCTTCCTAGCTATGTGACTTTTTGTATTCCTCATCTGTAATAACCTGGAGAAGGAAATGGCAACCCTCTCCAGTACTCTTGCCTGGAGAATCCCTTGGACAGAGGAGCCTGGTGTTCTACAGTCCATGGGGTCGCAAGAGTCGGATACGACTGAGCGACTGACACACACACACACAAATGGGAACAAGGATGATTTAACAAGACTGGTGGGGTTTCAGTGAGATAATGTTTTTGATTACTTTCAGAGAGAGCTCATTCTCACCATTTGTGGCTTCTGTGTCTAGCCACAATAGCTGTTCCACAGACATCCCCTGATTTCTGGTGGACTTTACTAGGTAGGTAGATGCCACTTTTGGGTACTCCATTCTTAGATTCTTCATTGTGGTTGTAATGGATGAGAGTTCAGGCTTTGCCTTCTATTTGACTTTACTCCTCTAAGCCTTAGTTTTCTCATTATTGAAATGAGGATAATAATAGTATCAACCTCATAGGTTGTCATGATAATTAAATGAAATTACACATGTAGAACACTTAGCTTAGTACCTGACACATAATAATCACCCAATAAGTGGTTGTTATTACTAATCTCATTTAATGGACACATGAAGGGGTTTGATCTACACTTCTGGATTCAGATACAAACTCATCTATGTCTCATTAGCAGAATCAATGAGAGAAAAATAGAAGTTAACCAATGTTATTAAATAATTGGTTAAAAGAGCTATAGAAAAGGACAAATAAATCTTTTGTATTTTCAGCCAAGCCCTACTATAACTCAGGTGTTTGAGAAAACATAGCATTCTACTAAAAACCTAGGACACTCTTAAGACATATGAAAAATAAAATTTAGTTTTTAGTTTTTTAAAAAAGCCCTTTGTTTTAGCACTATCACTTGAGTGATACCTGCAGTGAATGCTATAGAAATTCCACTTAGTTCCTCTTCAAAGAGAGCTTCTGGGGGAGGCGATTTTTACGTTCATGTGTGCCACAGAAGTTGTGAGATAATGCCTGATAATTAGCATAAGCTTACAGCCAAATAGCTGGAAAAACATGTTCCAGGACATTGCAGATCAAATCATATTTCTATAAAAAGAAACTGCTGGATGTTCAGCTGACAGATCATCAACCATAAAAGGATCGTTTAATGGCTTTCCATCATTATCTAAACACAAAATCACAGAGCCAAGTTTATGTGCATTGTTAATCATATGCTGTGAACCCGGTTAAAGAAAATGCAACAGAAGTGTCAGATGAGATGGTTTTCCTTTTTTGATTTTTAAATTGCAATATTAGATTTTTTGAGAATCACTGGGGAAAAAATGGTTTCTTGGAGCAGTTGCTCTAAGGGATGTGCATTCTCTTGTTGGAGAAACAAAATGGTGGAACCAGAGAAAGAGCTCTGAAAATTTCATGCTTTATAAAGCTATTACATTCCTTATATTTGCTAATATTTAAATTCTAGAAGAAAGCATGTCCCAACCCAGAGGATTTTTATGTGTGTGTGTGTGTGTGTGTGTGTTTTAAATCAGCAGACACTTTTAAAATTTTAAATTATACTAATTACCCAATTATTTTCTAAACTATTTTAAACTAACTGACCTTCTTTGAAAACATTTATCTTGCAGACTTATTAAACTTTTAAGAAAATAAGGATATTCATTATGATAGATGGTTACAAAATAAAATCAGTACCTTTCTGATATTGTACATTCTTATAAGGAAAATATAAAGAGAAAAAATGTTCCATTTATGTTTACAAATAAATGCATCTAATATTTAGTATAGTCTTAATAAATATGCAGAACTGAGTGAATAAAATTATAGCATTCTATGTAATAGCATAATGAAAAGTTTTGAAAACACAACAAAAGACTTGAAATAGAGGGACATACCTTGGAAAGGTAGGCTTAATTTTTGTAAAGAGGTCAATATGGTTTAAGTGGTTTAAGTTTATTCTGTACACACTATATTATCAATTAAAATACCTATTTATTGTGGAGAGGTTGGTGAGGAACTTGGCAAAATGATTCTAAACTCACTTTGAAGAACAAACATGCATGTAGAGATGAAAGAATTCTGAAAAACAAAAACACTGAGAAGGAATATTGCCTGAACAGATGTTAAATTATATCATAAAATAGCTGAAATTAAAACAACGTGAGTGTTTATCCTCAGCCTCAAATATGTATAGGGATTTAGCATCTGAGAAGGTTAGACTCTTGAATCAGTAAGGAAAATATATATTCGTGAATAAAATATTTGTCCAGTATGCAACCAGTTGGGGAAGGGTGTCAGTTTACAGTGATCTTTACATTCTTGATACTTGTTTAAAAAAAAAAAAGACAAAAGTAACAGACAAAAAATATGGGCAAATTTTAAAGAGAATATTGGGGTGGATAAGGATGATTTTCTTCAGTATGACGTGAAAAGACAGAAATGATAAAAAAAGGCAGATTGATGAATTTTAACTATGTGGTCAGTCACTTCAGTTGTGTCTGACTCTATGTGACCTCATGGACTGTAGCCTGCCAGGCTCCTCTGTCCATGGGAGTCTCCAGGCAAGAACACTGGAGTGGGTTGCCATACCCTTCTCCAGGGGATCTTCCCAACCCAAGGATCAAACCTGAATCTCTTACATTACCTGCACTGGCAGAGGGGTTCTTTACCACTAGCCCCACCTGGGAAGCTCTATTTAACTATAAAAAGTTAAATTTTATAAACGGAATGAATACTGCACATGAGATTGAGAGAACAACAGCCAGGAGGAGAAAGTATTTTTCACATGCCTGATAGCCAGAGGTCTACTATCCTTAACCTGCAAAGGACGTGCAGTGAAAGTTGCTCAGTCGTGTCTGACTATTTGTGACCCCATGGACTATACAGTCCATGGAATTCTCTAGGCCAGAATACTGGAGTGGGTAGCATTTCCCAACCCAGGGATCGAACCCAGGTCTCCTGCATTGCAGGCAGATTCTTTACCAGCTGAGCCACAGGAGAAGCCCTAACCTATAAAAATATCTTGCAAATTAATAAGAATATAACCCCCAACAGAAAAAATGGGAAAAATTAAAAAGATACAGCCTCCCCAAAAAATGTTTTGGCTGTGCAATAAAATTAGTGGGAGATGAAGATCAGAAGAGGAGGAGAACTGATGTTAAACTTAAGAGGTAGAAGTAAAAAAAAAAAAAAAATTCTCACTAGTTAGTGGAATAGTAAAATGTTTTTGTTATGGTGTAACTATTTCAAATTTTATTACATTGTTATATAAATGCTTGTATTATATACTGAATGTGATTCTAGTCTTCACCAAAGGTGAAGGTCTTTTAAAATTAAGGGAAAAAAAAGGTTAAGCAATTGGGTCACATAACTGAAAAGTCCACAGAGTGAAGTACCTTCAGGCATGGTTGAGTTTAGGACCACAAACTTTGTTCCTCTGCACTGACTCCAGTCCCTGATTGGCTCAATGTGGTAGGCCCTGTTTATTTAAGAATTTCATCTTACAAAACTAAGCAACCTTAGTAAAAGGAGTTTTTCTTCCTGCACAGTTCAGTTGAGTACCATTGTACCAACTTGAATCATGTGACCATTCTGGAACATGTCACTGGGATTCAAGAGATGGAGTAGGCTGATGAGGTCTGAGTCTCATGTCTACCCATAAACTAGACCATCTGAACCACATGGGCTGAAAGTAGGGACCGGTGGTTCCAAAAAACACAAGGCCTTGTTATAAGGAGACGGGATAGACTCCATAAGGAGATGAAACAGATTCTGAGCAAAAATTAAACTTTCATTTTGAGATAATTCTAGGTTCATTTGCAGTTGTAAGAAATAATATAAAGAGATTCTTTAACCAGTTTCCCCCAATGGGAAATCTTGCAAAGCTATAGTACAATATCATAACCTGGCTATTGTTGTTAATGGAGTCAAATACCAGAAGGTTTCTATCACCGCAAGGATTCTTCCTGTTGCTCTTTTATAGCCACACCCACTTCCCCTCTGCCTTTTTATCATCCTAAACCACTAGTCTGTTTTCCATTTCTATAACTTTGTCCTTACAAGATTGTCGAATGAATGGAATCATACAGCTTGTAACTTAAACCTAAAGTGATTAGTTTTTTTCACTCAACATAATTTCCTGGAGATTGAGTTAGGGTTTGTTGTGTATATCAATATTGCTTTTTGTTTTTGAGTAGTATTTCATGGTACGGATGTATTGCAGCTTGCACAACCATTTACCTGTTGAAGGTCATATGGGTTGTTGCCAGTTTTGGGTATTAGATATAAAGTTGTTAGAAACATTAGTATATAGGTTTTTGTGTATACCAAAACCTGGGGTTTCATTTCTCTGAGGGTAAACTTGCAAAAGTAAAATAAAAGTGCTTTTAAAGGAAGACTATTTTATCCTAAAGAATGTCCCCACACTTTTTAAAAAGAGCTTTCCAAGGGTGTTCGCTTGTTCTCAGCTAAAGGGCTGCTGATGAAAACAGAGTTAAGCAGGCAAAGAGAAAGTGTTTGGTATACTCACAGAAATAGAACGGATGTACAAACAAGTAAAAAGACAATGGGAAATCACTGTGCTCCAATGATTCCTTAGGATGATAAGCTAAGGCAACTTTGAGCAAAATTCCATAAAGCCAAAAGACTTCTTAGGAAGTTTTGAGATACGACAAATGCTGTGTGACCACAGCATTTTTGACTATACCATTTAAAGGACTTTTGACTATACCATTTAAAGTGAAAGTTATATGAATGAGTTTGAACTTTTTCTTTAATAATTATATGCTCCTTATAAATGTAATAGTTTCAAAAATGACTAAAATAAAATCTCCCAGGAATGCTTTTAAGTAGAGGTAGGACTTAAGCTTATTTAAAAAAAATATTTACTCTTATTTTTGGCTGTGCTGGGTCTTTGTTGCTCTGCTCGGGCTTTCTCTAGTTGCAGTGAATGGGCGTCTCATTGTGGTGGCTTCTCTTGTTGTGGAGCATAGGTTCCAGGCGCATGAGCTTCAGCAGTTATGGCTGGCTGGCTCTAGAGTGTCGGAGCTTCGGTAGTTGTCCACAAGGGTTCACTGGTTGTGGCTCAGGGGTCCTAGAGCACGCAGACATCAGTAGCTGGGGTGTGTGGGCTCTCGAGCACGGGCTCAGTAGATGTGGCTCATGGGCTCGGCAGCTCCAAGCATGTGAAATCTTCCTGGACCAGGGATGCAACCTGTGTCCCCTGATTCCTATCCACTACACCACCAAGAAAGTTCTAAGCTTTCTTTTTGACTTGAAAAATCTTTTTTACCCCATTTTGGATTTCTTGTAGGAAAGAATAATTTTTCTCCCCTAGAATTGAGAATCACTGCAGCTTGATAATGTTTTTGAGAAGTGATTTATTATGATAAATTAGGAAACTGACACTCTGCAGTTGAAGTCACACCAATGTAGACATTGAAAAACATCATTATTTGAGCCCAATACATTCCTAATATGACCTGGCTAAGCTGACTGACAAACTGTATGTAACATGTGTTCACATCCATAAAACATTTTTATTATAGGATCTCATGCACTTCAAAAACATAAAGTTGCAACCATGTCAGAGAATCTGAATAATATCCATAGCAGTATTATTATAATTTAATATTCATTGAGTGCCAGCAGTGATCTAGACTTTCTATAAAACACAGGAGAGCTGGTTCCTGTCCTCTGGAAAACCACTCTCTATATAAAACTTTTATTGAGAGTTTTGTTTGTAAAACAGAGCACAAGAAATTGTCCTTGGGAAAGTATAGAATGATTCTGATTAGAAAGCTCAAAATTTAAATTAGCTGTAGCACCATACCTCATGTCTCATCAGTTCAGTTTGGTTCAGTCGCTCAGTCATGTCCGACTCTTTGCGACCCCTAGTTGGCGAATAATTTTTGATTGATTGGTCTAGTCATTGACCATTTATTTAAACTTCAAATTTTATCAACCAGATCACATCATATATTTTATAAAATTTATTAAGTACTTGCCATATGCAAATCTAAGTGGAGAAAAGATATGGTAAGAATGTGTGTGATGTTTGGGCAAGGATTAATTATCCAGTGGGACTGCACTACACGAAGCAGAATTGACCAGACAGGCTGCTTTGGCTGCAAGTATCAAAACTTGCAAGTAGTAGAGGCTTACATAAATAGGGTTTCATTTTTTCTCACATAGCAGGAAGCAAGAAGAAAGGCGGTTACTGACAATATTTACATTGCTCACAATTCTATCAAGAAAATAGGCGCAGTCCATCTTTCCTTCTGTGTTCCTGCATTTACTGGGTTTTCCCTCTTCTGCTTGAGGCCCCCATGATTTTTAATATCACTGCCATAATACCAGGTATCCTATCCATGCAGGAAGAAGAGGGGAAAGGAACTTTCAGCAGAGCCTATCCCTTTCTATCAGGAAATATGGTCACTCCTAGTTGCAAAGGAGGGTGGAATCATTGTAAATATTGATTTAAAATGATCATAATCCACGCCCTGGAAATGAACCCATCCAGACTGGAGTTCTGAGAGCACAAACAGGATAGACAGACTGCTTGCAGAGAACTTAAAACTATTCCACAGAGGTGGAAGAAAATCAAGTTGGTTGCAAAATCCTGGGGTCCTTTCAGGCAGGTTTAGGAGTTTTAGGCTTTATCAACAAAGATTAGTATTTGATAGGAGTCTCTGGTTAATGGATTGGGTGTTTGATTGTATAAACTACTGGAATACTTCTAGGGTTTTAGGTTGCATTGTGATCATGAAAATTTTCTTGGTATTCTAACTTTATGTCCTAGAAAAAAATTTGCCAAATAGGTTTTACAGAGGGAAACTTTTGCAACCTATTTGGCAAAATAGCCTAAAAAA
The DNA here is from genome assembly GCA_006408695.1 of Aepyceros melampus. NCBI lineage: Eukaryota > Metazoa > Chordata > Mammalia > Artiodactyla > Bovidae > Aepyceros > Aepyceros melampus. The sequence goes on along the minus strand of SJXQ01009524.1, from coordinate 55,159 downwards.
TAGCCTATTTAGGAGAATGTAAGAAAAGATGGATCTATTATCCATCACCACAAGACAGCTTTACCCTGGAGCAGCCTATGTAGCTTCAGAATTCCCTGAAGATTTGAGGGAGAGAGATGCAAGCGTTCCCTACAACCTGGCAGTTTCAAGTGACTGGCAGGCTGTTTTCCTTCCAACTCACGCACTGACTGCCTCTAAGAGAATTTGCGAATACTCAGTCAACACGTACATACTCAGTGCCTCATGTCTAAATGTGACATGAAAGTAACAATGGAATGTTTTTGAAATACCATCTGTATATACAGAATTTGCCTATGTGTCAGCATGTTATGCTAAAAGTGTTCATTTAATTAACTCTCAACATAAATTTAACTTACTATTAAAATACCAATAATCTCTGACCTAATATGGCAGATACTAGGAAGTCTAAAATACCATGATTTGCGATGTTTGGGGAAAAGGTTCCCTTTAAGGAAACTGTTACAAAGGAAATCTCTGAGAATTTAACCAGCTGGTTTCCTACCTAGTGAATATGCGTGTCCTTGGTGTGTGTATGTATGATATGGCACTTAAGATGTGGTGAGTGGCATCTATCTTTTTTGGTATTACTTGGTCCTAATTTTTAGTGATTATGTAAATTAGATAAATCTTTGACCTTTTGGAGGTTTATTTCCTTTTCCATTGTTGTTTAAAGAGTTTTTGATAAGTTCTAGATCTTTGTGAGAAATGGGATCAGTATTGGGCTGATTTTTTAAAAGCTAAAATCCTTAGTGGTTTTCTTATTTCAAGTGAGAGGATATATATAAAAGGAAGATTCAGACTTCTTCAGGAAAGAGGGGATGCATTAACTTGCTTCTGTCATACCATGTTCCTTTCCTGTGGGAAAATATGAAAATGTGGTGGTTCATTAAGACACGTTAACCGGGAAGTAGAGTCCCTATGGCCATCTCACATCTAGGAGCAAAATTATATAACTGTTGCTGATTTAGTCAGCAAGAACCAAGGCTTGAGGCAATCACAGATAAACAGAGATATAAGTAACTGGTGACATTGTCATTAAAAAAATCAATAATTTTTAGCTGATCTAAAAGACCATCTAAAAGCATTTTTTTTGGGCTTCTTGTATCATCATTGTCATATAGGCTATGGTGCCATTTCATGGACTGCTGTTCTGCTAAATCCACTGGAAATTAGGGACGTTAGTAATAGGGGCTATCTGATGCAGCCTGGGTCTAGAATGTACATTTTCAGAGCAATTATGCAAGGGTCTACCTATAAAGATGATTGATCTAGATGAATTCTGAAGGTTATCTCAAAACCTCTGCACCTTGAAGTTGCAAACGTAACTTTATTTCTTACATTGGGATTTTTCTTTATAATAATGTTGTTACTTTTTATCTTTTGTGTCTGTGGTATGCAGATCACTTCAGTTTTCAGTGGGCTAGTTAAAATTTTCAACACAGATATGTCCTGTAAATACAGGTGAACCTGGAAGGTTAATCTGCATATAACTTAGAGTTGGACCTCTATATGCATGGTTTTGTATCCACAGATTCAACCAATCATGGATTCTGTAGCAATGGAGTATATTTAAAAAATATCTGCATATAAGTGGACCTGGATAATTCAAACCAGTTGTTTAAGGGTCAACTGTAATGATGGCTGTAATTGGGTTGTCAGAGGATGATAAGATCTGAGAGTATTCCTTTGGCATTGTGGAGCAGGATGCAAGAGGAAGAGGGTTCCTCCTTCCTTCTGTCCTTCCTGGATTCCTAGATAGCTTGAATTTCCTCTTGAATGAAATATTTCAATGCCTATAATTAGAAAATAATTGACAAAAAAGAAAACTGAACATTGAGTGGCTCATAGCTGCAGAGTTAGAAATAATGGTCAGGTCTTCCCTCTTTGGACTCAGTGCACTTTCTAATACAGCATTCTTTTGGGTACAGCAATGCTTTTCTGGCATATGAGTTTCAGAAAGTATTCAGTTGAATCTCAGAATGTAATCTAGGCCATTAATATTAGTCTATGAAAGAATATTTACACACGTTCTTTATCCTGTGGGCTTCCCTGATAGCTCATTTTGTCAAGAATCTGCCTGCAATGCAGGACACCCCAGTTTGATTTCTGGGTTGGGATAATCAGCTGGAGAAGGGATAGGCTACCCATTCCAGTATTCTTGGGCTTTCCTTGTAGCTCAGCTGGTAAAGAATCCGCCTGCAATGCGGGAGACCTGGGTTCAATCCCTGGGTTGGGAAGATCCCTTGGAGAAGGGAACTCCATATTCTGGCTTAGAAAATCCATGGACTGCATTAGCCCATGGGGTCGCAAACAGTCGGCCATGACTGAGTGACTTTTGCTTTATCCTATTTCTGACTTTAATGAGTCTAGGGTTTCCTCTAAATTTTTGGTAGAATTCAGCTGTGAAGCCATCTGGTCCTGGGCATTTGTTGTTGGAAGATTTCTGATTACAGTTTCAATTTCCATGCTTGTGATGGGTCTGTTCAGACTTTCTATTTCTTCCTGGTTCAATTTTGGAAAGTTTTACTTTTCTAAGAACTTGTCTATTTCTTCCAAGTTGTCCATTTTATTTGCATATAGTTGCTGATAGTAGTCTCTTGTGATCCTTTGTATTTCTGTGTTGTCTGTTGTGCTGTCTCAATTTTCCTTTCTAATTTTGTTGATTTGCTTTTTCTGCCTTTGTTTCTTGATGAGTCTGGCTAATGGTTAGTCAAAGAACCAGCTTTTGGATTTGTTGATTTTTGCTATGGTCTCTTTGGTTTCTTTTGCATTTATTTCTGCCTTAATTTTTAAGATTTCTTTCCTTCTACTAACCCTGGGGTTCACAATTTCCTCCTTTTCAAGTTGCTTTAGGTGTAGAGTTATTTGACTTTTGACTTGTTTCTTGTTTCTTGAGGTAAGCCTGTATTGCTATGAACCTTCCCCTTAGTACTGCTTTTACTCTTTTCTCATTTCTTGAGGTATGCCTGTATTGCTATGAACCTTCCCCTTAGTACTGCTTTTACAGGGTCCCAGAGGTTTTGGGTTGTTGTGTTTTTATTTTCATTCATTTCTATGCATATTTTGATTTCTTCTGTGGTTTGTTGGTTATTCAGCAGCGTGTTGTTCAGCCTCCATATGTTGGGATTTTTAATGGTTTTTCTCCTGTAATCGACATCTAATCTTACTGTTTGTGGTCAGAAAAGATACTTAGAATAATTTCAGTTTTTTTGAATTTACCAAGGCTAGATTTATGGGCCAGAATGTGATCTATCCTGGAGAAGGTTCTGTGTGTGCTTGAGAAAAACGTGAAATTCATTGTTTTGGGGTGAAATGTCCTATAGATATCAATTAGGTCTAACTGGTCTATTGTATCATTTAAAGTTTTCTACTAACCCTGGGGTTCACAATTTCCTCCTTTTCAAGTTGCTTTAGGTGTAGAGTTATTTGACTTTTGACTTGTTTCTTGTTTCTTGAGGTAAGCCTGTATTGCTATGAACCTTCCCCTTAGTACTGCTTTTACTCTTTTCTCATTTCTTGAGGTATGCCTGTATTGCTATGAACCTTCCCCTTAGTACTGCTTTTACAGGGTCCCAGAGGTTTTGGGTTGTTGTGTTTTTATTTTCATTCATTTCTATGCATATTTTGATTTCTTCTGTGGTTTGTTGGTTATTCAGCAGCGTGTTGTTCAGCCTCCATATGTTGGGATTTTTAATGGTTTTTCTCCTGTAATCGACATCTAATCTTACTGTTTGTGGTCAGAAAGATACTTAGAATAATTTCAGTTTTTTTGAATTTACCAAGGCTAGATTTATGGGCCAGAATGTGATCTATCCTGGAGAAGGTTCTGTGTGTGCTTGAGAAAAACGTGAAATTCATTGTTTTGGGGTGAAATGTCCTATAGATATCAATTAGGTCTAACTGGTCTATTGTATCATTTAAAGTTTGTGTTTCCTTGTTAATTTTCTGTTCAGTTGATCTATCCATAGGCGTGAGTGGGGTATTAAAGTCTCTCACTCTTATTGTGTTATTGTTAATTTCCCCTTTCATACTTGTTAGCAGATGTCTTACATATTGTGGTGCTCCTATGTTGGGTGCATATATATTTATGATTGTTATATCTTCTTCTTGGATTGATCCTTTGCTCATTATGTAGTGTCCATCTTTGTCTCTTTTCACAGACTTCGTTTTAAAGTCTATTTTATCTGATATGAGTATTGCTACTCCTGCTTTCTTTTGGTCTCTATTTGCATGGAATATCTTTTTCCAGCCCTTCACATTCAGTCTGTATGTGTCCCTTGTTTTGAGGTGGGTCTCTTGTAGACAACATATATAGGGGTCTTGTTTTTTTATCCATTCAGCTAGTCTTTGTCTTTTGTTTGGGCATTCAACCCATTTACATTTAAGGTAATTATTGATAAGTATGATCCTGTTGCTATTTACTTTATTGTTTTGGGTTCAAGTTTATACACCCTTTCTGTGTTTCCTTTCTAGAGAATATCCTTTAGCATTTGTTGAAGAGCTGGTTTGGTGGTGCTGAATTCTCTCAGCTTTTGCTTGTCTGTAAAGCTTTTGATTTCTCCTTCATATTTGAGTGAAATCTTTGCTGGATACAGTAATCTGGGCTGTAGGTTATTTTCTTTCATCACTTTAAGTTTGTCTTGCCATTCCCTTCTGGCCTGAAGAGTTTCTATTGAAAGATCAGCTGTTATCCTTATGGAAATCCCCTTGTTTGTTATTTGTTATTTTTCCCTTGCTGCTTTTAATATTTGTTCTTTGTGTTTGATTTTGTTAATTTGATTAATATGTGTCTTGGGGTATTTCACCTTGGGTTTATCCTGTTTGGGACTCTCTGGGTTTCTTGGACTTGGATGATTATTTCCTTCCTCATTTTAAGGAAGTTTTCAACTATTATCTTATCAAGTATTTTCTCATGGTCTTTCTTTTTGTCTTCTTCTTCTGGGACTCCTATGGTTTGAATGTTGGGGCATTTAACCTCAGAGGTCTCTGAGGTTGTCTTCATTTCTTTTATTTTTTTTTCCCTCTCTGATTCATTTATTTCTACCATTCTATCTTGTAACTCACTTGTCCTATCTTCTGCCTCCATTATTCTACTGTTGGTTCCCTCCAGAGTGTTTTTGATCTCATTTATTGCATTACTCATTATATATTGACTCTTTTTTATTTCTTCAAGGTCCTTATCTGTAACTCCAATTTGTTTTCAAGATTTTGGATCATTTTCACTATCATTATTTGGAATTCTTTATCAGGTAGATTTTCTATCTCTTCCTCTTTAATTTGGTTTGGTGGGCATTTATCCTGTTCCTTTACCTGCTGGGTATATCTCTGCCTTTTCATCTTGTTGATATTGCTGTGTTTGGGGTGAACTTTCTGTATTCTGGCAGTTGGTGGTTCCTTTTTATTGTGGAGGTTCCTCACTGTGGGTGGAATTGGATGGGTGGCTTGTCAAGGTTTTCTGGTTAGGGAAGCTTGTGTTGGTGTTCTGGTGGGTGGGGCTGGATTTCTTCTTTCTGGAGTGCAATGAAGTGTCCAGTAATAAGTTTTGTGATGTCAATGGGTTTGGTGTGACTTTGGTCAGCCTGTGTATTGAGGCTCATGGTTATGTTCCTATGTTGCTGGAGATTTTGTATGGTATGTGTTGTTGGCCCTTGGGTGGTGCTTGATTTCAGTGTATGTATGGAGGCATTTGATGAACTCCTATTGATGAATGTTCCCTGGATTCAGGAGTTCTCTGGTGTTCTCAGGATATGGATTTAAGCCTCCTGCCTCTTTTTTTCAATCTTATTCTACAGTAGCCACAAGACTTTTCCATCTATACAGCACCAATGATAAAACATCTAGCTTAATGATGAAAAGTTTCTCCACATGAAGGACATGCAGAGAGGTACACAGAGTTACATGGAGAAGAGAGGAGGGAGGAGGGAGATAGAGGTGACCAGGATGAGAAGAGGAGGAGTCAAAAGAGGAGAGAGCAAGCTAGCCAGTAATCACTTCCCTATGTGCCCTCCACAGACTGGATCCCTCAGAGATGTTCAGAAGAGAAGAGGGAGAAAGGAGACAGAGGTGGCCAGGAGGATAAAAGGGGGAATCAAAAGGAGAGAGACAGATCCAGCCAGTAATCAGTTCCCTAAGTGTTCTCCACAGCCTGGAACACACAAAGAAATTCACTGAGTTGGGTAGAGAAGAAAAGGGGGAGGGGGGAGATAGAGGCGACCTGGTGGAGAAAGTTAGTTCTGTTCAGTCGCTCAGTCATGTCCGACTCTTTTCAACCCCATAAATTGCAGCACTCCAGGCCTCCCTGTCCATTACCAACTCCCAGAGTTCACCCAAACTCTTGTCCATCGAGTCGATGATGCCATCCAGCCATCTCATCCTCTGTCATCCCCTTCTCCTCCTGCCCCCAATCCCTCCCAGCATCAGAATCTTTTACAATGAGTCAACTCTTCGCATGAGGTGGCCAAAGTATTGGAGTTTCAACTTCAGCATCAGTCCTTCCAAAGAACACCCATGACTGATCTCCTTTAGAATGGATTTGTTGGATCCCCTTGCAGTCCAAGGGACTCTCAAGAGTCTTCACCAACACCACAGTTCAAAAGCATCAATTCTTCAGTGCTCAGCTTTCTTCACAGTCCAAGTCTCACATCCATACATGACCATTGGAAAAACCATAGCCTTGACTAGATGGACCTTTGTTGGCAAAGTAATGTCTCTGCTTTTGAATACGCTGTCTAGGTTTGTCATAACTTTCCTTCCAAGGAGTAACCATCTTTTAACTTCATGGTTGCAATTACCATCTGCAGTGATTTTGGACCCCCCCAAATAAAGTGTGTCACTGTTTCCACTGTTTCCCCATCTATTTCCCATGAAGTGATGGGGCCAGATGCCATGATCTTGAAAGGAGTGTCAAAAGGGGGAGAGAGCAATTAGGCCAGTGTTCTCACTCCCAATAAAAATGGCTACAGAAGATTGGGTTCTTAAAGTTGATAACAAATACCAAAAAGCAAAGATTAAAAAATATTGAGTAAAGGTTAGATTCTCAAAAATACAATATTAAAAAAAAAAAAAACAACCAAAACCAAAACCAACCAAACAAAAAAGCTCACCAAAAACCAAAAACCAAAAATCAAACAAAAAAAAACACAAAACACAGGAATTATAAAATATGTATATATGAAGTTTGCTTTAAAAATAGGGTCTTTCTCTTTTTTATTTTGCAAGATAATAGTAAAGGTTATAAAAATGAAAATTAAAGGAGTAATGGGGACTTAAAAATGACAAATAAAATGAAATAAAATAAATTAAAAATTTTTATTTTAAATTTAAAAAATGATAATAGTAAAAATATATCTAAGACTTTCTCTGAAGTTGTTGTGGACAGTGTGTGGTCAGTTCATTTTCAGATAGTTTCTTGGTCTGGCTTGAACATCTCACGGTCTATAGGTCCCTTCCTATGAAATCAGTGCTAACTTCAAGGATTTAATCTATTGCACCTGTCACTTCCAAAGCTGTTCCCTCTGCTTATTTTAGCTTCTTCTGTTTGCTGGTGTCTAATTTCCACCCTGACACATGGGTTGCAGTGGTGGCCACTGTTTTTTAGGCTCACTTGTTTAGTCGTGCTTTGGGGAGGGAGGAACACTGCAAACAATTATTGGCGTGTGTTCACAGTGATTCAGCCACACTGGGTTTGCCCCCGCTCATGGCGTGTGTGCTTTTCTAGTCTACACTGCTCAGACTCTAGGTTGTGCTGCCGGGAACTGTCTGGTTTGCATGCACTTCCCAGGTCTAAGCTGCCCAGGTTCAGGTTCTCGGGTACTCCACAGGCGCAGACTTGTTGGGCCTGCATTTTGCGCCCATCCCAGGTCTGAGCAGTTCAGGTGACCAGTTCCTTGGCGCGTGTAGTCGCCCCCAGTTGAAGGCTGTGACTTATCCCCTCCCCCATCCCAGCCGCTTGGTTTTCTGGGTGTACAATGGGTGCGCCTTGTGTCTCTTCTGGGAAGCTGATCTCTGGCTGCAACCCTCCCGGCGGGTGTCGACCATACAGAATCCCAAGAAGTCTTGGTTAGCAACAAAATGTGCTTGCAGTTAGGTATAGGATGCCTCTATGGGGCCGCGATTGCCCCCTTCTGGCTCTGGCTGTGCTCGCCTGCCTGTCTCTGACAGGGGATGTGCCGGTTCGCTGCTGGCTAGCTCTGTTCAGTCCTTTGTTCTGTGCCTGGTGGTGGTTAGGGCTTTTCGCGGGATCTCAGGATAGCTATCCCACAGTCTGGGTTGCTATCTCAAGCTAGGTCCCTCAGATTGCCCTCAGGGCATTCCGGCCAGGTCCTTATTCTAAACAATGCCACCCGCTCCTCCCTGTCCCTCCTCACTTGCTAGTGGGGGATGAGCCTCTGGGCTGTTGCACCACTGGGAGTTGCTGTTAGGCACGTAATCTGTGAGTTTTAATTATTTATTTACTTTTCCTCCCAGTTATTTTGCCCTCTGAGATTCCAAGGCTAGCCACAGACCCACTGGGGAGAGTGTTTCCTGGTGTTTGGAAACTTCTCTCTTTTTAAAGACTCCCTTCCCAGGACGGATTTCCATCCCTTCCTCTTTTGTCTCTTTTTTTATCTTTTATATTTTGTCCTACCTCCTTAAGAAGACAATGGGCCGCTTTTCTGGGTGCCTGATGTCCTCTGCCAGCATTCAGAAGTTGTTCTGTGGAATTTGCTCCACGCTCAAATGTTCTTTTGATGACTTTTTGGGGAAGAAAGTGGTCTCTCCATCCTATTCCTCTGCTATCTTAGGACCGCCTCCCTAGAGTCATTTTTAGATTTGACGTTTTATCATTTTCATTGTGGCTACTTTTGTTAACCCTGTTCTTGCCTACCCTTGCTCACTCCTGCACTACTACAATAACCTCATTATTCTCCCTCCTTTTAACTTACCAGCCCACAGAACTTGTCTACACAGCAGTCAAAATAATTCCTCTAAAGCATTAAGTTTGATCTTGGCTCTCCCCTGCCCAAGCTTTCCAGGTGGCTTCACACAATACCTGGAATACATTTCTGTTTTGATCATGTGCTGTGAAGCCCTTCCTTATTTAGTTCCTGTTTACTTTTCTAACCTCATTTCTTTCTTTAAAAAAAAAATTTATTTGACTCTGCTGGGTCTTAGTTGTGGGATGTGGGATCTTTAGTTGTGACACGTGTGATCTTTAGTTGCAGTGTGTGGGATCTATGAACCTGAGCTCTTTGCATTGGGAATGAAGTCTTAATCCCTCTGACCTCATTTCTTACCACTCTCTTCATTACTTCCCTTTAACCTGCTGCTTCTCAGGATCACCCCAAGACAGCCCCTTCCCCAGGCTCTGGGCCTGGAATGCTCTTCCCCTATAGTTTCCTGAACATCATTCATGACTCTGCTGCAATGTTGCTTCTTCAGAGAGGCCCCTTCTCATCCTGGGTAAAGCAATACCCTTTCTGAACCCAACCTCTTTTTACCCTACTTTGTATTTTTTATAAAACTTATCACTTTCTGATATTAGATTATAGCTTGACTTAAAACATCATTAATTATCTTCCCCTAAAAGGACAGATCTTTGTTTTCTGAATGTTGAGCTTTAAGCCAACTTTTTCACTCTCCTCTTTCACTTTCAACAAGAGGCTTTTTAGCTCCTCTTCACTTTCTGCCATAAGGGTGGTGTCATCTGCATATCTGAGGTTATTGATATTTCTCCCAGCAATCTTGATTCCAGCTTGTGTTTCTTCCAGTCCAGCGTTTCTCATGATGTACTCTGCATAGAAGTTAAATAAGCAGGGTGACAATATACAGCCTTGACGTACTCCTTTTCCTATTTGGAACCAGTCTGTTGTTCCATGTCCAGTTCTAACTGTTGCTTCCTGACCTGCATACAGATTGGGTGATGTCATCTGCATATCTGAGGTTATTGATATTTCTCCCAGCAACCTTTATCCCAACTTGTGTTTCTTCCAGTCCAGCGTTTCTCATGATGTACTCTGCATATAAGTTAAATAAGCAGGGTGACAATATACAGCCTTGACGTACTCCTTTTCCTATTTGGAACCAGTCTGTTGTTCCATGTCCAGTTCTTACTGTTGCTTCCTGACCTGCATATTGGTTTCTCAAGAGGCAGGTCAGGTGATCTGGTATTCCCATCTCTTTCAGAATTTTCCACAGTTTATTGTGATCCACACAGTCAAAGGCTTTGGCATAGTCAAGAAAGCAGAAATAGATGTTTTCCTGGAACTCTCTTGCTTTTTTGATGATTCAGCAGATGTTGGCAATTTGATCTCTGGTTCCTCTGCCTTTTCTAAAACTAGCTTGAACATCTGGAAGTTCACGGTTCACGTATTGCTGAAGCCTGGCTTGGAGAATTTTGAGCATTACTTTACTTGCATGAGAATCAACAGACTTTGAGTGGGGAAAAAAATTACATGAAAATGAAAGACCAAAACAAAGAAAGAAGGAGATGATCCAAGAGTAAACAGAAAGAAATTAATAGAGAAAAAAGGAGTTTAAAATATTATAACCTGTAATCTAAGAAATAACTCAGAGAATATGATATCCATAAATCATAAGTCACTGTGAAAAAATAACAATAAAATAAAGTAGAAAGAACTCTTGGGAAATTACAAAATAAGATTAACAAAATAAATTTTTCAATAGTCAAGAGATAAAATTTTTAAAACCTCACCAAGACTGGAAAGAAATGAAAAATACAATATCAAATATAAAGACATACCAAATCAAAAATATCAGTAGTTCTACCCAAGTAACAGGATTCCCCAAAACATATTACAGAGAACAAAGGAAATAAAAAATGACCAAATAAATAATGGATAGGAATTCCTCAAACCCAGTCTTTAAGATAAAAATCCTAGCAGAGGGAATAAAGATCCACTCTAGATCTGTTACTGTGAGTTTGAAAATGCAAGCAATAAAAAATTCTAAAAACATGATTAAATAGGTACAAAGACAATGTTATTAATAATTAGCCGTTTGAATGTGAATACTTGCTAAAGTCTTAAAGGTTAAGAGAGAGTTAATATGAGACCACAATTCTTCATTTCTGATACCTGTTTTCTTCCCTCTGTATCATGATGCATGTTTAAGGTGTTTGGCAACTTTACAAATAGAATTAGGAAATTATTTCCTTTACCCTGATTTTTCCATTCACTCTCCTAAAGCTTCTCCCCCAAAATAATTATTTCTGGTTCACATTTTCAATTGTTTACTGGATATTCTACTATGGATGACTCTGTGCAAACCATTGGGAACCAGTATATATATATATATAGTGTATAGGGACCAGTATGTTAAAATTTTTAATAATTGGTCCAATGCTTTTAGCCTTTTCCTACTACAAATTCATCCTTCAAATGGCACCAGGGACATTTTCTAAGCTACAAACCTGGTTCACGTACTCAGCTCTATAAAATACTTCAGAGAGAACACCAAAATTATGAGTGTCATTCAACTGCATATAATATCCCATCTCCTTAATCTTCTAAAATGTTCACTGACTTATGCTTTTATTTATTCCTTTAATTAATAATTAGAGTACCTGCCATGTGCAGGGTACTATTCTAGATGCTGTGATATGCAGTACAGCATGAATAAATCTAAAAATAATTCTGATAAGTGAATAAAGCTAGATAAAATATATATACTCTATTTTCCCATTTTATAAAATACTAGGAAATGCAAACATAAATAACAGATGGGTGGCTTTCTGAGGGTGAGAGTAGAGCAGGAAAAAGAGGGAGAAGAAGACCATAGGGACACAAAGAAATTTTGAGGGTGGTGAATAAGTTTATTATCTTGATTGTTATGGCAAAAGTTTCATGACTATATATATATATATATATATATATATGTCAAAAATTGTAACAGTATACATATTACTTACTTGTAGTCACTGTATGTCAGTTATACCTCAGTAAGCTGTTAAATCCACAGATATAAAACACAGTTGTAAATACTTGGTCTTGGCCTGAATTGTCTCCCCAAATTTCAAATGTTCAAGTTCTAATCCCTGATATCAAAAAAAAGCATGACCATATCTGGAGAGAGAGTCTTTAGAGAGATGATTAAACTGTGATAAGGCTATTAGGGTTGGGTCTAATCCAATATGACAGGATCTTCATAGGAAGAGGAAATTAGGATAGAGACATGCTTATATACAGAGAAAAGGCACAGGGAAAAGACAGCCATTACAAGCTAAAAAGAGAACTAAATACTGCCAATATTTTGATCTCAGACTTCTAGCCTCCAGTACTGCAAGAAAATGAATTTTTGTTCCTTAAGCACCCAGTTCATGGTGATATGTTACGCAAGTCCTAGCAAACTAATATATTTGGTAAGAGATTCCACAGTTTATATATATACCTCATGCTCTCTGTGTGGCTACATCATGAGTGATTTATTTCCTATCTAAATTATTTCCTTTGTGCTTTTTTTTTGCAATATATATGTGCTTCTGTGATAATTATAAAAATAGTCATAAAATGTTATATGAAACCATCTACAGGATTCAATCTGAAAATTCTAACGACAAAAAAGCCACAGTGGAAAATGTCCCATTTTCTTATTCTAAAATAAGTATGTTTCTAGTGTAGGAGAAAACATAGCAATTTTAAAAAAGACAACTGAAAGAAAATTGCTAAGTATACTTTTAAAATCTTTCTATAAATATTCAAGAGGTAGCCTGCCGATTCTAAATTGCTGATACTGCTGTTTCAAAGATGTCTGCAACATACACAGGAAAGACTCAGTGGAACTATAAACGAGCTGTTCATTAAAGATACCTATGTAAATTACAAGACAAAAGGTAATATTCAATATCAAATGCTTCCATTTTTTCAGAAAGCTTCACAAAATGAGTTTTAAGTTGGCAGTGATTACCAGCAATGTTTTTGTTAGGAGCTTCACAAGGCTTTCTTTTATTCTTAATTACTTTTGTACTACCAACACTTACTCAATTAGATATGTTAATAGTCCCTGGATTTCTGTACACCTGTTTCTTCCAGCTGTCTGCAAGGCTGGCTCCCCAACATCTGTATGGAATTGGTAGTTCTATTTTCTACTATTAAAATCACAGGAAAAGAAGTCCTAGGGTTTAGGGGAAATACTGAAACTGCCTGCCTTGGTCATGCAAGACAGTAGCCACTTGCATGAGCTATCTTACAACAGGAGATCCCAGTAAGGAAAGCACTACTAACAAGCTACCACCAACTGGGAAGAACTTCGGAAAGCTCAAAAGGAGAGAGGAGATGACAGTCTATATGTCTGACCAACCTCCCAGAACTCTAGCAGGAACCACCTTGGCTGAGCGATGCATGGACCACCAGGAAGGACCCTGAGTCAGAACGATTGGCCACAGGCAACTCAGAAACTATTCCCATCTCCATAAAGATGGAGATGGGAATGGAACTCTCCCAAAATTGCAAGTTACATGGGAGAGCAGTTGTCCTGGGTTCCCTCACTCTCCTGCTATCTACCAAGGTGCCCTTTCCCAGTAAAATCTCTTGCTTTGTCAGTTTGTCAGCATGTGTGTCTCCTCGGACAACTCATTTCCAATTGTTAGACAAGAGCCCACCTTGGGCCCTGCAAAGGGTCCCTCTTCCTGCAGCATGAGGATCAGTATGGGGTTAAACGGCTTAAAATAAAGACAAAGATAGTCAAGCATAAATATGCTTGCAGTTACATCACTATGATGAGAATAAAATCTGGGATGCCTGCAAAAATTGCTAGAAAGTTCCTTATGCACTCATAAATATAAAAGGAGGGTCCTTTACTTTATAAGCCCTCTGGTGCTTAGGTTGTATTTATCACTATATATGTATCTAAGGTCCAGGTTGTAGAGTAGTTTTGCTATGAAAATTAGAGCAAAAGTTAAATACTTTAAAACAGTCATTTATAATAAACTGAAGTATCTACTAAAAATTGCTTTCGAGAATATGTATTCCACCAGATTTTTATTAAGATTTAAAATGCACAGTAATTTAGGAGATAGGTTCTTTCAGTTCAGTTCGGTTCAGTCACTCAGTCATGTCCGACCCTGTGTGACCCCATGGACCACGGTCCGCCAGCCTTCCCTGTCCGTCACCAACTCCTGTAGTTAACTCAAACTCGTGTTCATTGAGTCAGTGATGCCATTCATTTCTTCAGCTGTTGCTGCTGCTAAGTCACTTCAGTCCGACTCTGTGTGACCCCATAGACAGCAGCCCACCAGGCTCCCCCATCCCTGGGATTCTCCAGGCAAGAACACTGGAGTAGGTTGCCATGTCCTTCTCCAATGCATGAAAGTGAAACGTGAAAGGGAAGTCGCTCAGTCCTGTCCAACTTTTCGCGACCCCATGACTACAGGCTACCAGGCTCCTCCATCCATAGGATTTTCCAGGCAAGAGTACTGGAGTGGGGTGCCATCACCTTCTTTAGAGAAGTAATTAAATGAAAATGAGGTCATCAGAGTGGAATCTAAGTCAATAAGACTAGTGTCTTTACAAGAAGAGATTAGGAAACAAACATACAAATCTACAGTTGGAAGACCATGTAAAGATACAGTGTGTGTGTGTGTGTGTGTGTTTACATGCATGCACATGCATGCATGTGCATGTGTGCTCCATCAGGTCCGATTCTTTGCAACCCCATGGACTGTAGCCTGTCAGACTCCTCTGTCCATGGAATTTTCCAGGCAAGGCTGCTAGAGTGGGTTGCCATTTCCTGCTCCAGGAGATATTTCTGAGCCAGAGACCTAACCCACATCTCCGGTGCCTCCTGCATTAGCAGGTGGATTCTTTACTACTGCACCAACTGGGAAGCCTGAAAAAGCTTCCTAAATTCAGGAAGTACAGCAACAATGACAATGCCCCTGATCTCATGGAGCTTGTATGTGTGAAGTCACTCAGTCGTGTCCGACTCTTTGTGACCCCATGGGGTGTAGCCTACCAGGCTCCTCCCTCCATGGGATTCTCCAGGCAAGAGTACTGGAGTGGGTTGCCATTTCTTCTCCAAGGGATCTTCCCGACCCAGGGATCGAACCCGGGTCTCCTGCATTCTAGGCAGATGCTTTAACATCTGAGCCACCAAGGAAATCACCTTAAAAGGAGTAAAAATGACTAATAAATCCATATTGACTACGTGTTATGAAAATTATACAAGAAAAAATTACTGATTTGCACTGGGGAATGCTATTTAAGTATGGTAGTTAATATCTTTGAAGACATAATATGAAAATGAGATAAAGTCTTTAACTTATACAACTAAAAAAGAAATAAGTATTATACTCAGTGTCAAAGAGAACACTGGAGAATGGGCACCATAAATTGAAGTAATTTATAATGAGAGGATGTGGGCAAAACAGCACATTATTTTAATGCATGTAAATTAACCTACAATTGTATTTGTAGAATTTTATCTACAAAGTATTTGCATCAAGATTTTATTATAAGGTTGTTCATTGTACAATTGTTTATAGTAACACAAATATGGTGAAACTTCAACGCCAACAATAGGATACTCATTAAACAAATAAAATACAGTGCCCCAGCAAAATAGCATACCATGCATTCATTAAAATGATTCTTTACCATTTCTGATGCAAGAGGTCAGATTTTCTCCACTTTCTTCAGATTCTTTAAGATAGTGAGGGGATGCTTAAAAGGCACAAACCTACAAAATTTAGAGAAGAGCAAACAATGAACAGTGGGAGTTAAGTGGAAGAATACTGGCAGATGAAGCATATCAGAGGAAGCCTCAGTCTGGATATCATGTGGAATAAGCATCAGTAAAGGAAGAAGTGATCCACTCAGCAAGTACAAGCAAAAGGAGAGTATGAAAAGAAGAAGGAATCGTGAAAAGAGCTAAAAATGGATGGTAGATGAAAGTCTATGTACAGAAATCTGTGAGATAATCAGTCCTCCTCCTTTGGTTGCCTCTATTGGCTTGAGCTTTATACTCAATACCAAACAACCATCCAGAAAGGACTAAAGTAACTAAGGCTGAGTATGAGTGTCATAGAAGAAGCATCCTCATTATATCATATAGGTGTACCTTAACCTATTAACCAGTTTCTGTTCCTTACCCTAAAGAAAGTCTGCCACCACTAAACCTTAACTAGCACCGTAGATCATGCTATCAGACTTAATATCAACCAATTCTAAATGTGAGCAAATGCGACATTTGAGGAAAGGCTACAGCATGCAAGAAAAATACCAAAACTTTGAAACAAACAAACAACAGGTGAAAGTAACCTTTGGCAAAAAGAAAAATAAGAAAATGACAAAGAAAGACCTTTGAATCAGAGTCCTCAATGACATTTAAGAAAATATTCTTAACAAAGCATGAAAATATTAAATGTTTTGTATCCAGCCCAATAACTAGAAGTCCAGACCAAATAAACAAGAGATGGGGACAAGGCATACCAATGCCAAATTGGGAATTACTTGTAAGGTAATTCCCATGTGCAGACAGGGTGAATATCCCTGCCTTAGATATTGCAATTGAACAGACAAGAGCATCAAAGCAACTTTCCTTCTGGGACCCAAATGGGAAATGGACAATCATTACCTATTCCATCACTGACCATCAAGAAATGAGGTTGCAACAATTCTTACCTCCATGTGAGTTAGATTCCTTATAAAATAGATTAGTTTGTGGCTCAGACAGTAAAGAATCTGTCTGAATGTGGAATCCCAGTTTGATCCCTAGGTCAGGAAGATTCCCTGGAGAAGGGAATGGCAACCCACTCCAGTATACTTGCCTGGAGAATTCCATGCAAAGAAGAGCCTGTTGGGCTACAGTTCATGGGGTTACAAAGAGTCAGACACCACTGAGCAACTAAAAGAAAAAACGCAACTCCATGCCCAGAAGATGAGATGAGCAGATGAAGAAAAAGAAAATCACATCTATGGAACTTCTGCCATCCAGAGAAATGCATGTCAAGCGGAACACCCAGAACAGGGAGCTTCTAGCAAAAGAACATTAGAAAACACTTAGAAATTTGATTATGACATAAAATAAAAGTATTTTCATCAACTAAAGCTATTGTAATGTTAGAATTTAATATAGTAGTTAAAGGTAACGTTAAGGGTTGAAATATGTGTCCTTGAAAATAAAATAGAAGAAGTGTCTCACAAAGAGATGGATATCATGTGGTTAGAGACTTGGATGATGATGTGGTTGAATTTTATCCCCCAGAAAGACATATTCAAGTCCTGATGCCATGCCTGTGAGTGTGATCTTATTTAGAAATAAAGTCTTTACAGATGTCATCAAAACAAGGTGAAGTCATACCAGATTGTAGTGAACTGTAAATTCAATGACTGGTGTCCTTGTAGGGAGTGAGAGATTTGAAAACATGCAGGAGACATGAGGAAGAAGGCCAAGTGAACATGGAAAAAAATTGGAGTCATGCTGCCACAAGCCAAAACAGCATCAAGGATTGCCAGCAACTAGCTGGAGAATCCCAGGGACAGAGGAGCCTGGTGGGCTGCCATCTATGGGGTCGCACAGAGTTGGACACAACTGAAGTGACTTAGCAGCAACAGCAGCAGCATAAGCTAGGAGCAAAGAAAGATTTTTCTCTAGAGACTAAAGAAAGAGCATGGCCTTATTGACATTTTAATTTTAGACTTCTAGTCTCCACAACTGTTAGAGAATACATTTCTGTTGTTTTAAGCCACATTTTGCTGTTTAGTCACTAAGCTGTAGTCAACTCTTCTGTGACCACATGGACTGTAGCCCACCAGGTTTCTCTGTTCATGGGATTTTTTGGACAAAGACACTGGAGTGGGTTGCCATTTTCTTCTCCAGGCGATCTTCCAAACCTAGGAATCAAAGCTGTGACTCCTGCATTGGCAGGCAGATTCTTTATGGCTGAGCCACAGGGAAACCATTTAAGCCACATGGCTTGCAGCAATTTGTTACAGTAGCTCTTGGAAACTAATACAGATGATCAATTCATAGGATTTAACACACAAATGGAAAAAATTAAACAACTAACAGAATTTTATTTCCCTGAGTTTAAGAAATTAGTGAGGCTTCAAACTGAAAAAGGTCATTAAATTCTGGACTGACTATGAAAACAAGCCCCCAAGTATACATATCCTAGCAAAGAACTCTAGTCACCAAAGGTCAATCTCTGTCCTCTGCAGCAGGAAGGAGAAACTTCTAACAAAGAGAAAAAGCATAGGACTTATCATCTAAAATTCTAGAAGTTAGAATTTGGTGGACTAATGTCTACAGACTTTTAAAAGGCTAGAAGAATTTTATACCAAGCAAGATAGAGTATTTGCAAAAATTTTTTGCTTGTTTTTTCCCACCCTTGAGAGGTGCAAAGGTGGTAACTTTTTATTGCTTTTACATTCATGAAAAACTCTAATGTAGAAATTTCTATTTTCCTTCAAAACATTGTTCTACTCATTTTTCATGACAGACCATCTTATTTCCCCCTTTAGGTAATGTGTTTCTGTCCCTCCAGGCTTGTATGATCCTTTTTAGTATTTAAAAACAATAATCTTATCTGAAGAGATTCAATGTTGGTTGTTTTTCATTAAGTTTGTGCAAGCTTGGGGAGTTGGTAATAGACAGGGAAGCCTGGTGTGCTGCAGTCCATGGGGTTGCAGAGTCTGACATGACTGAGTGACTGCACTGAACTGAACTGACACATGGAGAAACCTGCAGATAAGCAGATTACAACCTACCTTCAACTCAATGTTTTATATTTAATTTCTATTCTATTCTATTATTTCACTTCTCCTGGCCTGTTCTATTCCCTTCTCTAGGAGCAGAAATTATAGATATGTTGACTCATCATTATCTTACTGGTCCCTGTTATCTTCTTTATTATATATAACTTTTATAAAAATCTTATAGCTTTTCTTTGGCATTCTATGTAATTTTCTTTGGCATTCTATGTAATGATCCATATAGTGACAATTTTCTTCTTTACTAGTTGAAATGCTTTAATAACTTTAATTTTATTAAATTTACTTTTTTAGTTCCTTAATAAAAATCCTTGCAGCTCATTGTTAAAATAATATTCACATTCATTTCAGACACCATGTTTTCCTTAATATCAGTTCAAAATATGTGTACCTAAAATTTGATTTTGTTTCCCTGGATAAGTCTTCAAATATATGTTTCTTGATGAAATTTTTCACACCATTGTTTCAAACTATATTACCATACCTTGGTAACCAATGATAATTGCATTGGTTACCAAGGCAAGAGGGTAGCAGGTTGAGTATAATAGATTAATTGAGGGCAGAAGACCTTCTATTAGATCTGATTTTTCTTAAAGTTTTTCCAGACATCTTAAAAAGTATGCTACTGGAAAGTAAGCAGGAACGTGATGAAGGAGAATATCACCTTAGTCGTGTGGTGGTTTTAAGAATGTGGGAAGGAAGTTAACACTATAGGAAGCTGCAGCTAAAGTATCTTTCCCTGAAAGAATTTTCTCTACATTTGTTGAAATTCCCTGAAAGAATTTTCTCTACATTTGTTGAAATCTGCCATGTGGAGACAAACCTAGCTGGATCTGGAGAAATTCTTTTCCCAACATGAGAGATGCTTGGTTTTCTCCAGCTGGCCATACAAGGCAGGAACTTTTATGGTGGAGCGGGTGGAGTAATGCACAATCAGAAATCTTTCTATGTGCTGAAACTACATGTTTTCTCTTAATACTGTTGCTACTAGTGATCTAAAATTGTTAAATGACTCTAAGTTGATATTCCCCTATCCTTCTGATGATCTATCCTCATTTCCAGGGTTCCTTGATCTAAATCAGTGGATATGGCAGCAGACTCTAAGAGCGTCCCCAGTGGTCTCCATCACCAGGCATTTTTGTCCCAGTGTAATCCCCTCTTCTTGACTGTGGCAAGATCCATGATTTGCTTCTCATGGACTAAAAGGGAAAGGATTTCACACATGTGATTATTTACATTAAATTGCAAACTTTGTCTTGCTAGTAGGCCCTCGCTATTGATACTCTCCCTCACTGCTTTGTTGAATATATTGTCATCTGGAGACTGTCATCTGGGCAAGGAACTGTGTGGCCTCCCCCCAATAGTCAGCAAGAAGATGAGGCTCTCTACCTGACAGCCTACAAGGAACTGATACCACCACCAACCGCACGTGTTTGGAAGTGACCCTTCCCAAGCTGGGCCTCAGATGGACCCCAGGCTCAGACAAAACCTTGACTGATGCTTGTGAGAGACTCTGAGGCAGAAGACCCAGCTGCACCATGTTCAGACTCCTGGCTCATGGGATGTAGCTTATTTTAAACCACTGCAGTTCTGGTTTGTTTTTTTTTTTTTTTTTTTACAAAAATAGATAAATACTACAGTGGGTTTCTTTCTCAAGTCAGAACATTGCCACTGGAAAACCACTTTTCAGAGAAAAACATGTATTTTTCACTGAGCCACCTTTGTCTCGGAATATAACAGATCTTTATCAGAAGAGAGAACTCCAAAATCTTTTTTTTTTTAATTAATTTTTATTTTTTAGTTTGTTTTCCTTTACAGTACTATATTCGTTTTGCCATACATTGACATGAATCAGTCACGAGTGTACATGAACTCCCAATCCCGACCCCCACCTCCCCGCTCCCTCCCCACACCATCTCTCCCGTGCATCAGTCCAGTTATACCTCCAATACCTGCTGCTGCTAAATCGCTTCAGTTGTGTCCGACTCTGTGCGACCCCACAGACAGAGGCCCACCAGGCTCCCCCATCCCTGGAATTCTCCAGGCAAGAACACTGGAGTGGGTTGCCATTTCCTTCTCCAATGCATGAAAGTGAAAAGTGAAAGTGAAGTCACTCAGTCGTCCAACTCTTAGCGACCCCATGGACTGCAGCCCACCAGGCTCCTCTGTCCATGAGATTTTCCAGGCCAGAGTACTGGAGTGGGGTGCCATTGCCTTCTCCACCTCCAATACCTAGACCTTCCCAATTATAAGATATTGGTATAATTTTCCAGAATTTTTCCTCTGGCATTCCCCAACAATCAATTCATAGAAGCTGCTTTTAAAACCTCTGGTTCCCTAGAAACAGAATCTTAGGAAGAGATTGTGGAAGTGTTTCATTGAGTGATCTTAGCAGGGAGGAAGTAAAGCAGGAGAGGCCAAAGAGTTAAAGTAAGTGAGGTGTGATCTCTCAGCTGGAGTCTTACTTTAATCCTGGTCCCTTTGGAATCTTTGGAGCAAAAATTGCAGCTCTAGACTTCCCTGGTTGTTCAGTTGTTAAGACTCCAGTGCAGGGAGCATGGGTTCAATCCCTGGGCGGGGAACTAAGATTCCGCATGCTGTGGGGTTCAGCCAAAAAAGTGTACAAAAATTTTAAAAAAGGATAAAAGAAAACTGCAGCTCAGAATTGATTCCATTTTTAGGTAAGGGGCCTAGTCTCCCTCTGCCCCATGCCAACTAGTCATTGGTCACTGGCTCTCGTGGAGGGGTCTGGGAAGATGTGGATGAAGAGGGATGTTATAGTCCTTAGCAGCCAACCCTCATAGCACCCAGGAGAAGCTGCACCTGCTCAGTAAAGGCCAGGGCCCCAACAGCATCCACCAACATGGTAAGTTGTGTTTTGCTTCCTGGTGTCATCTTTGAAAGTATTGTAAACAATATTGTAGTTGAAAATATCTCTAGTTTCTGTTGACCATTTCATTTAGTTTATGTGTGAGAGTTTACAAATGTGTTTATTTACCCCATTATCTTTCCCAAAAGTTTCACAGTTTATGAAAGTAGGGTAAACCCATGAGGTTATTTATGCACTCTATGTTGGCCAATTGTGAATTAGGAAAATCCACAGCATCCATTCAGGAGCTACCACATATCTCCTATCCTACTCCACCCCACAACAAGCAGCCTGTCCAACATGGCTTCTGAGTTAGAGATTTAAGCTTCTGCTTCAGAATGAAAAACTACTACTGTCTAACATAGACTGTGGGTCTGCTGGCCCTGTTCCCAATTGAGTTGGGGGAACAGTGTCTGAAAAACAAACCTTACAGCTCGGGCTGTCCTCTCATAGTGCCACCGGGGTGGCTGGCAAGGTTTCTCCCATCACAGCTGGTATTATCCTGTGTTACTCAACCAGAGGAAAATTACTTCCTAATGGACCCTTAAGCCCTCTGTTCAATTTTCCCTTAAGGTATGACAAGTCAATCCCAAGGACTCATGCTAAGCGAGCCCTCTTCAAAAATTATGGTCTGTGCTCATTTGAG
Organism: Aepyceros melampus; assembly: GCA_006408695.1. NCBI lineage: Eukaryota > Metazoa > Chordata > Mammalia > Artiodactyla > Bovidae > Aepyceros > Aepyceros melampus. The sequence goes on along the minus strand of SJXQ01009524.1, from coordinate 32,916 downwards.
AGTCACAAATTTTCAATTATATAGCCTCCCAGGATACATTTTAGGGAAAAACAAAACACAACTGTTTTTGCTCACTTGTTAAACACTAACCATTTTGTTCCTAGCTCCATTACTTTTTCTCACTTTATCCCTTTTATGCAAATAGGCAGCCCATTTTCAATCTTCCCTGAAATAGAAATGAAGCCTCTGTGTATGGGAAATTGGTGATTTTGGACTTTGCTTTAAAAATTATCTTTGAGAACAACCTGAATTTTTTCAACAGTTAGAAGTTTCAAAAGTGCCTTCACATCCATTGCATCATTTGATTCTCACCACAAGCCTGCAAAGTAGACAGGTGTTGTAACCCCCTATTTACAGACTAGAATTCAGAGATCACCTAACTTCTTAAAATCACATTGCTGAAAGCAAACAGAACCGAGACAAAAACCAGATTTTCTCTGACTTTAGTCCGATGCTGTTTCTCCTCTTCCATGCTGCCTTTTAACTGTCAGCAATACACATTCTCAATTCCTTTCTTGATCCCCGGGATGTTTGCTTTATGATTATTATTTTTTTCACTCAGGGATCCCATGAGCACACAGCAGGACTTAGCAACGCCCCATTTAGTGTCATTCAATGTTAGCACTGTCTTTATGTATTTCCACATTCTCCAATAAGGACCCTGCCTTAATTATCTAATCTGGACATGTTATTTTACCAGTGTGACTCCAAGACGTGCTGGTGAGTCCCAAAATGAGCATACGAATGTGGTTTATTTGGATTTTATTGTATCACCCTTATGCTTTATTTTCATTGCATTTTGAGAGAATCTTTAGCATGTGTAGTAGCACTTAAAGAAGATATAACACTGCAAAATAAGAGTTCTCTATCTATCCCCTGCACAACCACAAGAGGACCCTTCCAAACCAAAAAGCTGTGAATCTTATCTGTGAGTTCTGTTGCAAATTTTGATCTGAAGGCTGTTTAATAGCTTTTCAGTGGTTATTTTAAAGGGAGTATTTACTCGAAATGATGTCTGCTTATATTATTTCTTTGCCAAATTGCTCCCAGAAACTTGCAAATCTGCTTCTACCTCTCCATCAGTATCCTCTACGGAAAGGAGACATTTTCTGTTGTGTACTGCATGAAGTATTTGACTTTACTTGATGATCTTTAAAGTGCAACCAAAAGGACAATGAGCACATCCACTCATTCTCAACCTTTTCACCACTAAGGATACTTTTTATTAGTTTACTCCTCAATATGAAATATATTATTCATATCAAATGTGCCAAACTTCACATTTATCAAGAAATTATTTCCCCATTTTTAATACCAACAAACATATATAATAATAACAAACATACGGAGCATGTTTGTTATTGTGCTGGGTGCTATTCTAACAATTTACATAATTAACTTCTCTAAATCTTTGACATCATAGGAGGTAAGTACTATTATCTTCTTTACACATACAAGGCACAGAAGAGTTAAGCAACCAGCAGTAGCTACTATCTGAAATTTAGTACTGGCAGCTAGGCTCCAGAGTCAAAGGTCTTAAACTCTACATGTGCTGTTTCCTATTTGTAATATTGAGTTAGCCAAGAAGTTCATTCAGGTTTTTCCATACAACACAATGGAAAAACTTGAACAAACTTCTTGGTCAATCCACTATATATCCGGTTAGCACAAGTCCGTGGAAACATGTAACCCTTCTAATTTCAGAAAGGCAGAACCAGTAAAGGCATGAGTTCCTCCAATGGGCAGACATCCAGGTGGAAAGACCACTCTCTTGGAGTCAGCAGACTAAAATCCAAGCTTCCACTCCTCCCTTTGTCAGCTTTATACCCCTGAATACACTTTTAACTTCCCAAGTATTCAGTTCTTAGTGTGAAAATGAGAATACTACAATTTATCCTGTCTATCTCATTCATTAGGGGTTTTTTTTGGTTTTTTGGTGTTTTTTTTTTAAGTCCTTCATAGCACAGCCTCATATGTGCCAGTACTGCTGCCAGATCTGGAGTGAAAGATGAATGGGGGTGAAATCATCTCCCTGAAAGAATTCAATCTAGAGTGGAGGAAGAGGAACAGAACTACACTGACATACAATGTGACATGTTTATGCTGTAGGAGTTATTGAATAAGAGGGGGATGGAGAGGAAGAGCTGTGTTACATTTCTCCAGAAACATAACAGAGGGGGCAGGAGCGGGAGGCAATGTAAAGAAAATATCATAAAAAAGATAGTCACTGATATGAGTCTTGAAATATTAGGAATAGTTCACAGGGCACACAGTGATGGGGAAACAAGACATGTGAAAGCATGAAGATACAAAGAGAAAACATATGCCCTAATTTCAAATACTTACAAAAATGCAGAAGACACTGCTCCTGGGCAGTTAGTAGGGGGGAGATTGACTCATATAGAGAGCTGGAAAGATAGAGTTTGGGTGACAGAATAAAAAACTTTATAAATTCCAAAGCATGCTATAAATAGACAACAGTATTTAAGATGGTCATTACTAAGAACACCAGTCAGTACTGATGATTCAATGTGTTCCTGAATTGCAGACAAACAATACAGGCACCACTCTGGACAAACCTAGAATACAGGAGCCCCTTAAACTTTATAGAAGCTCTGGAATTTCCCTGGTGATCCAGTGATTATGAATCCACCTTGCAATGCAGAGTACATAGGTTTGATCCCTAGTCGGGGAACTAAGATCCTGCATGCTATGGAGCAACTAAGCCTGTGAGCAACAATTACTGAGCCCATGTACTATGACTAGAGAGTACGTGTGCCACAAGTAATGATCCCACATGGCGCAACTAAAATTGGATGCAGCCAAATCAAGAAATATGTTTTTTTTAATTAATGGAAGCTCTGAAAAGTTATTCCTGAGCACTGCCCCAGAATCAGGTGAGATGCTGAAACTATGACTTCTTTACCCTTCTCAGTCAGAATTTCAAATGATACACTCTACCTCTCCATCAGATGCTTTGCATCAGGAAAAGTCAAACCTGTGTTCTTACAGAACTTACAGAAAACCAAGAGGCCTAAAGGCTCCAAAACAAAGAACATTCAGCCATCCCCCTTTTTGCAGAGGCGTGAGGGCCTGAGATGGAAAGCCTGGGTTATTTAGATAATTGCTTCAATTTTCTATCTCACTTTGCTTTTGTAAATGAGTAAGGAAATGAGAATAATTTAATTCAGGTCTCCTGAAAACACATTTATTCTTCTTTCCCTCATTCACTCTCCATTTTACTTTTGGAGAATTTCAGTAAAAAAATAAAAATAAAAATATGCATTGTCTGGGGAAATCACACTGGCATAATAATTGATGAAATTTTCAATGGGGCACAGGTGGAAGAAGACAGCTGTTTCCTATTTAGGCAAATGTGCATGTTTTTTAAAAAGGAAATTGTGTATAAATGGACCAAAATAACAGCTTTCCAGAATAACTGAGATAACTGACACCAGTCTCCTTTTTACTTTGTTCCTGTAAGCAAAAGTTTCATGGTCTTTAAAGATGCTATTATATTTCTTCTGCCTTCATTTTCTCAGTGCACAAGGAGGATATTCTTAACTGTACCTATATAAAACTCACATGGAATTGACCATTTCTCTTACAAGCAAAATCTTAAAGAAATGATACAGCTTTAGATTGTTTTATTGCGTGTGTATTCTATGCTACCTCATGTAAGACAGCAAAGCCAAAACAACATTCATGGAGAAGAGATTACATGTAAAGCACCACATCAGGCTTTGGATGGCAAAAGAGAAGTCTAACATCACCATACCAACTTTGAATTAAATTGGGGATAAATGTGTAACAAGTTTGCAAAACTCATGCTTCAACTGGGATGTAGAGAAATATGTAATATTTAAAGTAATTTGATGTTTATCTAAAGCCCTGATATGATCAGTGAAAATAATAATGATAACTTTTATTCCTATCAAACTTAAACTTTCATCTGAGCCAGTATTACAAATAGACTTTATTTTCTAAGTAGTAGTTTCCACTTCTCAGTTTGTCCTTCTAAGATGGATCAAATATGCAGGGAAGAGGTATGCTATGACAAGAGTGCCAAGGGTGGGGAGAGGTGGCAGATGAGACCCCTGACCTCATATCCATCCTTAGACTTGCACTGACTCTCATTTTCTGAGAGGGGCTTACCTTTTTGCATTTTCAGCTCCTGAAAACCTATTGATATGGATTTCCTCAACCTGATCAGGCCCCGTATTAATCCCTGAAAGATTCAGCCTCATAGCACCTCATCTACCCAGCCAGCCCTGCAGTCCATGCTGGCCTTCCCTCCAGTGTCTCTCCCCGCCTACCTCATAAGCCCTGTGACAGGCCCATCAGCCCTCATCTTAGAACTAATATCACACAGGAAACCCAGAAGGCTTCCCTGCCCACCCCCCATACACACAGCCCACCTGCCCACCTGACAGCACTGTGATTTTCATCCTATGTTACTCTCACCTATCTGAAAAGAACACTTCCCAGACAGTAAGCCTAGCCTGAAAAGAGGAAATTACAATTCATCTTTTGACTTCTCTGATGATCCAGTGGTTAGGAATCAACCTGCCAAGGCAGGGAACATGGGTTCAATCCCTGGTCTGGGAAGAATCCTTATGCCATGGGACAACTAAGACCCATATGCCACAATTACTGAGCCTGCAACTACCCACATGCTCTAGAGCCTGTGAGCTGCAACCACTGAACCCCACACCCTAAAACCTGTGCTACGCAATGAGAGAAGCCACTGCAGAAGAAGCCAGCGCACCACAACCAGAGTAGCCCCCTGTTGCTGAAAATAGGAAAAGTCCATGTAAAGCAACAAAGACACTGCTGCTGCTGCTGCTGAGTTGCTTCAGTCATGTCAAACTCTGTGCGACCCCATAGATGCCAGCCCACCAGGGCCGCCTGTCCCTGGGATTCTCCAGACAAGAATACTGGAGTGGGTTGCCATTTCTTTCTCCAATGCATGAGAGTAAAAAGCGAAAGTGAAGTCGCTCAGTCGTGTCCGACTCCTAGCAACCCCATGGACTGCAGCCTACCAGGCTCTCTGTCCATGGGATTTTCCAGGCAAGAGTACTGGAGTGGGGTGCCATTGAACAAAGACACAGAACAGCCAAAAATAAAATAATTTCTTTTAAAAAAAGAATTCATCTCTCTCCCAGTATCCAGGTATTAAACATTTTAGAAAGAGTCTAAATAGTAACTAAAGAGTATTCTGTTATGATCAGTTACAACAGAAAAATATTCCAGGAGTCAGGTAATCGTCAATCTGCAGGGTATTCTTTCCTCCCTTCCAAGAGCAAGAGGTCATGGCCCATATTCATTGCATTCACTCAAATCATACATGACGGGCACTGGTCTAGGCTGAGCATCTCAGAGATGAAACAGAGTCAGGCAAACGGAATGCTGCCTCTCTACTAGAGAAGATAGAGAAATAGAGGCAATCCCAGCACAGAGAAAGCTGCTGTGATGGAGGAAGCACAAAGCACTAGGGAGCCCAGATGGTGACACCCAGCCAGACAGCAGAGGCCAGGGAAAGCTTCCTGGTGAACTCCTGCCCAAGCTGAGTTCTGAAAAAGAAACAGGAGCTGTCTAGGAAATGACAGCAAGAACATGTCACGAGAGGAAGCAGCACTGCAGAAAGACCGGGCTGTGAGAGAGAGTGCGGCTCATTAGCGGCGCTGCCGAGCAGCTTGGTACAGCTACCCTGCACATATTACACATTCATTTTCCTTTCCTCTCCTGAGAGGCTTTGATTTCCCACAGCTATGAACAAAGCCTTAAATGCAAAGCAGAAATGAACAGGGTCATAGGAAATGAAAAACTTGTAGATGGATACCTTTGGAGATGAAAACAGAAACATTTTCTAATATTCCTTAAAAGAATATGATTTTGCTTCTAAAGACTTCAGGCTGCCTATTGATGTCAAGCAGCAGAATAACTGGCTATTGTTGTTGGTTTTTTTTTTTTTCCTCTTTAAAAGAATTTCTTTTAATATTCTCTACCAATTACAGAGCATTCAGAAGGTAAATCACCCAGGAAATTTCCAGAATTCATAAATGCCATAAAACAAGGCAGTTCGCCTAAAGAATGCCCTGTTTAAGCTATAGAATAACTGGAAAAGAATAGCATTGACTATTTTTTGCTATGGTAGACTATCTGTCTTTGTCCCTACCTTTATGTAAATGAAGATTCTTTAAATGAGTGCATCCTACATTTATTTAGGCCAGGCATAAATAAATAATATAAATTGCAGAGAATGATACTAGCATGGAGGATGGTCCCAGCACATCACAAGAAAAAGAAAAAATACTGAGGGGATAACAAAGCAGTCCATGTTGAGTATATTTCTGAGGTAGAATTCCTAGGAAGTTGTGCTAATTGGAATCATTTTCCTTGGAATGGATGAAGTTATCTCTAAACTTAGAGATGTTTATGTAGCTCACTAAAACTACAAAGATTATCTATCTATTCACTACAGTTGAGAGAAAATATTTAGAAAAAAGGTGAACAAATGCATGCAAAAATGTTAAGTATCATTTTAATTACTCAAGGCAATTCCACCTGCTACAATAGCACATAAAATGATTTAATTTGAAATCGATCTTTCCCTCCCTGCTAAAACAAAATATCAATATATTTTTTAAATTTTCTCCACAACTGTTTATTTTTTTGAGGATCATTTTTTTAATATAAATTTATTTATTTTAGTTGGAGGTTAATTACTTTACAATATTGTATTGGTTTTTGCCATACATCAACATGAATCCGCCACAGGTATACACATGTTCCCCATCCTGAACGCCCCTCCCTCCTCCCTCCCATACCATCCCTCTGGGTCTTCCCAGTGCACCAGCACCAAGCATCCAGTATCATGCATCAAACTTGGTCAATAATTTAAAAAATAATATTTATCCGACAAGAATGTATCAGCATCTCCACATTTTGGAGAAGAAAAAGCTCTACCCTTTCCCCCAGCACACTAGTCAACCTCTTTCTTCAAACGAGTAGCTCTAAGTACTACTCATCTTCTTAAGATGTATTAGCTGAGAGTTGCTTCAGGGAAATCCACGAGACATCCCTTCTAACGAAATAGTTTGGGATATTGGGGGTAGGGAGGGCATGGAAACCACATTGAATGAGTTTTTATGGAGTTAGAGTCTCTTACTAATGTGATTCTTTCAACACCATTACTTCAAAGGTCCCAGCATACAGTGTGCTCAGTGTTTCTTAAGGATTGCTGGAGCTAGTGTCAAGAGATTAGTTTACAAGAAGGACTTTGAAGTATCTCTTATAAAGCTTTATCCTCAAAATAGAGTTACAATGGCACAAGGGTTGGAGCCAGGAATGGCAAGTTAATGAAACAGATTGGATGTAGAGGGGAGAGGATTCTAAGGTCAGAACAGTGCTTGTTCGTGAGGCTGTTTTCTGACCCAGACTTGACAGTCAAAATATTAGTTTTGGGACAAGAGCCAACATTGAAGAGCTGCTTTCACAATACTCTCTGAAACACTGAAAACAAAAGTTAGTGTCCGAAAGACTGTGGCCTCCCAGGTGGCTCAGAGATAAAGAATCCACCTGCCAACGCAGGAGATGCCAGATGGATCCTTGGGTTGAGGAGATCCCCCGGAGAAGGAAATGGCAACCCATTCCAGTATTCTTGCCTGGGAAATCCCATGGACAGAGAAGACTGACAGGCTACAGTCCATGGGGTCACAAAAGAGTTGGACATGACTTAGCTACTAAACAACAAGAGTGTGTTAGTGATTTTGTTTGCTCAACAGGAAGTTTACACATGCTTCACCTATATTAATAGGGTCATCATGGCATCAGAACCCAGTGTCCTCACGAGCACCAGGCACACTTTGGATATCTGTAGACTGAAATCCCAGGGTTGATCTCCCTCAGAATGGACTGGTTGGATCTCCTTGCAGTCCAAGGGACTCTCAAGAGTCTTCTCCAACACCACAGTTCAAAAGCATCAATTCTTCTGCACTCAGCCTTCTTCACAGTCCAACTCTCACATCCATACATGACCACAGGAAAAACCATAGCCTTGACTAGATGGACCTTAGTCGGCAAAGTAATGTCTCTGCTTTTGAATATACTATCTAGGTTGGTCATAACTTTTCTTCCAAGGAGTAAGCGCCTTTTAATTTCATGGCTGCAATCACCATCTGCAGTGATTTTGGAGCCCAAAAAAACAAAGTCTGACACTGTTTCTACTGTTTCCCCATCTATTTCCCATGAAGTGATGGGGCCAGATGCCATGATCTTCGTTTTCTGAATGTTGAGCTTTAAGCCAACTTTTTCACTCTCCTCTCTCACTTTCAACAAGAGGCTTTTTAGCTCCTCTTCACTTTCTGCCATAAGGGTGGTGTCATCTGCATATCTGAGATTATTGATATTTCTCCCAGCAATCTTGATTCCAGCTTGTGTTTCTTCCAGTCCAGCATTTCTCATGATGTACTCTGCATATAAGTTAAATAAGCAGGGTGACAATATACAGCCTTGACGTACTCCTTTTCCTATTTGGAACCAGTCTGTTGTTCCATGTCCAGTTCTAACTGTTGCTTCCTGACCTGCATACAGATTTCTCAAGAGGCAGGTCAGGTGGTCTGGTATTCCCATCTCTTTCAGAATTTTCCACAGTTTACTGTCATCCACACAGTCAAAGGCTTTGGCATAGTCAATAAAGCAGAAATAGATGTTTTTCTGGAAGGAATGGTGCTAAAACTGAAGCTCCAGTACTTTGGGCACCTTATGCGAAGAGTTGACTCATTGGAAAAGACCCTGATGCTGGGAGGGATTGGGGGCAGGAGGAGAAAGGGACGACCGAGGATGAGATGGCTGGATGGCATCATGGACTCAATGGACGTGAGTCTGAGTGAACTCCGGGAGTTGGTGATGGACAGGGAGGCCTGGCGTACTGCGATCCACGGGGTCGCAAAGAGTCGGACACGACTGCGCGACTGAACTGAACTGGTAGACTGAAAAGGAGACACGGATTCAGCAGACAACACATGATATGGTTACATATTCAGTGACACCTACTCTACTAAGAGCTCTACTGAGAACTTGAAGAGAGACTTGGAATAGGGCTGAAGTTGCTGTCATTATAGAAAGACGGAGAGAAGTGCTATTTTTATGGGGAGATGACTATACACAGTTTCCCTCCCAAGTTGATGTGAGCTGAGAAATAAGAATCTCACAGTAAGATTCCTTCTGGGATATTAATCATGTCTCAGAGATGAAACTTTACCTGCTACGTGATTCATTCATACTTCATTATCCCTTTGCCTTTTCATGAACTGATCCCAAGAAAACAGGAAAAAAAATCAAGGACTGAGATTCCAGTTCCTTCTCCATGAAAAAGACATAAGGTCCAGGCATATTCATTTTACTGGGACTTTAGAAATAATAGCATGCTCAAGGGAAGTGACTTCTCTCGGAGCTGTGTGATGGCTCATGAAACCAGAGGATCAGTTTCCTCCTTCTGCTGTGTTGAGCTCTGCCCATCAGGAAGATGACTGGGCAGCACTTACATGAACTATGTAGAAGACATGCTCTAGAGCAGTGGTACATAACTGTTTTGGCACCAGGGACCTATTCGGTGGAAGGCAATTTTTCCATGCATCAGAGGTTGTGGGGATGGTTTCTGGATGATTAAGTGCATTACATTTATTATGTACTTTATTTCTAATTGATTGCTGCTGTTCATATGACAGGGACCAGTTCAAGGCCCAGAGGCTGGGGATCCCTGCCCTATAGGAAGAAAGAGATAGTTGCTGATTCCACACTGAGACTTGTTTCAACCTTAGTACCTAGAGCTGGGTTTCTCCTACTTGTGAAGAAGTGAAGTAAAGTCGCTCAGTCGTGTCCGACCCTTTGCGACCCCATGGACTGTAGTCTACCAGGCTCCTCTGTCCATGGATTTTTCCAGGCAACAGTCTTGGAGTGGATTGCCATTTCCTTCTCCAGGGGATCTTCCCAAGCCAGAGATCGAACCCAGGTCTCCTGTATTGTAGACAGACGCTTTACCATCTGAGCCACCAGAGAAGTCCCTCCTACTTGTATTGACCTCAATTTTCTCACCTTTAGTCCTTCATGGTTTTTTTTTTTTTCCTTAAGGATATAACAGACTCTGAGATGATATTAAAAAATTCATTGTGTCATTCCTTACTGAGATGTGTGGGACATTTTTGCCTTGTAACTAGAGAAATGGAGGAATTTCTCCAGGAAAAAGCACAGAGAGGAGAGTGACAAGGGAAGGAGAACATTACCATCTAGCTCGCATGCCTAGGTTTAAGATCCATTAGAGAGATGAAGAACCAACAGTCACAGACCTGTCTTCATGAGGTTTTAGTCAAGAGGGATGGCTGGAACTTTACTCACCCACTCACATGAGACTTTTGGAGATAGGATAACTGCTCTGGGGGCACTGATGACAGAGTGGGGGCCACAGCCCTGGAGCAAACAGAGCTGCCTTCCTCAATTTGCATGGGATTCAGAACAGATCTGATCCCCTGAGGACTGGGTATCTTAGGAGCAACTGGAGTTGGTGCCTTAGCAAGGACATTGAAGTTCTCAGGGCAGCAACATCTTGGGTTCTCTGAGCCAGACCATTCATGGGTGACAGCTGCAGAGAAGTGAGGTCCAGAGCAGGGGAGGACAGCCAGCCTGTCTGCTGGGCAGAGGTGGCTGCAGCTGACCCATTGTAGGCACAGAGAAGCCCGCATTCCCAAGCTTTCAAAATAACTCCCGTTGGAAAGAAGACTGTGAGCAAGAACCTGGATTTGTTCACTCTTCAGTGTCCCCTGTCAGTGTCCCCTGTCAGGTGCTTAGTAGGTGCTCAGTAAATATTTGTTGTGGAATACATTCAGGACGCTTTTAGGGAGGCTGAGTTCCAAAAATTAGTTCACTGAGTACTTGACTAGCATCCTTTGGTTACTAAAATATTTGTAACATAACTTTGCAGACACAGAGAAGTGGGCTGTATTTATTTTGTGGTCAGATCAATTTGATCACTGTCACTCTTAGAAAGAGGCTTTTCTCTTTGGGACAAGGATAGAAGAGAGAGAATTAGGGTGAAGAGTGGGCATGACTTCTGCAGGGGCAAATCCAATGGGTTGGGGTAGTGATCCTACATTTACATGTGGTAGGATGGTGGTGTTCTCCCCTGATTCTTAGCATCCCACTGATCAGACAGAATGGCTGTAAGCAACCACAGGACCCTCTGAAATTAAACTCTCCTTTGTTTGATTCTCAAATACCAAGACATAGTGACCGCAGCAATGCCCAAAGTTTCCTTTGAATCAGAAATTCCTCATGCCAGTCTATACCAAGGCTTTCATAATCCCACATCAGGCAGTCTCTTAGCATATGGTGCCTATTTAAAATGTGAATATATTACCTAGGAGGGGTAACATATTAATCCACTACCAGCCATTAACACTACAACATGAATTAGTGTGTCAGTGACTGAGGAGGCCTTGCCTCAGGGAACAGTATATAGGGCAGATTTGTGAATTTTTCCTTGTCTTAGATTATGATTTATTGTACAAACAAAAATTGCAACAGCAATAAAAAATCTAAAACAAGGACTAAATTCCCCCTTGTGGTCCTACTGCAGTTACATGTTAATTGCTTTATCTGGGTTCCCTTTCAACTTCTATTCAAATTCATAAGGAGCCTCAACTAAAATGTTTTCCATTTTTTCTGAATAATAATAGCTAACATTTATTAAGTGCTTACTGTGTGCCAGACACTGTCCCTGAAACACTTACACAAATTAAATCCTGTCATTTTAAGAAAAGCTCATGAAGTAGGGCTTCCCAGGTGGCTTAGTAGTCAAAAATCTGCCTGCCAGTGCAAGAGACGCAAGAGATGTGGATTCAATCCCTGGGTCAGGAATATCCTCTGGAGTGAGAAATAGCAACCCATTCCAGTATTCTTGCCTGGAAAATTCCATGACAGAGGACGCCTGGCAGGCTGCAGTCCATGGGGTTGCGAAGAGTCAGATATGACTGAGCTCTCAGGCACGCATGAAGTAGGTAGAGTTTAATTCTCGTTTGACACATGGGGGATTGAGATCCAAAAAAGTTAAAGAACTTGTCCAAGTCAGTAAATAATTTACTCGAAGCCAAGCATCTGGCTCCAACATCCATGCTTTCAACTCCGGAGCCAAACATCCCGTTTATCAGAAAGGAAGCTGAGGCATCATGAGCTAATTAACTTGTCTACAGTTGTATACATAACATATGGCAGAACCAGATGCTTGAGTACAAGCCCACCCTCTTAACTGCACTGTAGAGATGATAGGCACTATCCTGGTTGGTACTCACAGCCTCTGTTTGGGGTTAATGTCATTATGCCCAGTTTACAATGTTAAGGTTAAGAAGACTAGTTAATTTGCCAAGTGCAGATATAAATGACAAATCCAGGTTATAAATCCAAGTTCAGTTCCTGTTTATGTTATTTTTTAACTACCTCTATTGACATTCAAATTTTCCAATACAGTTTAAACAAAACACATGAATTGTCTATTTCCTATCTTATTCATTTCATGTAATTCAAGAACACTTTTCCTAGTTACTAGATAGTTTCCATATCATCACTGTATTGGCAGCCCAATAGGATCCTGCAGTGATAAATCATAATATATGTAAACACCCTGTTGAATTTTTTTTTTAGGGACCCTGCAGTGATAAATCATAATATATTTAAACACCCTGTTGAAATTTTTCTTTTATATTTTTTCTACTATTATAAATAATGTGACAAGAAAGACATCTGTGCAGTATCATATTTCTTTTAAAGTGTTTCTTCTGGAGTAGTAAAGTACAGCTTCTCATTTTGCTTGATTTTCCAACAACTGATTCAACCTTACACAGAAAACAGAGCATCATCACCTCCTTGCAGACAGCAATAGCAATAGACACTTTCCCAAGAGCCTCATGTGTGAACAGCCTGGAGTGATCTGAATTTTTCTCCTCTGTGTCTGCTTCAGAGGCATTCAGCCAATTGAGTTACATCACCCACTTGCTGGCTGAGCATCCATTAGCCAGAACATGGCCTTCTGTCTTTTGGTGGCAGCTTTCTTATGGCTGCTACATGCAGGACCCAAACCTGAATCTCAAGAGTGGTGTTAGGGTTGGGTTCTGACCTGATGCCACCTATCTGGGAGCTGGAGCATACTTTCTGGAATTGCCTAAACCCCTGAGCACCTGTCCCAATTGTGCCTGTCTGGTTGGGCTGAAGAGCACAGATGCCCTGTAATTAGTTGGTCATCTCAGGATTGTCATCAAGACAAAGTAAATTCTTTTTATTCTTGCCTCATTTACCCTCTAGAATACAAATTTCTTGAGAACAGAAACTATGTCTTTGCTGGGTATCAGTGTGGGTCCTAAACCCAGCTAATGCCCAAATATTAATGATGTTTTCATACACTGGGCAGGAGCTAGCCTTATGCTTTATAGTTAGTTAAGTCAAACAACCACTTTCACTAAACTGAAAGATTGATGATTATGGGGAGAGTTTGTGTACTTTGGATTCCATTACAGAAGTAATCTATTTATGCTAATTATCAGGCTTTACTCCACAACATTTTCAGTGAATGAAATATTGACATTTTAAATAAAAGTCACCTTGAAAAGTGATGAATAACATATTCAGCATAGAGCTGATAAAAAAGAATTATTTTTAATTAATCTAATCTCACTACATAAATAGATTTGAGGAAATAGGTATTTTGCAAAAGTTTACTATTTTAAATTCTTCTTAGGGTTATATTTCCAGAAACATCCTGACTTAGAAAGAAAATAAAGTCATCATAATGTCTTCTTTCAAAATAAATTATTGAGTTAAAAAAATTGGAGTTAAAGTATTGATGCCAGGATAGAGGTAAATATTCACCTATCTCAGCCACAGCTAACAGCTTTCCATTACTGAATGCAAAATATGAGCTTTGCTCTTGAGAAAACCTATGTTTTAGGGCTATCGATGTCAGTGCCACTTTGAAAATTTTCAATATTTAATTATGAGCTTTAAATTTGTTTATCTTACAGTGTATTCTGTGTAGCAGCTAAATATGAATTGCAACCAGCTGGGAAGTAAGAAATACAAATATACTGTAGCAACCTCTAAATTTAAAAATACACTAATGTTTATAGTCAATAACAAAAGTAAGTTGCAAGCTATTAAATATTATTGTTAGATAATTTTCCAAGTTCTATAATTTTCCAAATCTATAGAGCAGAATTAATGAGTATTTGTGTTTTGATCTAAATTTCAAATTCCATTTTATAGAAAATAGAAAAGAGATGGGTCAATTATAGGAATAATTAAATCATTTCTGAGGCTTGTTTCTGAGATAAAATTTTCTGGAAGGTTTCTGTTCCTTTCCAGCTCTGCAGTAAATTGGTTTCCTACTGATAAACCCATAAAGAATCAGTTCAGTTCAGTTCAGTCGCTCAGTCGTGTCCGACGCTTTGAGACCCCATGAATCGCAGTACGCCAGGCCTCTTTGTCCATCACCATCTCCTGGAGTTTACTCAAACTCATGTCCATTGAGTCAGTCATGCCATCCAGCCATCTCATCCTCAGTCGTCCCCTTCTCCTCTTGCCCTCAATCCCTCTCAGCATCAGGGTCTTTCCAATGAGTCAACTCTTCACATCAGGTGGCCAAAGTATTGGAGTTTCAGCTTTAATATCAGTCCTTCCAATGAACACCCAGGACTGTTCTCCTTCAGAATGGACTGGTTGGATCTCCTTTCAGTCCAAGGGACTCTCAAGAGTTTTCTCCAACACCACAGTTCAAAAGCATCAATTCTTCGGTGCTCAGCTTTCTTCCCTGGAGAAGGAAATGGCACAGTCCAGCTCTCACATCCAAACATGACCACTGGAAAAATCATACCCTTGACTAGACAGACCTTTGTTGCCAAAGTAATATCTCTACTTTTTAATATGCTATCTAGGTTGGTCATAACTTTCCTTCCAAGGAGTAAATGTCTTTTAATTTCATGACTGCAGTCACCAACTTCAGTGATTTTGGAGCCTCAAAAAAATAAAGTCTGATACTGTTTCCACTGTTTCCCCATTTCCCATGAAGTGATGGGACCAGATGCCATGATCTTCGTTTTCTGAATGTTGAACTTTAATCCAACTTTTTCACTCTCCTCTTTCACTTTCATCAAGAGGCTCTTCAGTTCCTCCTCACTTTCTGCCATAAGGGAGGTGTCATCTGCATATCTGAGGTTATTGATATTTCTCCTGGCAATCTTGATTCCAGCTTATGCTTCTTCCAGCCTAGAGCATCAGAGTTGTTGGTTAATTAACAAACTCAATGATTTTTACACTGTTGAGAGCAAGCGTAGAGTCCCATGTAGGTACCTCAGTCCCTACTGCAAGAGTGGAGGGAGGCTAAGGATTCGCCAATCCTGGCTGTCCCACTACTTTCCACCAGAGCCGCACCATCTTTTTCTGTTTTATCTATTGCTTTTCCACCTAAAATTTCTTGGGGAATCATGGGATGAGGGGATCAACTGCTAAAGTTATCTCACTTAATGGAGATTATTTTATAGAGTATGTCTAGTCAGTCATTTTTCTCTTTTTTAACTACTTTTGTCATTCCAGATAAAACATAATTTCAGCGCAGATTTAACAGAAGACTTAAGTAACCCACAAAGTGAAAGAGGGGTTAATAGAGACCAAAAGGAATACATTTGTATCCTTAAGTAATCTAATATACTGAGGAACAAAGACAAAACTGAAAAGGACTAGCAAAGTAAATCAAGAGGTAAGGAAATGAAAAAGTAAGAGATAAGGGAGCTAAAAGTCCAGAGGAGAAATTGTAGAAAATATGCTTTAACTTTAGGCTTTGGTTCAGACATTTAAAGTGGGAGATGTTATTTTTTCAACATTGATTTTGGCTCATCACAGCCAAGATTTTTCATAGATCTTCTTCAACTTGGATTATAAACTAAAAAAAGAAAAGGTTGGACCAGGAAACATAACTGAGAGGAATGCAAAATGTAATAAACTGTGAGACTTCCCAAAAACCAAGGTTTTTCTCTGACTGGTAGATACTCTGATTTACTCCTTTATTACTTTATTCCTTCAACAAATACTTAAGTTTGCCTTATTTGAGGCTATTCTAAGTCCAGTAAAATATGACTGATGACTTTACTGTCTTCATTAGAAAGGGGAAAATTCCTAGAGAACAGACTTGTAGATACAGCAAAGGAAGGAGTGAGTGAGACAAATTGAGAGAGTATTGAAACATATACATGACCATATGTAAAAGAGGTAGCTAGTGGGAAGTTGCTGTATAACACAGGGAGCTCAACTCAGTGCTCTGTGACAACCTAGAGGGGTGGGGATTGAGAGGGAGGTTCAAGAGGGAGGGGACATGTGTATACTTATGGCTGATTCAAAATGTTGTATGGCAGAAACCAACATATTGTAAAAGCAATTGTCCTCCAATTTAAAAAGAAGGAGGGGAATTACCTAGTTGGAAACTTTTCAATCCTGCTCAGTTCCCCTTCTTCTGGGTTCCTGTAGCACTTCCTAGTATATTTAGTAGTATTTATTGCATACTTTTAAAATTTTACTTATTTTTGCATGTATTAGTCCCTGTAATGCAAATACCCTAAGCTGTAACCATGCCAACTTTGAGTCCTGACATGTTGCCTTCTACAAGCAGATGCTCAACATGTGTTTCAGTTCAATTCAGTGAAGTTCAGTTCAGTCACTCAGTTGTGTCTGACTCTTTGCGACCCCATGAATCGCAACACGCCAGGCCTCCTTTTCCATCACCAACTCCTGGAGTTCACTCAGACTCATGTACATCGAGTCAGTGATGCCATCTAGCCGTCTCTTCCTCTGTTGTCCCCTTCTCCTCCTGCCCCCAATCCCTCCAGCATCAGGGTCTTTTTCAATGAGTCAGCTCTTCTCATGAGGTGACCAAAGCACTGGATTTTCAGCTTCAGCATCATTCACTCCAAAGAAATCCCAGGACAGATTTCAGAAAGGACTGGTTGGATCTCCTTGCAGTCCAAGGGACTCTCAAGAGTCTTCTCCAACACCACAGTTCAAAAGCATCAATTCTTTGGTGCTCAGCTTTCTTCACAGTCCAACTCTCGCATCCATAGATGACCACTGGAAAAACAATAGCCTTGACTAGATAGACCTTTGTTGGCAAAGTAATGTCTCTGCTTTTCAATATGCTATCTAGGTTGGTCATAACTTTCCTTCCAAGGAGGAAGCGTCATTTAATTTCTTGGCTGCAATCACCATCTGCAGTGATTTGACACTGTTTCCACTGTTTCCCCATCTATTTCCCATGAAGTGATGGGACCAGACGCCATGATCTTCGTTTTCTGAATGTTGAGCTTTAAGCCAACTTTTTTACTCTCCTCTTTCACTTTCATCAAGAGCCTTCTTAGTTCCTCTTCACTTTCTAGTGAATTAAATTTCTTAAAGCTATAAAGGTGAAAAGTGAAAGTGAGGTTGCTCAGTCATGTCCGACTCTTTGCAACCCCATGGACTATAGCCTACAATGCTCCTCCATCCATGGGATTTTCCTAGCAAGAGTACTGGAGTGGGTTGCCATTTCCTTCTCCAGAGGATCTTCCCAACCCAGGGATCAAACCTGGGTCACTCGCATTGTAGGCAGATGCCTTACCATCCGAGTCACCAGAGAAGTCTATATTTTTTAAAGTATAACGGTAGATATCATTTTTTTAATTAATTTTTCTTTTTTAGTTTGTTTTGCTTTATAATACTATATTCGTTTTGCTATACATTGACATGAATCAGCCACGAGTGTACATGAACTCCCAATCCCGAACCCCACCTCACCCCTCCCGCCCCACACCACCTCTTTGGATTATCTCCGTGCCTCAGTCCAAAGCATCCTACCTAGACCGGCGATTCATTTCACTTATGATATCATACATGTTGCACTGCCATTCTCCCAAATCATCCCTCCCTTTCCCTCTCCCACAGAGTCCAAAAGGCCGTTCTATACATCTGTGTCTATTTTGCTGTCTTGCGTACAGGTTTATCTTACATTGACATGAATCAGCCACGAGTGTACATGAACTCCCAATCCCGAACCCCACCTCACCCCTCCCGCCCCACACCACCTCTTTGGATTATCTCCGTGCCTCAGTCCAAAGCATCCTACCTAGACCGGCGATTCATTTCACTTATGATATCATACATGTTGCACTGCCATTCTCCCAAATCATCCCTCCCTTTCCCTCTCCCACAGAGTCCAAAAGGCCATTCTATACATCTGTGTCTATTTTGCTGTCTTGCGTACAGGTTTATCATTAACATCTTTCTAAATTTCATATATATGTGTAAGTATACTGTATTGGTGTTTGTCTTTCTGGCTTACTTCACGCTGTATAATCGGCTCCAACTTCATCCACCTCATTAGAATTGATTCAAATGTATTCTTTTTAATCGCTGAGTAATACTCCATTGTGTATATGTACCACAGCTTTCTTATCCATTCATCTCTTTTATAAATAGTGCTGCGATGAACATTGTGGTACATGTGTCTCTTTCAATTGTGGTTTTCTCAGTGTGTATGCCAAGCAGTGGGATCACTGGATCATAAGGCAGTTCTAGTTANTTCTTTTCAAATGAGTCCCAATTCTTCACATCAGGTGGCCAAAGTACTGGAGCTTCAATTTCAGCATCAGTTCTTCAAATGAATATTAAGTACTGATATCTTTTAGGATAGACTGGTTGGATCTCCTTGAAGTCCAAGGAACAATCTAGAGTCTTCTCCAACACCACGGTTTAAAAGCATCAATTCTTTGGCACTCAGCTTTCCTTATAGTCCAACTCTCACATCCATACATGACCACTGGAAAAAGTATAGCCTTGACTAGATGGACTTTTGTTGGCAAAGTAACATCTCTGCTTTTTAATATGCTGTCTAGGAGAAGACTCTTGAGAGTCCCTTGGACTGCAAGGAGATCCAACCAGTCCATTCTAAAGGAGATCAGTCCTGGGTGTTCTTTGGAAGGACTGATGCTAAAGCTGAAACTCCAATACTTTGGCTACCTCATGAGAAGAGTTGACTCACTGGAAAAGACTCTGATCCTGAGAGGGATTGGGGGCAGGAAGAGAAGGGGATGACAGAGGATGAGATAGCTGGATGGCATCACTGACTTGATGGACATGAGTTTGGGTGAACTCTGAGAGTTGGTGATGGGCAGGGAGGCCTGGCGTGCTGCAATTCATGTGGTCGCAAAGAGTTGGACACAACTGAGCAACTGAACTGAACTGAACTGAGGTTGGTCATAACTTTTCTTCCAAGGAGCAAGCTTCTTTTAATGTCATGGCTGCAGTCACCATCTGCAGTGATTTTGGAGCCCAAGAAAATAAAGTCAGCCACTGTTTCCACTGTTTCCCCATCTACTTGCCATGAAGTGATGGGACCAGATGCCATGATCTTAGTTTTCTGAATGTTGTGTTTTAGGCCAACATTTTCACTCTCCTCTTTCACTTCAGAAGGCTCTTTAGTTCTTCTTTGCTTTCTGCCATAAGGGTGATGTCATCTGCATATCTGAGGTTTTTAATATTTCTCCTGGCAATCTTGATTCTAGCTGTGATTCATCCTGTCCAGCATGTCTCATGATGTACTCTCCATATAAGTTAAATAAGCAGGATGACAATATACAGCCTTGACGTACCCCTTTCCTGATTTGGAACCAGTCTATCGTTCCATGTCCACTTCTAACTGTTGCTTTCTGACCTGCATACAGATCTCTCAAGAGGCAGGTCAGGTGGTCTGGTATTCCCATCTCTCAGAATTTTCCAGTTTGTTGTGATCCACACAGTCAAAGGCTTTGACATAGTCAATAAAGCATAAGTACATGTTTTGCTGGAACTCTTGCTTTTTCAATGATCCAACAGATGTTAGCAATTTGATCTCTGGTTCCTTTGCCTTTTCTAAATCCAGGTTAAATACCTGGAAGTTCACAGTTCACATACTGTTGAAGCCTGGCTAAGAGAATTTTGAGCATTACTTTGCTAGTATGTGAGATGAGTGCAATTGTGTGGTAGTTTGAGAATTCTTTGGCATTCCCTTTTTTTTGGGAATGGAATGAAAATTAACCTTTTCCAGTCCTGTGGCCACTGCTGAGTTTTCTAAATTTGCTGACATACTGAGTGCAGCACTTTCACAGCATCTTTTAGCATTTGAAATAGCTCAACTGGAATTCCATCACCTCCACTAGGTTTGTTCATAGTGATGCTTCCTAAGGCCCACTTGATTTGACATTTCAGGATGTCTGGCTCTAGGTGAGTGATCACACAATCACAATTATCTGGGTCATGATCTTTTTTGTACAGTTCTTCTGTGTATTCTTGCCACCTCTTCTTAATATCTTCTGCTTCTGTTAGGTCCAGACCATTTCTGTCCTTTATTGAGCCCATCTTTGTAGGAAATATTCCCTTAGTATCTCTAATTTTCTTTAAGAGATCTCTAGTTTTTCCCATTCTATCATTTTCCTGTTTCTTTGCATTGATCACTGAGGAAGACTTTCTTATCTCTCCTTGCTATTCTTTGGAACTCTGCATTCAGATGCTTATATCTTTCCTTTTCTCCTTTGCCTTTAGCTTCTCTTCTTTCTCAGCTATTTGTAAGGCCTCCTCAGACATCCATTTTGCCTTTTTGCATTTCTTGTTCTTGAGGATGGTCTTGATCACTGCCTCCTGTACAATGTCATAAACCTCTGTCCATAGTTCTTCAGGCACTAGTATATATTCTCAGCTGAGGTCAAAAATGGTAGTGCTCTGCTTTTCTGTTTCATTTTTTTTTAATTGAAAACAAGTGGTTTTTTCTTTTATAGTCCATTTATTGCCAAGATTTTCAGATCTTTGACTTTTTGTGTGTGTATGTGATTTCACTGTTTAAATGCCCCCCAAGCACAGTGCTATTTAGTGTTCCTAAGTGCAAGAAAGTTGTGATGTGCCTTACTGAGAAAATATGTATGTTGGATAACTTCAATCAGGCCTGAATTATAGTGTTATTTGTTGAGAGTGACTTCAATGTCAATGAATCAATGTCTTAATTAAGGTGTCTTTAAACAATAATACATGAAACAATGTTATGCATTAATCAATTAACAAAAGTATTATAACCAGAGAGGCTCACAGATATCTAATCATGTATTTCTTCTATGAGTAAACCGTAGGGTTTGCTGATTTTGATGAATCACCATAAAATTTGATGAACCAGTATTTGCTGATTCATCATCAAAGTGACTTTATAGAATTTAACTACCATGAAGAGTGAAAATAAACTTTATTTTATAATTTATATGATTGAGTGCCTGGATGGATGTGGGGAAGATAGAAGTCAAGAATAAACCTTCCTCTTCTTGCCTCAGTATCTGAGATAGTGTTTCTATCACTTAAAATAGGGAGACTGGAGAGTGTACAAATTTTAAGAATTGGCATTGACCTAAATTTTGAATAGATTGGACTCAAATAGGTTGAATAGGCTCAACCTAAGGGAAACATAGATTTTAAAAGCTTTTGAGCATAAAGATATGAAACTGGAGCATGAGGTCAGATTTGGTGATATAGAAAGGCAGTGGAAAGACAAGTAAAAAAAATAAATGGGATCACAGAAGAAATAATACATATAAGAAGAGAAGTAGGTATAAAGAAGACCAATTCCCTCATAAAAGCAGAAAAAAGTCACAAAGTGAACCGATAAATAAGCAATAATTTGGGAGGAGAACCAAGAGAAATGGATAAACAGAAGGCATGGAAAGAGTTTCACAAAAAGGAGTAGGCTACAAGGATCAACCCTCTAGAAGACTCAAAGAAACTCAGAAGAAACTACTGTATCTTTAGTAACATTAGTGAGAGGAACTCCAGGAAAATGGTAGGATTGAAGTCAGACTACAGTGGAAGGAGAAGGAGATAAAGTGGATGGCCCATTAGCAAGGAAGAAGAGAGAGTTCATATTTTCAAAGCATTTGACAGTAAAGGAAATAAGAAGGCCTAGGTAACTTTTTGTAACTAAACAAGAAGAGTTCCTGAGATTCGCTGTGGATTATCTGGAAGTTTTATATAAAATAGATTCCTTTACCAATGATATCTAGAGAACTGGATTTAAATTACTATTTCAATTCTCCTTTTTTAAATTGCTACAATTTACCCAGAGCCAAAATTGCTGTCTATCATTCATTCATTCCAAGAAAAATTTATGTTTCCAGCATTATTCTAGACCCTGCGGATGTAGCAGTGAACGAAACAGACAAAAGTTTCTGTCACCATGGAGACTGTATTCTAGGATACCATGTGTGCCAGGAAGAGGGATGACATTATCCAAGTCTGATGTAAGCCGATGGATGATGCACGGAAGTCAGAAATTTAACAGAAAATGAAATACAAAGGAAAAGGTCTCCAAGAATCATGATGGAGATGGGAATGAAGTTTCCCCAAAATCACAATAAACAATGACAGGAAGGATCTTACCGTAATAACAAATGAAAATAACAGTTGGACAACACTTCTGACAGTTTTGTGGTGAATGAAATGGCTGGGAACCTTGGAACTCTACTTGCTCATTTGAAAACTATCAAGTATAGTTTTTCAACTGGCACACACCCTTTTGAAGTAACAACAAAGTATTATATTCCTTTGGCAAACCCTCAATACCCCAGGATAGAGATAAATCCATCTAATCAAATACCTCAAGGGCATCCTTCTGCATCCCTCCAGGAGATCTAAATCAGAAGACTCATGATGGTTCCTGTTTCAAACTCAAATAGTGAAAATGTGGAAGGCCACTTTTTCATATTTACCCTAGGACTGAATTCTAGTGTGAATATAAAACATGCTTTCTGCCTTTAAACTGCTTGACCCTTGAGTGATAGCTGAGGATTGACACAAGACTGATAGAACTGTTAATGGATTTGGCAACACGACTGATTATTTAAAAATGTATTACAAACAGTATAATGCTGTTTGGCAGTTATAGCAATACATAATGATAGCTAATTATTTGTAGAACTTATATGTGCTTGTTATCAACTAATACAAATAATGTGATATGCAAATAGTTCTTTTGTTTGGATGTGTGTAATTTTAATCCTGGGAGTCCCCAAAGATCAAAGTGCTACAAAAACTCTTTACTTACTTTTACAAATTGCTCTTTAATTCATAATCTACCCATTTTGAATTTGTTGTGGATCAGAGAAAAGCTTTAAAAAAAGGAGAAATGGTATATTAGCCAAATCTCTAGTATATATGGTACTGCATAGATTCATGTTTGACTAGAAAATATAAATTTTATTGAGCACCTATTCCCTTCTCCAGAAGAACTTCTCAACCCAGGGATCGAACCCTGGTCTCCTGCATGTCAGAAGTCACTCAGTCGTGTCTGACTCTTTGTGACCCCATGGACTGCAGCCCACCAGGCTCCTCAGTCCATGAGATTCTCCAAGCAAGAATACATTTGAGCTACAGGGAAATCCTTATTTTTATCAATTCTTAATTTTTTATACATTCTTATTCATTCACTCTTTAGGAATTTAACAAATTCCTAGATGACCCCTGAAATACTTTAGTTACCCATTCTCCAGTGTACTTGGAATATTTAAAACTAAATTTTTCCTAGCTCTCAAACTTAATACTAATACAACTGTCTCTCAATTACTCTGAATTAGTAAGATTTAAGTCATTTCTATTTAGCCACTAGTTAGCAGGACCCAATTTTTCTACATATCCTGGTTATATATGAGATAAACAATTAACTTTTACTAGTCAATATCAGTAATTTTATCCATTTGAGGTTTCAAAATGTTTTGATTTTCCTTCTCCATAAAAACAGACAACCCACATTACTTACATCAGTAAAACAGTTGTCAAAACATATCAAAAGAATTAAGCTAGATTTTTAACTGTTCTCAGACAACTGTTAATTTATTCATACCAGGACACTGGAATCCTGATGCTAATAGTTGTCTTTCGAAGTATTTGCCAGGAAAACAAAAGTGGAACCCAGAACAAAAATCCACTGTTTTATTTATGAATGCATCATGTGAAATAAGAATTTAGATATTAGGTAAAAAATAAAGGGACTTAAAAAAAAATCTAAATATCAATTTAACCAAGAGCAGAGACACCTGGATATTTGTGAGCGAGCCAAGTGAGAAGTTATTTGTAAGATGTTATAAGTTGATACTACTTACACATCTACCAGAATAGCTAAAATGAACAGACAGAAAAATAAAATTGGCAAGACTAGTGATAACGCAGAGCAAACACAACTCACATGCACTGCTAGTGGTGTGTAAACTGATACAACAAATGAAAAACTGCTTAAGAATATGTATCTAGTTAAATATATGTATACATGATGGCTTAGCAATTCTACTCCAAGGGATGACTCAAATGCATTCATATGTTCACCAAAACGCACAGCGCACTACAGTATTCATAGAAGCATACGTCATAATCACTCTAAGAGGATACTCCTCAAATACCCATCCAAAAGGGGATGGATGTATAAATTACAGAATATTCACACAATGAAATAGTTTTAGAAGGCAGGATGGTTTTAGAAGACAGGGTAGTGGTTGCTTATGGCAAGTGGATAGCGTATAAAAAGTTACATGGGAGGTTTCTGGTATTTCTATTTCTTGACTTGAGTGTTGGTTATAAAAGTGAGTTTTGTTCATGAAAATCCACCAAGCTATTAATTATGATCTGCACACTTATTTAAAAAATAGAATATTTTTAGGGCACTCAGATTCATAAAAATATAAGGGGAATGAACAGTGATATTTCACACACTTACTTAATTCCACATGTCTATAGCTTACCCCATTATCAACACCCTCCTTCAGAGTAGTACGTTTATTACAATTGATCAACCTATACATAATTTCATCCAAAGTCCATATTTTACATCAGGGTTCGCATTCTATGGATTTTGACTAATGTATAATGTCAAGTATTATATAATGTACATCACCATTATGATTCTACAAAATACTGTCACTGCCCTAAAAATCCTCTATCCTCTGCCTATTCATCTCTCCCTCCTCTCAGCTCTTGATAACCAGGATCTTTTTACTGTCTCCATAGTTTTGCCTTTTCTAGAATGTCATATAGTTAAAGTCATAAAGGTTGTAGCCTTTTCAGATTGACTTCTTTCATTTAGTAATATGCATAAGGTTTCTTCATGTTTTTTCATGGCTTGGTAGCTTATTTCTTTTTACCCCTGAATAATATTTCATTGTCTGCATGTTACACAGTTTTTTTATCCATTCCTACTGAAGAACATCTCGGTTGCTTCCAAATGTTGGCAATTATGAATAAGACTGCTACACACATCTCTGTAAAGGTTTTTGTGTGAATATAGGCTTCACTTTCACTTTTCAATTCCATGCATTGGAGAAGGAAATGGCAACCCACTCCAGTGTTCTTGCCTGGAGAATCCCAGGGATGGCGGAGCCTGGTGG
The DNA here is from genome assembly GCA_006408695.1 of Aepyceros melampus. Taxonomy (NCBI): domain Eukaryota; kingdom Metazoa; phylum Chordata; class Mammalia; order Artiodactyla; family Bovidae; genus Aepyceros; species Aepyceros melampus. The sequence goes on along the minus strand of SJXQ01009524.1, from coordinate 7,408 downwards.
GCTGCCATCTATGGGGTCGCACAGAGTCAGACATGACTGAAGTGACTTAGCAGCAGATGGACGGTGGAACCTGGTAGGCTGCAGTCCATGGGATCACAAAGAGTTGGACACGACTGAGCGATTTCACTTTCAGGTTTCAACAGACTTTCCCAGTAGCTCAGTGGATAAAGAATCTGCTTGTGATGCAGGAGACACAGGAGATACCAGTTCAATCCCTGGGTCGGGAAGGGACCTTCCTTTGGAGAAGGAAATGGAACCTGTTCCAGTATTCTTGCCTGGACAATTCCATGGATGTTAGTCTGGCAGGCTACAGTCCATGGCGTCACAAAGAGTTGGACATGACTGAACAACTAAACCACCACTACTGCCCAGAAGTAGAATTGGGTGGCTGTTAACAGGGATGATAAGGTTTCAATGCCTCTGAGTAAATACTAAGGAACATGATTGCTGGGTCATAGTGTAAAAATATCATTAGTTTTGTAAGAAATAGACAAATTGTTTTCCAAAGTGATGGCACCATTTCACATTGGATTGGTGAATTGGTGAAGTTGCTCAGTCATGTCCGACTCTTTGCGACCCCGTGGACTGTAACCTATTAGGCTTTTCCGTCCATGGGATTCTCCAGGCAAGAATAGTGGAGTGGATTGCCATTTCTTTCTCCAGGGGATCTTCTCGACCCAGGGATCGAACCCAGGTCTCCCGCATTGGAGGCAGATGCTTTAACCTCTGAGCCACCAGGGAAGCCATTTCACATACCCACCAGCAATTAATCAGAGCTCCTGTCCAGCTTTTGATGATATTTGATTTCTGTATTTTGCCATTGACTTTGTGGATCACAACAAACTGAAAAATTCTTAAAGACATGGGAATACCAGACCACCTGATCTGCTTCTTGAGAAATCTGTATGCAGGTCAAGAAGCAACAGTTAGAACTGGACATGGAACAACAGACTGGTTCCAAATAGGAAAAGGAGTACGTCAAGGCTGTATGTTGCCACCCTGCTTATTTAACTTCTATGCAGAGTACATCATGAGAAATGCTAGACTGTATGAAGCACAATCTGGAATCAAGATTGCTGGGAGAAATATCAATAACCTCAGATATGCAGATGACACCACACTTATGGCAGAAATCGAAGAAGAACCAAAGAGCCTCTTGATGAAAGTTAAAGAGGAGAATAAAAAAGTTGGCTTAAAACTAAGCATTCAGAAAACTAAGATCATGGCATCCGGTCCCATCACTTCATGACAAATAGATGGGGAAACAGTGGAAACAACAGACTTTTTTTTTTTTTTTTGGACTCCAAAATCACTGCAGATGGTAACTGCAGCCATAAAATTAAAAGACGCTTACTCCTTGGAAGAAAAGTTATGACCAACCTAGACAGCATATTAAGAAGCAGAGACATTACTTTGCCAACTAAGGTCCATATAATTAAAGCTATGGTTTTTCCAGTAGTCATGTATAGACATGAGAGTTGGACCAAAAAGAAAGCTGAGCACCAAAGAATTGATGCTTTTGAACTGTGGTGTTGTAGAAGACTCTTGAAAGTCCCTTGGACTGCAAGGAGATCCAACCAGTCCATCCTAAAGGAGATCAGTCCTGCATATTCAAGGACTGATGCTGAAGCTGAAACGTCAATACTTTGGCCACCTGACGCGAAGAATTGATTCATTGGAAAAGACCCTGATGCTGGGAAAGATTGAAGGTGGGAGTAGAAGGGGATTACTGAGGATGAGATGGTTGGATGGCATCACCAACTCAATGGACATGAGTTTGGTTAAACTCCGGTAGTTGGTGAAGGACAGAGAAGCCTGGTGTGCTGCGGTTCATGGGGTCACGAAGAATCAGACACAACTGAGCGAGTGAACTGAACTGACTGAATAGGTGTATAGTGATATTTCATTTTTGTTCTAATTTGCATGTCCCTCTTAACATGTGATATGGAGCAGATCTTAAAGGCTATTTGCCATCTGTTTATCTTCTTTAGCAAGATACTTGTTCAGAACCCATTTTTTAAATCAAGTTGTTCACTTTCTACCGTTGAGTTTTAAGGATTCTTTGTATATTCTGCATAACAGTCCTCTATCAGATATGTCTTTTGCAAAGGTTTTCTCCCAGTCTGTGGTTGTCTTCACAAGCTCTGCAATCTTTACACTTTCCACTGTTTATTATATCATTTATTTTGTATTTAGCAGTCTGCCCTTGTTATTGTGACATATACACATGATATAAAATATAAGATTTTAACCATTTCTAAGGGTGTAGTTCAGCTAGCAGCATTAAGTCCATTCACATATTAAACAACCTTCAGCATGATCTATCACTGGAAATTTTTCATCATCACAAACTGGGCCTAGAGTTTAACTAGGTCCATTAAACAATAACTCCTCATTTCCCCTTCCTCCAGCCCCTGGAAACCACTATTCTACTCTCTGCCCTATGAATTTGACTCTTCTAGATGTTTTAGATAAGTGAGTCATCCCACACTTTGCCCTTTTATATGTGACATTTCACCTAGCACAACGTTTTCAAGGTTCATCCATGTTGTAGCAAGTGTCAAAATTTCATCCCTTTCTTGAATGATATTTCATTATACGTCACCAGTTTTAAATATCACCTAAACGCTTATTAGATCAAAGCCATCAGGCCAAACATCCTTGGCCAGTTAGCTGATAACTTGTATAATCTCATGAGCCAAGCTGGCCCGAATTAGTACATGACGAGCATGTTCACCTCCATAATATCAATTAAGAGAACTTAGAGTGTTCTTTGTGCTTTCAAGTGTCTCCCTCTCACACATCGGTGTTATTTAAAATTACACAGGCTATTTCAAAACTCATATACTCCTTAACAAGACAAGATCATCTTAAAATTGTTGAAGTTCTCTGCTGTATTTGTGACAGGAGAGACTTTGAGAGGAAGAAGGAAGAAACATTTCTTTTGTTTCCTGTACATTGTGACGCTGTGTCATTTAATGCTCATTTCCACTCCATGAAGTAGGGCTGATAATTTTCATCTTGAATATGAGGAAATAGAGTTCAGCAACTGGACAACCTGCATATGGGACAACCCAATGGACAACTTGCATATGGGAAACTGGATTGCATTTTCAGGTCTCAAGTATTCTTACTACACCATGCTGCCTACTAGTAAGAGATGTAATTCATGAAGGAAGAAAGAAACTACCAAAGGACAATGCTAGCAATTGTATGATTTTGATCAAAGCTAGCCTAGGATGTCCATTCAGCTGACCTATTTCACCAGAAGCTCTTTTAATCGTGAAATGATTGATGTGAAATACATCAACACTAATTTCATATTTGGTCCGTAAATGAACTTTCTCAATAAAAAACTAAAGACTTACCAGGAAAAAATAAATATGCTTAATTGATACAGTTAAGAACGTCTTCTGCCTTGAACCATTATGTTCACAGTAGGCTGTGTAAATTTTTTTCCCTCTGTGGATAGAGAAAGAAATGCCCAGCTTAGATTTTGAAACTCATTTCAGAGTTGAAATCCTTGTTCTCAGGAATTTCTTCCTGAGACATAAACAAAATTATTCTTTCTGGTCTTCACATATATTTCTCAGATTTTATGGAGAATAACTGGTCATTATCCTTCAAACACTAAAAGAGCCTCAGTGGAGCTTTCTTTCCCTAGGTAATTTTGGTGTCTTTTATCCTATTTCCTCAAATAATCAGCATTTTCTTAGATGTTAATGAGAAATGTCAAGACTTGAGAAAGCAACAATTCATCTGAGGCTACTTAGGATCAGCTATGATCCATAATTGCCAAGTGCATCTGCTAATATCCAGCATAAATAAGAAAGTGGTTTTTTAGCTTACTGCACATTAAACTGAAATAAACTGAACTGATATTTATAAAAAACATGGGAAGACAGTGCTGTATTAAACAGATTTAAAAACATATCTTATTATAGTGCTTTAATTTTACAGATTGAGTTAGCTAGAGATACAGCAAAAGACAAGAAGAAGTAGAAGTCAACACAGATGTAGAAACAGAGATGGAGTACATGAAACTGGCTATATTTAGACTATTTTCAGAGAAGATAGGAAGCACAGCTGTTAAAGCTGTTATAAATAACGATCATCAGAAATATTCACATGCCACTTAGTTTATTACATTTTGGAAGCTACCCCAGTTTTTAAACAATTTTATTGATATATAATTTGAGGGCTTCCCAGGTGACACAGTGATAAAGAATCCACTGGCCAATGCAGGAAATGTGAAGGTTCAATCCCAAGGTCAGGAAAGATTCCCAGGAGTAGGAGGTAGCAATCCACTCTAGTATTCTTGCCTATGTGTCAAATACCCACCAGTGATAAATGGAAAAACCAAATGTGGTATAGCCATACAATGAAATATTATTCTATAATAAAAAAGAATTAATTACTGCTACATGCTATACCCTACTGCTACATGGTATGATATCAAGCAGCCCCCAAAATAGTATTTTAAGTAAAAGAATCAGTCACACAAGATCACATATGATATGTTTCTGTTTATATGAAATGTTCAAAATAAGCAGTGTGTGACTGAGCACACACACACACTCATATGTAATTTATATGCCACAAAGCTCATTCAAGTGCGCAATTCAATGTATTTTAGTTTACAGAGTTGCTTACAGAGTTGCACAATGATCACCATGCTCTTATTTTTGAACATTTTCATCACTCCATGAAGAAAGTTCACGCCTGTTAGTAGTCACTCCCATCAACCCCGTCACACCTTCCCCCATAGAAAAGCAGAAAATGAAGTCGTTCAGTCATGTCCAACTCTTTGCAGCCCCGTGGACTGTAGCCTTCCAGGCTTCACCATCCATGAGATTCTCCAGGCAAGAATACTGGAGTGGGTTGCCATTTCCTTCTCCAGGGGATCTTCCCAACCCAGGTATCGAACCCAGGTCTCCCTCATTGCAGGCAGACACTTTACCCAAGGAAGCCAATAGGCCACTACTAATCTACTTTCTGTCTCTGTAGATTAGCTTATTCTGAGCATTTCATATAAACAGAAACATACCCCATGTGATCTTTAGGGATTGATTCTTTCACTTAGCATACTGTTTTTGCCATTCATCAATGTTATAGCATATGGCAGTAGATTACAGCATGTAGCAGTAATTAATTCCTTTTTATTATAGAATAATATTCTATTGTATGGCTTTACCACATTTTGTTTATCCATTTATCAGTTGGTGGGTATTTGGGATGTTTCCATTTTTTTGGCTACTAATAAATAATGCTGCTATGAACATCTTTACACATTTCTGCATGAACATATGTTTTCATTTCTCTTGGATAGGTATCTAGGAGTGGTATTGCTGAGTCATATGGTAATCTATGCTTAACTTTTTGAGAAACTGCTAAATAGTTTTCCAGAGTGACGATAAGTTTTATAATCCCACCAGCAATGTATGAGAGTTCAAATTTCTCACATCTTCACCAACAATTGTTATTTTCTCTCTTTTTTATTATGGCTATTCAGTGGATATAAAGTGGCATCTCATTGTGGTTCTGATCTGCATTTTCCTAAAAACTAATAATTTTGAACATCTTTTCACATGCATATTCAACATTCATATATCTTTGGAGCACTATTTATTCAAATCCTTTGTCCGTTTTTTAATTGAGTTGTTTGTCTAATTGAGTTTAAGCATTCTTTATATATTCTAGATTTAAGAATCAGTTATATGACTTGCAAATATTTCTCTCACTCTGTGGGTTGTCTGTTCCCTTTCTTCATGTTATTCTTTGAAACACAAAAGTCTTTAATTTCCACGAAGCACAACACATCAATCCTCTTTTAGTAATTATGCTTTTGATGTAATTTCTAAGAAATCATTGCCTCACCCAAGATCACAGAGAGTTAATACTGTTTACTTCTGAGAGCTTTTCAGTTTTAATTTGACCAGCGCACTAGGCACGGGCGGCTGCGACCGGCAAATGCGTGGCCAAGAGGAACTACCTCATGTCGGAGATCAGGGGCAGAAGCTGGGAGGACCCCATGCCCAAAGGGCAGCGGCCAAGAGGAGTTACCCCATGTTCGAGATCAGGCGCAGCGGCCAAGAGTGCCAGGCTGCGACGGCGCAGGAACAGCTGGGAGGAGCCACCCCGTGCCGGAGGCCAGGGATGGCAGCCAGGAGGAGCTATCCCGCATCCAAGGTCAGGGGCGGCCAGAAGGAGCCACCACACACCCGAGGCCAGGGGCGGTGGCTGGGAGGAGCAACCCCACATCCAAGCAGCAGTGGCTGCACTGGTGCACGAGGGCCTACAGGAGCTAACACACGTTGAAGGTCAGGAAGGGAGGCTGTAAGGAGATACCCCTTGTCCAAGGTAAGGAGCAGTGGCTGCGCTTTGCTGAGCAGCCGTGAAGAGATACCCCACGCCCAAGGTAAGAGAAACCCCAGTAAGATGCTAGGTGTTTCAAGAGGGCATCAGGGGGCAGACACACTGAAACCATACTCACAGAAAACTAGTCAATCTAATCACACTAGGACCACAGCCTTGTCTAACTCAATGAAACTAAGCCATGCCTGTGGGGCAACCCAAGATGGGCAGGTCATGGTGGAGAGGTCTGACAGAATGTGGTCCACTGGAGAAGGGAATGGCAAACCACTTCAATATTCTTGCCTTGAGAACCTCATGAACAGTATGAAAAGCCAAAATGATAGGACACTGAAAGAGGAACTCCCCAGGTCAGTAGGTGCCCAACACGCTACTGGAGATCAGTGGAGAAATAACTCCAGAAAGAATGAAGGGATGGAGCCAAAGCAAAAACAATACCCAGTTATGGATGTGACTGGTGATAGAAGCAAGGTCCAATGCTATAAAGAGTAATATTGCATAGGAACCTGGAATGTCAGGTCCATGAATTAAAGCAAATTGGAAGTGGTCAAACAAGAGATGGCAAGAGTGAACGTCGACATTCTTGGAATCAGCAAACTAAAATGGACTGAAATGGATGAATTTAACTCAGATGACCATTATATCTACTACTGTGGGCAGGAATCCCTTAGAAGAAATGGAGTAGACAACATGGTCAACAAAAGAGTCCAAAATGCAATACTTGGATGCAATCTCAAAAATGACAGAATGATTTCTGTTCATTTCCAAGGCAAACCATTCAATATCACAGTAATCCAAGTCTACGCCCCAACCAGTAACGCTGAAGAAGCTGAAGTTAAATGGTTCTATGAAGACTTACAAGATCTTTTAGAATTAACACCCCAAAAAGATGTCTTTTTCATTATAGGGGACTAGAATGCAAAAGTAGAGAGTCAAGAAACACCTGGAGTAACAGGCAATTTGGCCTTGGAATGTGGAATGAAGCAGGGCAAAGGCTAATAGAGTTTTGCCAAGAAAATGCACTGGTCATAGCAAA